>CADCWW010000027.1:0-354323 GCA_902806505.1 Hypoxylon lienhwacheense
AACTAAAATAAAAAATATATAAAATAATTTTATTATTATTAAAAACGAAATAAATAAAAGAGTAAATTTGGCTGCGTAGTATGGGTATGTTAAATGTGTTGTGCAGTATGATAAGAATGAGGAATTAATCCGAATGCGGTATAGATTAATTTATTCCGATTGTATATTTTATAATTTTTTTTATTTATCGGTTTTTTTTATAATAGTTTATTTATTTGCGATTGCATTATGCTCCAACCTAAAATATACCTGGAGCCGATTGAGGGTTATAAATTGATATCAAGTGCGAGGGATTTGAGGTTGTTTTAAGATGGAAATAATTGATTTAAATTGATGTAGAATTGAAAGGTATTTAAATATACATATGCGTTTTTTAGTGTTGTTTTTTAATATATTGTGTGGGAAATTTGACGAACCCATATTGCGCGGCTAGGTTTGCTCTAAATAAAATTAAAAATATTATTATTATTTTTATTAAATTCTTTTATTTTTAAATATAATTTTTTTATTCTTTTTTCGTAATTCTTTTAAATATAATATAATTATTTATAATTATATATTATTTATATTAAATATAATTAAAATTATTTATAATAATAAATATTTTATTTTATATATTTAAATAACTATTATTAAATTTAATAAAGTATATTTATTTATAATAAATATAATTATAGAAGTACTATAATTTATATTATTTATTATTTTAACTATATTTATATCCGTAATTTTTATTATAATTATTATAATTTTAATAATTAAATAAGCTTTTATATTAATAATAATTATTATATTAATTTTTATTATATTAATTATTTTTATTATATTAGTAATTTTTATATATAATTAAAATATTTAAATAATAAGGATAATTATTTGAATTAATATTTTTTTAATTAATATAAATGGTGTTAATTAATTGAAATTATAATAATATAAATAATTTTAATTATTTTAAAGTTATAAATAATTATATTAAAGTTAATAAAGTTAATAAATTTAATACGGTTAATAAAATTAAAATTAATATTAAATAATATAAACTTTTATTAATAATTTTATCCCGATAAAATCGCTACTTATCTTTAAAATAATTAAAATAATTGTTAAAATTTATCTTTTCTTTAAATTTATTAATTAATTATTATAAATTCGGATAAATTAAATTATAAAATTGATTTATTTATTATATATATAAGGATAAATTAATTATTTTCGCGTTACACACCATATTTATAATTTAAATAATAATAAAAAAATTAAAAAATAATTTATTTTTATTATATTTATTTTTAATTATTATTTTAAAAATATTAATAATATTAATTTTAAAAATTTTAATAATGTAGTTGAGAATAAATTTAAAATTAATGGTTATATTTATTTTAATTAAATCATTTAAATAAATTATATATTATATTAATATATTACTTTATAATAATTAAAAAAAAATTTTTTTTTAATAATTAAGTTTTATTTTTATTAATAATAATTATATAAATTAAATTAATAAATAAATATATATTACGCTAATATATATTATTTTTAATTATAATATAATTGTTAAAATTATAATATATTAAAATATTAAAATGGAAATATTTTATATATTATAATTTTTAACTTTTTAAATTATTATATTTTATTATAATTAAAATAAAATTAATATTAAATAATTAATTTTAAATTTTTATATTAATATTAAAAATTAATTCCTAAAATCCTTTATTTTATAATAGTGTTTTAAAAGTAATTATTAATTTAAAAATACATTATTTAAAATTTTTATTTATATTAATATTGTTTATTTTATTTAAATTAAAAATATTAAATAAAATTATTATTTTATTTAAATTAAAGATAATAAATAAATTTAAAATAAAATTTATTATAATTAATTTTATTTTAAATATTTGTTACGGTTTTCGATAGTAGATCAGGGAGAGTAGTTATGTGACTAGGATTGAGTTATGTGATTTGTAAGATATGGTATATATATTTGTAGCTAGAAGTATATATTTTGGATAGGTATGTATTTAAGGTAAGGTATATATATAAGTAGGGATGAGGGAAGGTTTATATGTAAATAAAGGTATTATTTAAATATTTAAATCTATAGGATTATAAATCCTTTTTTTTTTTTTTTTTTCCTTAGTTTTATTATTTTTATTAATTCTTTAGATAAATAAATCTTTACGTTTATTATCCAAATATATTTTATAATAATAATAAAATTTTTTATATATTATATTGTGGAAATAACTTTAATTAATTTAAATTATCGATTTTTAATTAATATTTTATTATAGATATTGATTATAATTATTCTAAAAAGAAAATGAATAGATTCCGAATTAAATAATATTATATATTGATTTTAATATTTTGGTAAAATAATATGTTAATTTTACTTTAAGTATTATAGGGTGATGTATTTATTATAATAAACGATTTTGTTGTTATAAAGTTGATAAGCGATGTAAATTTATAAATGTATGGAGAATATGTTAAGAAGATAATATTTATCGGATTTATGTGAAAAAGAGTGTTAGATTTAATTTATTATAATTTTGCGATTTTAATATATAAAATTGAGAAGGGATAGATGAAGGAATGAATGGGAATTATTATTTTTATTAAATTTATTATTAAAAATTTATAAAAAATTATTAATAAGTGTAGAATGGTAGATTATTATTAAGGATTATATTATTTAGTAAATGACGAAATATATAATTGATTGTAGGAAATTATCCGGAAGTAATTAAAAAATATTATATTTAAAAGAATAGTTTTTTTTTGGATGTTTGTTATTAAAAGGGGGAGCCGATTTTTTTTTGTTATAAAAATAATTTTAATATATAATATGTATGATAAATTAATTAAGTTATTTGAGGGATGATTTTTGATTTATTAAGAATGGGGAATAATTTTTATGATTTTAGTAGTTTGTTTAATTATTTTGGAAGATTAGTTATAATTATTATTAGAAATTAAAATTTATTTAAAGATGTTTATTAAATATATGATATTTGGATATGATATTGTCTAAAAAATCTATAAGTAATAAGAAGAAGTTAATCTATTTTAAATTTAGGAATTTGATTAATTATAAAAGTAATTAAAGATTAAAAATAATATCGTTTTTAATAATATTAATAAAAAATGTTTAATAAAATAGATAAATTTTTTTATTTTTAAAAATGAGGAAAAAAAAAATAAGGTTAAATTCGAGTATTGATATATGTTGTTGGAAAATAAATTAATAGGAAATGTTGATTATTTTTGAAATAAATAAGAGTGTATTATATATATTGTTAGACGAATGGGTAGAGTTGTTACCGAAATTTTAATTTTTTTTATTATATAGGATAACGGATTGTTAATATTATTTATTATGGATTAAATTTTGAAATATTTAAAAAAATAATATAAAGATTTTAATATATATAAAAAAATTTGTAAGGATTTCTAAGATTTGAAGATGGATGTAAAAAGATTTTTTATAATTTTTAAAAATAAGTTTATAAAATTAGTTGGATAAATTAAAATTATTTAAAATAATTATAAATATGAAATGTTTAATAAGTTGTTTTAAAGATTAAATGAATAAAATGTTAATTAATATTATAATTTATTATATAATTTTTTATTGTTTTATATTTATATATAGAAATATAATTATTAATAATTGAAGAATTTTATTTTTTGTTAGAAGAAGGAGATAAAAGAAGGTAAAAATATAAAAGATAAAAAAGAAAAGAAAAAAGGGATTATTGGAAATATAAAGTTTAGGAAAGATTTTTTTAAATTATAATAATTTGTTATGTATTATAGGATTATTATGGTAGGTATAGTTATAAATAAAATTATAATATATTAATATTTTAATGTTGAATAAATTTTATAATTTATTAAAGCTGGATAGTATTTTATTTGTTATAAAAAGGGATATTGAAGTAAGGATTGTATGGTAAAAGGAGAATATAAGGTTTTGTAAGTAAAATTGGTGGTAAATTAATTATAAAAAGAGGTTAAGATAAAAAAAGAATTTTAAAAAAATTAGATTTTTATTTTGGGGAAATAACGGTAATAATATTAAAAGGAAGTAATTAAAATATATTAATAGATTTTTTATTTAGATAATTGGAAAGATATTTATTTTTAATTAAATATATTTTAATTAATAATAAAAATTCTATAATTATTAATGTTTTTGCCGATATAGGAGCCGAAGTTTATATATTAATTAATGTAAATTTTGTTGATAAATTGATTAATAAATTGTAGGTTCGGATTATAATCGGATTATTTTTTATTTTTATTTTTGGATATAATAGGAAAGGATTTTAAAAAATAAATATTATTGTAAATGTTTAATTAAAATTGTATGATAGAGATATGGGGGAAGTATATTTTTTTATGTTTTTTATAAAATACGATATGATTTTGGGAAAAAAAATTTTTGAATAATATAATATTTTAATTGATATAAAACGGAAGAAGTTATGGTTTTTTGGAGAGTGGGAATTAAAAAAAGAAATATTGGAGAGGTTTTCTGAGATATTAAAAAAGTATTTAGAATTATTATAGATTTTAAAAAAATTTAAAAAAAAATAGGTCCGATTTTAGAATTTTATAATATATTATGGTGATATTTAGGAAAATATATAGAAAATAAACTGAATTTTAAGAAAAATATTATAATTTAGATTTATAAAAGAAAAATTAAAAGAATAGTAAAAAGAAAAAAAATTATATAAAAAAAAAAAAGAGGAGGAATATTTATATCGGGATAGATAAGGTAAATATTAATTAAAATAAAATAATCTAAATTAATACTGATAATAATCTATTAATATAATTATAATAAAAACTATAGAATTTTATAATATTTTAATCGATATTAAAATTAAGAAGGAAATAAAGGTAATTATTATTTAAGTTTTGGAAAAATGGATTAATAAATTGTTAATCAAAAAAGACTCCGATAATACCATATCTGATAATAATAAAAAATTAAAAAAATTGGTAATAAAAATATTATTAAAATAATATTATGAATATTTGGATATGTTTAATAAGGCGGTATTAAATAAGTTACTATCTTATCGACCTGAAATAAACCATTATATATTTTTAAAAAAAAGATCTAATTAATTAAAATATAATTTATTATATAAATTAACGGTTAAAAAATTAGAAATTTATTAAATATATATTATAAAAAATTTAAAAAAAGGTTTTATTAAATTATTAATTATATTATGGATAGTTTTAATTTTATTTATAAAAAAGTTAAATAAAGTTTTTAAATTTTATATAAATTATTAAAAATTAAATATTATTATATGAAAAAATTAATATTTATTATTTTTAATAGAAAAAATATTAGTTAAAATTTTTAAAATTAAAATTTTTATAAAAATTAATATTAGATAAATTTTTTATTATATATATATGGCGGTGGGAGATAAGGATTATATTATTTTTAAGATATAATATGAAATATTCTGATATAAAATATTATTTTTTGGATTAATTATAAAATCTTTTATGTTTTAGTATTTTATTAATAATATATTGGGAAATTATTTTAATAATTTTTATACAGCATATATTAATAATATATTAATTTATTTTGAATTAATAAAAAATTATAAAAATTATATAAGAAAGGTATTATAGAAATTATGTAAGATAAGATTATAAGTAGATATTATAAAATATAAATTTTATATAATAGAAATTAAATTTTTAAGATTTATTATAAGGAAAGATAGAGTAAAGATTAATCCGAAGAAAGTAAAAATAATAGTTAATTGGTTTATATTTTAGAAAGATAGAAAAACAATATTTAAAAAGATAAAATTTTTTATAAAATTTTATAATTTTTATCAGAAGTTTATTAAAGAATTTGGCCGAATAATCAAATCTTTAATGAAATTGATAAGATTTTAAGTAGATTTAATCTAAACTATATAATATTAAGAGGTATTTATAAAATTAAAAATATAACTAATTTCTGTTTTATTATTGGCCTATTTCTTATTTAACTTTAAAATTTATGTCGAGATAGACGTATTAAATAAAGTGGTTATAAAGGTATTATCGCAATATGTTTTTTTGGAAAAACCTTAATATCTGATAGTATTTTACTCCAAAATTTTATATAGAATAGAATTAAATTATATTATTTATAATAAAGAAATATTAATTATAATAAAAATATTAGCTTATTAATATATAAAATTAATAGGATTATAAAAAAATAAACCTTTTATCATTATTATAAATTATTAAATATTATAATATTTTAATATAAAAAAAGTCTTAAATTTATAGCAGGCGGGATGGGTAAAGATTTTACTATAATATAATTTTAAAATCATTTATTAATTAAAATTTAAAAATATAATTTTTAATATATTATCCTGATTATATAAAGAATTAAAAAATTAGAAAGAAAAATAAAATATTTAATATATTATGGCCTTATTTAAATTAATTTAGATTGTGGTAAATATTATGAAAATATAAAATAATTCTATCCTTAAAATATTAAAAATTATATTAATTAATGAAATTTTAAATATTAACTAAAGAAAAGAAAACCTATAAAAATATAAAAAAAAAATTAAAAACCTAAAAAAATTATATTAAGATTTGCTAAGAGATTTTATAATTTATAAGGGAAAAATTATGGTTTTAAATAAGGATTATTTACGAATTAAAATAGTAGAAAAGGCATATAATTATGTAATAATTACGTATTTTAGAAAAGATAAATCTTATTATTTGGTAGTATAGTGTTATTAATGATTAGGATTATATAGATATATAAATTAATATATAAATAATTATATCTATTGATTGGTTAAAGTATTTAAAAATAAAATACCCAAATTATTATCTTTCTTACCTATTCTAAAAAGAATATAAGAATATTTGGTTATAAATTTTAAATTTATATTAAAAGATAAAAACGGATATAATAATATGTTTATTATTATAAATAAATTTTCGAAAATAATTTAGTTTATATTATATAAAAAAACCGCAATTATTTAAAACGTGGTTTAGATATATTATAATAGATTTTATTAAATTATAGGATATTTTGTTTTTATAATAAATAATTAAAGATTATAATTCATATCTAATTTTATAGATAAATTATTTAAGATTCTTAAAATTAAATAGGAATTTACTATAACAAACCATAAATAAATAATAAGATAAATTAAAATAATAAATAAATATTTAAATTAACATTTATAATTATTTATAAATTATTTTTAAGATGATTAGTTTTAAACGTTATTTGTTATAAATTTCGTATAAAATAGGTTACCTTATAAATCCTTTAAAAAGATTATATTATATAAAATATTAATAAAAAAATTAATAAAAATCTTTTTCGATTAAAAAATTAAAACGAAGGATTTCTCCGGATTTATACCAAAAAAAAAAAATATTATAATAAAAAGTATAAAAATTTATAAAATTAATAAAAGAATGATATAATTATATTGGAAAAAAAGAAAAGTGAGTGTAAAGGATTTAGAAATGGCAAATTAATTAATACCGATAAGTATTAGATTTTAGAATAGAAAATTACGTATTTATTTTTATTAAACTAAGATTAGGAATAGATTAATTTAATAATAAATTAAATTTATTAATAATTCCGATCTTGTATAAAATTATTGAATAATACGAAATAAAATCGAATATATATAAATTAAAATTTTTTTATACCTAGAGAAGATAAATATGGTTTAATATAAAGAGATTAAAAAAAGATTTAAATAATTTAATTTTAAAATAAGAATTAAAAAATTTAGAAAATAAAATTATAAATCCTAATTTAGGGGAACTAGAATAAGAAATAAAAGAGGTATTTTCTTTTCGATTATATTATAAAAAATTATAATACCAAATATTTTAGGAAAATTACGATCCGGATCCTAAATAATATCCGGTAAATAATTTTAAAAATATTATAAAAAAATTTGTAATATATTATAAAATTAATTCGGAGGTAATTGAATTATTAAAAAAATTAGAGGTTTAATTAAAAGTAGTGGAAAGAAATAAATTTAACCCTCCATATAAAAAAAACGATATATTATTAATATTTTAGAATATTCGGAAGAGAGTTTTACGGAGATAATTTAGGTTAACAATAAGATTTAGAATAAATCTTCTAAAAGGAAAGAATTATTACAATTTTCAATGGTAAATCAAAAAGAGTAATTATGTGATTAGGATTAAGTTACATAATTTATAAAATATGGTACATATATTTATAACTAGAGGTATATATCTTGGATAGGTATGTACCTAAGGTAAGGTATATATATGGGTAGGGATAAGGGAAGGTTTATGTATAGGTAGAGGTGTTATTTAAATATCTAAACCTATAAGATTGTAGATCTTTTTTTCTTTTCTTTTTTCCTTAACTTTATTATTTTTATTAGTTCTTTAGATAAATAAACCCCTGCATTTATCATCCGGATATACCCTGTGACAATATTTATAAATTTATTATTATTTTACCTTTCCAAACTCTATTAATTATCCTTTATATAATAAAAATTAAATATTTAAAAGATATAAACTATTTTATATAATTTATTTTACCGTTTTTATACATTTTATCAAATATATTATCAATTACTTTATTATTTCTAATATTTAAATTATATAATTTAGTTTAAAATTTGATTTAATTTTATTAGCCTTTTATAAAAGATATTTTTATTATTTTATTTTTTAACATATTAATAATCTTTAATTTATCCCATATTTTATATTTATTTATAATAATTTTAATTCGTTAAAAAAATTTAATATATTAATTTTTATTATAAACAAAAATTCCTTTTTTAATCTTAATAAATGGCATATTTTTTAATCGTTAAATACCAAAAGGTTTAAATTTTAAATTAATCGGTTTAAACAGTTTATTATTTATTAGTTCGTTTATTTTATTTTAAACATTATGCCTCCGGATAGTCAACTATTAATCGGTTTATTAATCTTATCTTTTAGTTTTATACCTTTAAGTGGTTAACTATTGGTTAATTTATTAATCTTATCGCCCGGTTTTTTACCATTAAATAATTAATTATTATCACCGGTTTTAGCTTTTATTATTCTTGTTATATTAACTATTATAAATATTACATATATATCGGCTATTATTTTATTGCCGTTTTTTAAGATCTTTAAAAGTTTATTAGTTAAATCGATATTTATAATTAACCAGAAAAGGTTAAAATTATTATTAGAAACTATTATTATAATATATATAAAATTAACTTTCTTTTATATTATGGTTATAAATTTTTTTTATAATAATTTTCAATATATCTTAAACAAATATTACGTTTAATTTTAATTATTTTATCATTTAAATTTTAATATAAGATTATTTTAAAGTTATTATAAAAAAGGAATATTCCGATGTAATTATTATATTTAAATATAAATAAATAATCACGGCGTAACTTTTCGGAATTAAATATAGGTAAATTAATATAATTGGTAAAAATATATACCTTTATATCGGGCAAAATACAGATATTAATGTTTATTTAAACTTATTATTGGATAAGCTTGTTCTTTTTGATAAATGTTGCAAATATTTATATATTTTGGTATAAATTAATAGTTACCATGTTAATAACGTAATCAAATTTAATCATATACTTTTATAATTAATTTATATTAAATAATATATTAAGTTTTAAGTTATTTATTATTTATATTTCGACGTATAAAACGATTATTTTATTATTATTTAATTATTTATTTACTTTAATTTAAAAGATAATTTTTTTGTAAAATATTATATTATTTCCGATTCTTTTTATAATTAAAGGTATTTTTATTTAAAAAATGGTTACGTCCGGTACATAATGTTAAATTTAAGATTTATTATATATGACATTTAAATATTTGGTATTTAAGTAATTAATAATAACTTTAATATTATTATTTATTCGGAACGAAATTTTATAATATAAGAATTATACGGGAATTTTGTTTAAAAGATTTTATATAACGTAAAATACCGCCACAATCTTATTAAATATTTTATCCATTATAAACAATACTTTATCAGCCAAATATAATTAAATTTTTAAAGGTTTAAATTAAAAATCTTCCTTCTTATTTATTTTTTTATCTTTATTTTTAAGGTAGGTTTGATTAAAGTAATATATAACAAATATTTTATAAATTATAAACATTTTTATATATTTTTTATACGTAAAAAATTTCACCTCTTTATATATTTTATTAATAATTGCTTTTTCGTTTAATTATTTATCTTTAAATCGTATTTTTTTACAAACCTTTAAACCGAAATGGGAAATACGTGAAATAGTTTTATTATTATAAAAAATGAAATAAATAAAATTAAAAATGGTATTATTATCTTTATCAGATTCTTTTATTTTTAAATATAATTTTTCTTATTTTTTTCCGTAATTTTTTTAAACATAATATAACCGTTTATAATTATACATTTTTTATATTAAACATAATTAAGATTATTTATAATAATAAATATTTTATCTTATATATTTAAATAACCATTATTAAATTTAATAAAGCATATTTACTTATGGTAAACATAATTATACAGGCGTTAAAACCTGTGTCACTTGTTATTTTAACCGCGTCCGTGTCCGTAACCTCCGTCACGGTTATTATAACTTTAATAATCGGGTAAGCCTTTACATTAATAGTAATTATTATATTAATCTTTACCGTATTAATTACTTTTATTATATTAATTACCTTTGCCGTATTAATAACTTTTATATATAGTTAAAATATTTAAATAATAAAGACAATCGTTTTAATTGGCATTTTCTTAATTGATATAAATAATATTAATTAATTAAAGTTATAATAATATAAATAATCCTGGTAATATAAACAATTTTAACAGTTTTCAAATTATAAATGGTTACGTTAAAACTGGTAAAGTTAATAAGTTTAGTGTAATTAATAATATTAAAATTGGTATTAAGTGGTATAAGCTTTTACTAATAATTTTATCGTGGTGGGATTATTATTTATCCTTAAAATAATTAAAATAATCGTTAAAACTTATTTTTTTTTTAAGTTTATTAATTAATTGTTATAGATTTAAATAAATTAAATTATAAAATTGATTCATTTATTATATATATAAAGATAAATTAATTATTTTTATATTATATATTATTTTTATGGTTTAAATAATAATAAAAAAATCAAAAAGTAATTTATTTTTATTATATTTATTCTTAATTATTATTTTAAAAGTGTTAACAATATTAACTTTAAAGATTTTAATAACATGATTAAAGGCAAATTTGAGATTAATAGCCATAATTACTTTGATTAAATTATTTAAATAAGTTATATACCATATTAATATATTACCTCGTAATAATTAGAAAAGACTTTCCTTTAATAATTAAACTTTGTTTTTATTAACGGCAATTATATAGATTAAATTAATAAATAGGTGTATATTACGTTAATATATATTACTTTCAATTATTATATAATTGTCGGAGCCGAAATATATTAAAATATCCGGATGGAAATACCTTATATGTTATAATTTTTAATTTTTTAAATTATTATATTTTAATGCAATCGGGATGGAATTAACATTAAATGATTATTTTTAAAACTTTATATTAATATTAAGAATTAATTCTTAGAACTTTTTATTTTATAATAACGCTTTAAAAACAATTATCAATTTAAAGGCATATTGTTTAAAATTTTTATCTATATTAATATTATTCACTTTACTTAAATTAAAGATATAAAATAAAGTTATTACTTTGTTTAAGTTAAAGATAATAAACGGGGTTAAAATAAGGTTTATTATAATTAACTTTACTTTAAATAATGGTAATAATAAATTGCCAATTGGTATTATTAATTTTGGATTTTATATGGGAAAAGGATTTAACTTTAATTTTAACTTAAGGTTTAAGTTAGAATGTAAGTGAAAATCTTCCCGATATTAAAACTGGAAAATTAAAAATTAAAGTAACTTAAATTAATTAATTTAATTAATCCGGTAAGGTTATTCTTGTTTTTTATTTTTACCTTTATTTTTATATTATGCTTTAAGCTATTAATTTTGAGACTGATTATATAATTAATTACGCAAATATTAAGATACTTTATTTTGATAAAATATTTTAAATTATTAATTAATTTGTTATGGTATTTTAATTTGTAATAATATTTTGGTTTGTTAAAATACTTTGCCATTATAATTATTTAATTTAAGTTAATTCTGTTTTAAAGATTAAAATGTTTATAAAGCTTGTGATTAATCGATAAGGGATTAAAAACTATATATAAAATTGTTTCATAACATGTTTTCCGCCAAATCCTCGACCAATTAACTTAATTTTAACAATTTAAACTTGCCATATTTATTACTAAATAAGGGTTTAATATTGTCCCTTTTGCCGAATTTATTATAATTAAAAAAAGACCGGTTAAACCTTGATATTCGATTAAATCTTAGTGGTTAACTAAATTTTAATGGTTAATTGCCATGTGGTTATCGTGGCGCTCGTTATGGCTATTTGGTTTACTTGTTAACTTACTCTTTATATTTAACTTATTTATTTAAAGGTTTATCCTTTTTAAGGGAGAATATAATCAACTTTTTATATTTTAAATTTAATATTTTAATAAATTTAAATAATATTCTTTTTTTATCCTTTTTAAAAAGCGATAATATAATTATCTCTAATTTGGTTATTAATATTTTAAGGTAAAATAAAATTAAAATTAATAATGGAATTATAATTAATATTAATAAGGTTGTGATTTATTTAACGGTTATATTTAATCGTAATTATGGTAATAATATTTAAAATTTAAAGCTTAAAATCGATTGGTTAACTCGTTCCAACTATGTTTATATTTAATGGATATAAACATTAATTTGTTAAATTGTTATTTTACCTTTATATAAATCAATTATCCATTTTTTTAAATATAATTTAAAACTTTAATTCTTAAAAATATACCGTATAAATAATAATAAACCTTAATATTATTTAATGATATCTTTTGGTAATTAAATAATAAATATTATTATTTATTATGTAATAATATTATTTAATTTTAAAATTTAAAGAAAATTGTTATTTTTATATAAAAATACCGCCATTTAATAATAATTTTCGATTTTATATCCATTATATTTTATCAATTATTTCAAATGGTTTATAAAACATATTAATTTAATTAATAATGATAAATATAATAAATATAAATAAAATATTATAAATAAAATAAATTTTTCTCGAATTATTTTTTATTTTATTAATTAAAACTTATATAATTATTAGATAAAAAAGAAAAGAAAAATCAATTTTTTCTCATAAATAAATTATTTAATAAATAAATTATAATAAAAAGTAATAAATATATTAAATATTACCATAAAAATAAATTTAATTAAACAAATATATAACGATAAATTACAATAATTTAATAAGTTTAATTAACATATAAACTCGGATAAATTAAATAAATATAATATTATTATAAAAAAAATAAACTTATTTTATTATATAAGTTAAAAAAGTAAACCTTTTTTATCGGAAAGGTCGAAAAATTAATAATCTTTAAATTACAATTATTATTGGGTACCCACTATCGAGGTCCCTGGGTATTAAAACCGCAAAAACAAACAAAACTCACCTATTTTCAACAGCTGTAATTAATTCAATAAAATTCGTAAAATTATATAAGCTAGATCAAACAATAGGGCTTTATATGTTCAATAGAAAGGCCCAAGTGAAGTCTTAGAATTTTAACCTTAAAGTGGTTATAAACTAATAAATTGGTTGCGTTTTTGTTTTATCCGTAGAGCTTTTTTTAACCTTGAATTCCTTAACAATAACAGGACTTACAGCTTTCTTTAAAGCTTTTCCTGAATCCTTAGCCTCCCTTTCTATCCATAAGGTTTATAGATATGCGAGTACTGGTTGGTATATGGTTTAGGAACGTACGGCGTAAAAGATTTAATTCAGCTCGTATAGCCTGGTTTTTTTAAAACGATTTATTAAATTTAAGTTTATTAATTATAAAATTAATTTATAATAAACTTAATAGCTATGAGAAAGCCTCGAGAGTATTTTATTAAGTATATTTAATAGTGTGTTATATATTATAAAGCAAAAAAGTGTATTATAAATTAAAACTTTTATAAAATTTACCTTATAAATTAGCGGTTACTCGAATAACACCATGTAATCTGGTAATATAACGATATAAATAATTTAAACCATTAAATAAATCACTATTTAATTGATTTATAAGCTTTTCTCTTTAATTATTAGTTTGATAAATCGTATATACGTTGTTTTAAGTGTTAATTTACTGTTAAAATAGGTGTAAAAATTCAAACATACAACGCTTAATTATCAAAATAAATAACAGTTATATAACCTTTTACATATATCATTAGAAACAGGAAGATCAGGGCTTTCTTTTAAGTATAGCCGCAGTATTTACGTATTTTTTTTAATGAAAATATTATAAACAATATAAAATTAATAATGGTGCTTTAATTTAATCCATCTTTGCAACCAACTTTCTTAACCGATACATATTAGATTTATAATTGGGATATATACCGTATTAATCCTATAAAGCTTTATTTATTCATTTTATTTATATAATTTTACGACTTTTATTGAATTAATTACAACTGTTGAAAATAAATGTGTTTTGACCGTTTTTGCGGTCTCGACATTTAAAAACCTCGATAATGGGTACTTAATAATAAGGTTATCAAATAATATAAATAAAACCAATTATAAAATATAATATTTAGTTAAATAATTAAATTATTATAAAATAATCGGATTATATAAATAAAATAAAAGAAATAAAATTACCAGATAATAAACTCGGATATATATTATATAAATTAGATTAAAATAAAATAATAAATTAAATTAAAATGTGTTTTAAAAAAACATAATACGTAAAACGCACTTTTATATTTATAAATAATATGGCGTTAACTTTATAATTAATGCATGGCACGTGCGTTATAACGCACGTGATATGGGTTTATTAACAATAAATGGTTTATAAAAAGGTTTAAAAGTAAAGGATTTTATAAAAATGTTATAATAAATTAATTAAAATATTAAAATAAAAAGGTTTTATAATAAAAGGGCTTTTATAAAAACTAATAAAAAGGTTAATTTTATATAAAAGGGTTTTGTAAAAAAGGAGCGGTTTTATAATAAAATAACTTTATAATAAAGAAATTTTATAATAAATTAATAAAAAGGTTAATTTTATAAAAGGCGGTTTTAATATTAATTAATAAAGTTTTTACGATAAAATGGCTTTATAAGAAATTAATAAAAGGGTTGGCTTTATAAAAAGGGGGTTTTATTATAAAGGGGTTTTGCCGGGGGGAGGGCTTTTTAATGAGTTAATAAAAAAGGGCTTTATAATAAAGGTTTTTTATAAAAAATTAATAAAAAAACGGGTTTTATAAAAATAAAAAACTTTAAAATAAAGAATTGTAATTAATACGTGGCTTATTTAAAAAGTTTTAATATAAAAAAGTTTTATAATAAATTAATAAAAAGGGTTATATAATAAAAGGGGGGTTTATAATAAATTAATAAAAAGGTTAATTTTACCGTAAAAGATTTTTAAAATATATTAATGGGAAAAAGGCTTTATAATAAAAGGTTTTATAATAAATTAATAAAAAAGTTAGTTTTATAAAAATAAAAAAAAGCTTTATAATAAAAACTTATAATTAATAAATGGTTTATAAAAAAGTTTAAATGTAAAAGTTTTATAAAAATGATATAATAAGTTAATTAAAAAGAGGTTTTATTATAAAAAACGGTAAAAAAGCTTAATAATTAATTAATAAAAATAATTTAATTATGGGGTTTTTGGTATAAATTAATAAAAGTTTTACGATAAAATGGTATTGCGATAAAATAACTTTATAATAAAAAAGTTTTATTAAAATAAATTTTTTTATCGAACCATTTTATTGTAAAACCTTTATTAAAAGTTATTAAAACCTCCGGAAATTTTATTAATTATAAATTAATTAAAATAATACGATAAAAAGAGTTTTACCGGGAAGTTTTATAATTAATTAATAAGAAAAGGTTTTATAATAAAAAGGATTTAAATTTTATAATAAATTAATAAAAAAAGGATTTATAATAAAAAGACTTTACGGTAAATTAATAAAAAAAATGGCTTTATAAATAAAAAAAAGGGCTTTATATGATAAATTAATAAAAAAGGTAATTTTATAAAAAAAAAAAAAGGGTTTATAATAAAAAAGTTTTATGATAAATTAATAAAAAAAAGCTTTATAACGCAAAGGTTTTAATATAAATTAATAAAGGTTTTACGATAAAAAGGCTTTAAAATAAAAGGTTTTTAATATAAATTAATAAAGTTTTTACGATAAGATAATTTTACAATAATAACTTTATAATAAATTAATAAAAAGTTTTATAATAAAAGGGTTTTACGATAAAGCGTTATGGTTCGTGTGTGATTTATTAAAGAGGTTTTAAAAATAAAAAGTTTCGCGGGGGTAATATAATAAATTAATAAAAGTTTTATAATAAAATAACTTTATTAAAGGAAAAAACTTTACGGTAAACCAATAAAAAGGTCGGTTTTATAAAAAGGGGTTTAATAATAAATTAATAAAAGTGTTGGTTTTATATAAAAAAAGGTTTTATAATAAATTAATTAAAAAAGCCCTTTTAATAAAAGGTTTTTAATAATAATTAATAAAGGTTTTACGATAAAATAATTTTATAATAAACTTTACGATAATAATATAAAAAGGTTTCGCATTTAAATTAATAAAACTTTATTATAAAAAGTTTTAAAATGAATTAATAAAAAAAGGCTTTATAATAAAAACGTTATATGGTAAATTAATAAAAAGGTTAATTTTAAAACAAAGGGGCTTTACCGGGGGGGTTTATAATTGGTGCGTAATTTATTAAAATGGTTTTAAAAAGAGGGAATTTTACGATAAATTAATTATATTATTACGATAAAAAAAAGGCTTTATAATAAATTAATAAAAGCTTTATGATAAAATGACTTTACGGTAAAATAACTTTACGATAAAATGATTTTACGGTAAAAAAACTTTACGATAAATTAATAAAAAGGTTAGTTTTTTGATAAAAAAGCTTAAATATTAATTAATAAAAGCTTTATAATAAAGTTATTTTACGGTAAAAAGCTTTATAATAAAAAGGCTTTACGGTAAAAAGATAAATTTTTATTAATTATAATTAATTTATGGCCAATTTATAATTTAACCATAAATTAATTAAAGTAATATAATAAAAAAAATTTCATAATAAGGAATTATAATTAATATATAATTTATATAAAAAGTTTATATTAAAAAAATTATAAAGTAAAAAAACTTTATAAATACGTTATAATAAATTAATTAAAATATTATAATAATGAGGTTATATAACCAAGGATTTTTATAATTAACCAATTAAAAACTTGTAATAAAAAGGTAAATATAATTAAAAAAAATTTAAGTTTTTATGTTTTTATAATAATAAAAAGCTTTTTAATATTATATTATATGGGAAATTTAACGAATTTATATTACGTAATTAAATTTATTTTTTAATATATTATATTATAAATTTATATTATTATAAATAACTTTATAATTAAAAATAATTAAAAATAAAAACGTTTTTTTTTATTTAAAAAAAATAAATAATAAATTTATATTACGTATATTATAACGTATATATTACGCGTTAATTATAAAATTAACATTATATTATTTATAAATATAAAAATGCATTTTACGTACCGTAATTTTTTAAAATATATTTTAATTTAATTTTGGCACGGCTACGTGGAATAAAGTGATAACTGGATAAATTACAAAAATGATAAAAAGAAGAAAAAGATCCCCCAAAGATCTCCTCTCCTCCCAAGAACTATATACAGCCGTATGCACAGCCACATGTGGCTGTGCATACGGCTGCGCCACATACATGTGGGCCCGTGTCAAATTTATCATTTTATTTTAATTTAATTTATATAATATATACCCGAGTTTATTAATTTCACTTTTAAATATAAATTTAAATTTAATTTTAAATTTAAATGCGGAAATTTTTTAAAAACTTTTTTAAAAAAAATATAATATAATATTTTAAAATAAATTTTAAATATAATAACCTTTATAAATTTAAACATAAATTGATTTTTTTTATTTCTATAAATATATACGCACGAGTTAATTTATTTATAACTCGATATAGTTATAAAGTAAAAAAAAAATCGATTTATAAAGTAATAATCTGGATTCATTAAAATAATACTTTATAATATTACTTTTATCACTTTTACATATTTGCCACACCTGCCATACCTGCCATTTCTGCCACTTTGTAGCCACTTTCTGCTAGGAGAACTTCCTCTCTTTGAAATTTGGGGACTTCAGCATAAAAGATAACCACCATCAAATTATGAAAAAACTATTATTATTAAATTAACAAACAATGGATGCTTACGGTCTTCTTATACCCAAATTACTTCCTCAAGGCAATAAAGCCAAAAGCTTACTCCGGCGTATTGATGTTTATCACCCGGGCTATCCAGATTTAGACCCGCTAATAAGCTTACAAGCTGCCGATGAGGGTCTTTACTACCCTCTTCTATATTATGCTTGCTGTATTGTAGCTTGTAACGTATGGACCGAAAACGAGGGACGGAATCGAAAAGACGAACCATTTATATCGGAGTTTGCAGACGCAGGGAAACCCGCTGTGGAAATACCCAAGGATGATATACTACGGGGTAACAAGTATTATTTCCACGTCCCAGGCTGGACTAAAGGTACATTTTATCTAGTCATATAGATATCTCTATTGTCTTTTGTATTAATACTTTATCATAGGGCGATATCCCTTTCATCCAGACTTTGCGAGTTGGCCCTTTCCTGAGAAGATACCCAAGATATTCGCCGAAGTTTCTCTCTCTGGTGCCAACGAGCCAGACGAGGCCGAAGCAGAACAATCTGAATCACACACGTCCCTCCCTGCCGTAACACTGCACAATGAGCCCTGTCGCTTTAGCGGGGCGGCTTGCGGGTTGGAGCTCTGTCATATCGTCCCAAAATCAGCGCCGAACAGGGCATGGTTTAGAAGAAATCATATGCGTGACTACGCAACGGTCGAGGGTTTCTTACGGAATGATCCACTCTACGGATACTCCAATCTCCTGCCTCTTCGGAAAGATATTCATTGGTTCTTTGACCATAGCAACCTTGCTTTTTTCCCCAGACCAGATGCCCAGGACGACCGTCAACCTCGGTTACGTTCTCATACGCTCATAGCTCCGGGCAAATCGACCAATGGCGACTTGGAATTGATCACATGCTATCACAACAAGCCGCTGTTCTCACTCAAAGGATTGTCCCGGGAGTATTTCTTCGCTCGGTTTGCGTGGTCAATCTTTACTAGACAAATCATGTTAATTCTTAAGGAATCGGACGCGAATGAGGCAATATATCTCGATGTGCTTGAAGTCCAGGAGGATGGCAGAATTGAAAGGGTTCAGAAAGATTTCGTGTATGATTATCCTCAACCACGAAGTGAGAAACACACTAGCAAACTAGCCGGGACAAAACGTCCTCCTCCGGATGGACAAAACGACAGCGAAGATGGATATAATACGGATACCTCTCAAAGCACATCTAACTCTGCCTATTATGACAACTACTTTGATAATATACACAGCGAAGACGACTCTAGTAGCGATATTAGCGACTATGAGAGCGTCTTGACTCGGGCGCATAAACGTCCACGTTCTTTACTAAAGACAAGCGTTAGGAGTGAGGAACGGGGAAGTACAGATATGAGGTCGAGTATAGTTGATAGTTCAAATCAGACGAGGTGTTCGGGATCGAGTGACTAGAGGCGCTGTGAATGATATTAGTAGAGGTAGGAGGATCCGCGTACCTGGTCTTAAAAATGCTAGCAAAAGAGCTTCGAAGAGAACAACTAATTGATTGGATTTGGCTTGATGGTATTTGGCTCTATAGGTTAAGGTCGCTAAGGAGAATCAAGGGGTTTGCGATATGAGGGCTTTACGATAAGGGGCCTTATGATAGGACGGCCTTGGGTATTTGGTTAATAGGGGCCTCGGGTTTAAAAAGTAAATATAACTAAAAGGATATATATAAAACATACGGGATAGAATAAAATCTTCAAGCTTGGTTTAAACTCGCTGAAATAAATCTCAACTCGTTAAAAGAAATTTCTTTTATCTGAATTTTTTACTAGCTTCCATAAAACTCATCCCTTTTTTTATTTCATCAGCCATTTTATCATCCGCTTCAACTTGTTTATACATTAATTCTAATGCTTGTTCCATTAGTTCAATTGGTAAAACAACAACGCCGTTCGAATCTGCGATCAAATAATCATTTGGTCGGATTACCATATCTTGCTCATCTGTTTGTAATTTCACAGGCACATTGACGTCAGTCACTTTAAGAAGTTCGGCCGGTGGTGCCGTCCCTATATCGCGGGCAAAAACCTGATCCTCTTTTGTTAGACTCCATCTGATAATACGGGTTCTGCGTGATAGATACCGGATATTGTAACTCGCGTTGCTCCTGTAAGTCGCGAAAACGTCCATCGATGATAGATCCGACCGCCCCCCTGAACTGGGCGCGAGTAGACATCAAGCCCCCGTACACGGCGTTTGGAGTCTTGGGAGGACAAGATACGAAGATCACAGCGCCTTCAGGCACCGCATCGATCTGGATTTATATAGCGTGAGCAAGCTATAAGTAGTAACATATAAATCCCGGTGCGTGAGTGTTAAAACGTCAACTTACGTAGTGCGAAGGATACTTAGGAGCAGGATCATCGAGAGAAGCGTATTTAACCGTATAAGCCGGGCCGATAACCTTCGTGGGACCATCCTGGCGGAGGGGAGACCACATGGTCAGGCCGGACAAGAAGCCGCCATTGCGAAACTTCAACTTACACAAAGCATCCGAGACATCACACCTAAAATGTTTGAATGTGAGTTACGGATTGTGGGTTGTGTCACTCGAAACGAGAACGGCACCACTGGTTTCTTACGTCGTGTATTTGTGTAGTTCTCTTACTATAGCATCTTGAGTCCTCATCATTGTACCGAGAGGCTGAATTGAATCGTCCCGATAGACTGCGTAGATGTAATTATCGGGTGGACGTTTTGGAAGAGGGGATTATAATGCGAAATGCATGATGTCGTAGGTGAAAGAGCATCCTGTTCCTTTCGATGTCCTTTATGGGATTAAGTGACGGCATGTCACCTGTTAATGTTTAGTAAGAATGCCGATGGACATTACACTGTGCCTCATACTGTTTACCGTACCTAGATACCCATGTAATCTTCATCTCTGAAGACTGAAGCACTTTTTCAAGTAACTGAAATGTTGCTAAAAAAGTTAAATTGGAACGATACATTCTTAGCTGTGATCGATTCCGACAGCGTTGGTAAAGGACTGTACATTAGACTACATACCTAGGTACACATATGTGTATCATTCTCAAATTAATCTTATACATCTATTGATATATGCCGTGATACACTATCACCATGTCTCGGGTGGCTAGTCCAACCTGTACGGATACTGAGACTGTAGAGTCATCCTTGTGCATGGTCGACCTATAAATGGTGAGCCGCCTGTGACAGACCAAGCCAAAGCTGATAGAAAAATGACGGATATTGACTCATTAAGAGCTAGGAGGCACAGTCCCACGTTTGCCCGATTAATTTTATTCCCAGTCTAAGAAACCATCATCCGTGTTACAGTGTTGGGCTATTGATCCACATGTCCTTCGCGGGGGTTGACCAGCCTGAGCTCCGTATCACTTTGCCCATTGATTCCTAAGACCTCCTTGGTCTGAGGTACAGTGAACATCGCGGGAGGGTTTCGCTCGTAGGTGGATATACTTGCAAGTATACCGACGGCGGCAATGCCAATCATAACATTGATATCGCTTGTGAAAGCCGACGCGTATCTGGAATCTCTAAAATTAGCAATGTTTTGATACTATAGTTAAGATAAGCACTGGCTTCACGCCCTCACACTCCATGTTGGCGTGTCGACAGAAGCGGATACAGGCCGTCATGTTTGGAGGGGCGTCTTGAGCAAATTGCGGGTTTATACTAACACAGATCGAACAAGGTTTTTGATATCATCAGGCAACCACGGGGCGATCGTTGGACTGTGGTGTAGCGCAGCAACATCCTCGGGGTCCATCTTGCTGCCGAGTTCAGTTGTCACTTGTCTATTGAATATGATGCTGCAAATCGCTATTCCGATGGAGCCTCCGAACACTCGAGCCTGCGCCACCGCACCTTGAGCAACTGCTAGGTCTTGACTATGTGATTGTACCGAGGCCATGATTGTTCCAGCGCCAAGTGAAAGTCCAAACCCGAGCCCGAGTAGTACCTGGAATCCATATTGTGCCTTGGTTCCGGCATTGGCCTCCTTGAGCGTAGACATGAGGCCGATGCCTAGAAGTTGAAAGGCGTGGGCTACCATTAACGTCCATGATGTGTTATTCCGATTGCGGGAAACGGTGCCGGCGAAGAAGGCCCCGAAAGACGTTGCACCTAACATAGGTAATAAATGGATCCCGGAATAGAGTGCATTTTCCCCATTGACGATCTGGAAACGTTCGGGGAGGATGATAAGCACTGAAAGGTAGATGTATCCGGTGCAGAATGTACATCTGACCCTGTTAGTTGGTCTATCTCTAAAAAAAGGAACAGACATACCAACATACATCACGCAACTGGCATATACGCGTCTAAAAAAAAGCCGCAGGGGTAGAATGGGCTCGATACGTGTGAACTGTTTCACGCCGAGGTAGATCTCCCAAGCGAAAAAGACCACCCAGCTGAGGAATGCCATCGAGAGGGTCGCGATGATGACTGGGCTATCCCAAGCGTATGTATAGGCACCGGCTTCTTGGAGAGCGAATACCAACAGCGCACATGCTGATACGATTGCAATGTTACCGACAAAATCAATCTTACGAACCGAGTTCCACCCTCTCTGATGTATAACAGTTTCAGGTGGTGAAGTTATATACAGGGCGATGACCACAGCCACGCCGGCCGGGACACTATAGCTAATATCAGCAAGAAATCCGAGCCTCAAAGTGGGCTAGTTCATACTTAATCCAGAAGATAATTGACCATTCTGTGGTGGAAGAAATCACTGCTCCCAAGATTGGCCCTAATACATACGATACTGCCAATGTGACGCCGACCAAGCCACCCATTAAACTAGGCTTGTCAGAAGGACCTGCCTCGAAGAGCACAATCTGGCTTAAACTGTATAAGCCAGCACCGCCCATGCCTTGGAAGGCTCGAAAAACGATTCTGTTTAGCGCATCAGTCAGATGTCCCATCCAACACAAGTCGTGGGTAGAAGAGGGCTCACAGTTGAGTCATGGTTTTTGCAAGAGCACACCCAATTGAGAAGCTAATAAATAGAGCCCATGCGCAGCACTGCATGTCGCGACGGCCATAGATATCACTCAATTTGGCAAACCCAATGGCACAACCTAGGTATGCTAGAAGATAGGAGAGGATGATCCAGGGAGCGTCCAGGAAGTTCTGGAGACTGATAGAAATGGTGACAAGAGCAGTTGAGACGATAGATGCGTCAAGTGCAGAAAATAGAAGGCCGATCAGTTGACTAAATGCACATGCAGTCAAGTTAGCTTAACATTACAGTACACGAATGGTCTAGTTCCTCTCACGTTATGATTAATGCTATCTGGCGCCAACCACGAGCCGGATGCTGATATGGCATCGTGAAGATTGGTCGACGACTGAGAATCCGAAATGGTCAAGTTTCAGGCGAGCCGTTGAACGAGCAATGCGGCGGAAGGACTCTTAAGAGAGATGATGATATGCTCCAAGATGCTGGAAGAATCTAGGAGCAACATCAAAGATTGATATACTTTCTTCAAGTCTGTCGCTGAATGGGTAAGGGGATGGTGTAGGATATCGTACTTAGGCCCTACACGGAGGAGCCTGGAATATTAAATTTAAATTTAATCAGAGATTGCACATTCACTCCTTCATGTTGTATGATGTCGGTTTCTTTGAGAGCCCGTGTAAGAGGTAGTTACGGGGTTTCACCTCAGTACCTCTAGCTCTTGCCATTTCTGTGACCCAATACATTGACTGATCAAGGCTTAAAAAGTATCAGCGCATAATTCAATGTTGACAGGACCATTCAATTAGATACATGCAGGTACATACATACATGTATGTACCATTGAATAGTCAGGGTACTCCTGGTACCTACCCCTACTTACATACATGTATGTATGTACTACCTACATCTACATGTAACTACTATATTCAATGTTTTGAATGTGCCTGCCTTCGAAATAAAATAGCTTGATATGTACATCAACAACATTGAAGTGTACACGTTATGTACCATAAGATAGGTACCTACCTTATGTACTACATACTTGGTATGTATGTATGTACCTCAATGTTACAGTTATCAGTTATGTGTACTTATGAGGATGTATGATGTATATATGAATGTGTAGTTTACAGGTAATCTTGAAGTATTGACCAGTAGGAGAGATGTGCATACATACATAGTATGTAGGTTACGAGGTTAGGGTTATGTGACAAATGAAGGTCGAGTCCTCACAGTCTCACTTGCATGGTTTGATGTTTGTCTCGACTCTCAACTCACACATGATGTACGGGATAGAAATTTACGTTTGATGTACCTACCTCATGTGGTTGGGTTGATTGTGCACATGACTCACTACATATACATCAACATATCTATCTAGGAAGTAGTCACTATCTCCTTGTCACCAGACTTCAGACCGTACACTGATCTGTGATGTCCCTTTGCGTTCATATAAGTCACATGTAGACATGTAGCAAAAGGCCTCAAATTATCCATACAGTACTTATCTTTTATTATCATAACTAGGTACTGGAGGATGGTCACCTTCTACCGAGTCGGTGTAACTTGACAGTTATATAGGAGGTAGGTATTTTAGTAAAAGTACCAGCATCCAAGTAAATACGGGATAGGAGGTAGGCGGGTACTCCATAAAAAGGACCTCATGATAATAGCTAGAACTACTTCACAAATTTACTAGATAAAGTCATGGCTCAACTAATCTTTGTATGCCTGAATAGAAGTAAAGATCGACTCTAGGTTGCTTAGCAAAATTACTTGTCGTTTAATTCCGTTGGCCCTAAGTACTTTATGGGAATATTTACTTGTGTATCAGGTATGTATTCGAATGTGTTGAGATGTACGTAGCGAGGATATTTTTACAGAAGCTGTCAAAACATAATTATTAAGTTGTTATAGAAAGATATCTTGTAAGTTGGAGGCTGTTACATTAATTATTTATTTGAACCCCTTCACTGTCGTCTAACTAGTCTAATTAGATCCACCTCAGCAGACAAATTGTCACCATTCGATAGGTCATGATAATGAAGAAAATTTAGGCATTTTCTATATATTGATGGCTTAGACGAACTTGGATTGACTGTTGAAGTTTATATTTAAAGAGTATAGTTATTCTTCCCTTTTATACTAGAGTTACCTGATTATTCTGACAATGTCTTTGGAGAAGCACTTGGCAATGAGGCTCTGTATCCTTTTTCACGTGACTTATAGCTACCACTTGTCACGTGCTTAAGGAAACCCCTTTTTCCATTAGATAAATACAACGGTAGGTTACCTCTTTATAACTCTATATAAACGTACTTGTTACATCCTCGTATGTGCACATCTAGTAGCGTTTTAGACAGTGAAAAATAATTGATGCTATAAGAAATGTATACATACCATAAATAATAGGGAAAATAAAGACAGTCTCACACGTAAGATTAATTACAACGACTCTGTATTACTAGCTCCAAATGTTCGTTCGTAGTCACACAGAATAGAAATAACACTGACACGGAAACAAAAAAAAAAGAAAGATAAAGAATAAAGCTCAAGATCAAAAACTTCCCTGATTTTAATAGCTGACAGGTCATATTTATGGGATTTGAGAAGTGCGTAGTGGCAGTAGATGAAGAGCCTGCGAGTTGAAACCTCAAGGAGGCAGGTAGAGACTACATTGATGGATCGGTTGGTTGGTGAATATATGAGGTGTATGAGTCAAAGTAGGAGTTAAGATTTAAGTAAGGGATTCATTCCAAGACGTTATCTTTTAGACTTTCAACTTTCTTTAATTTTGAATACTTTGGCTTTCTTTTCTTAATTAGCAAAATGTAGTTCGCCAAAGTTATGCTTATTTGATTTTAATGAAGGATAAAGATTGACATATGACCAGATATATGGCTAATGATCTTATTCTTTCGGAGAACTACCCTATATAACTGATTCGTTCGTACATGCATGCGTAGGCACTTTGTACCGAGTGGTTATTTATAATATAACGATATTTTTGCTTCCCTGGTAGTTTTACATTAGACGTAGATAGCTCGGTATAATAAATTCCAATGTTGGTCGTCTATTCCGGTTCCTTAACCCTTCACCAATATGATCCGTACTGAAAATTGAATGGTTGAGTACCCTTATATACCATAGCCATCTGGTACCGATGGGTATTAGTATCAGAAATGCTTTGAATTCGAGGTCGATGTTTACCAATTGCATATATACCATACAGTACTAATATGCTCGATGTGCGTTGAGGAATGCCTAGCATGAGGGATTAGAGCAAGTTTGCGTAAATATTGTCTACCTTTATGTGAGTTTAACATGCGCAAGGGGATATTGTCTTTATGGTAATGTAATTAAGGAAAAGGGAAAGATGTAATTATCAGGAATCTCTCGTTTGAGCTTGTATCTATAAACTAACGCAGGACGGGGATCCATGTCATGTCACCGAATATATCCAAGTAACACTTATTGAATTAAGAAGTCACGATGAAGTTTTCCGCTCGTACCTCGCAGTACATTAATTCTAGTCCATGGCTTGTAGGTACCTTTCGATTCCTACATGTCTATTTAATTTTTCTTCCCTTTCATCTTTTCTCCCATTTCTTCTCCCACAATTCTTTTCTTCCAGAAACCTTTTTTTCCACAAGGAAAGATATCATACTAAACTTGATCTCGCAAATTGAGTTACTCCTACTTGAACGAAACATAACCATCACATACATCCTTCATCTATTCTTGTCTTCATCTCTAGCTTCTCTTCCGATAACTGGTAAGTCCATCATCATACTTAATCAGATCACATTGCCAACCTAATCATATCTAGCCAAGTTATTATATCTACAATCTATCTGTTAGTCCTTCCCCCTCTTCAACCTTCCTCGTTAACACTCACACCATACCCGCACAAACATATTTTACAACTTATACCTATTACTTGTCATCTCTACCAGGCCACTTGTATTATCGCAACCGCTTATCTTAATACATAGATAGGCTGACTTTTCTTATAGAGACACGATGGATAGTCTTGCTTCTGATGCTATGGAACCCGTCGCGGTTGTTGGTATTGGATGTCGTTTCCCCGGCTCTGCCACATCGCCTTCGGCACTATGGCAAATGCTCTGTCGCGGAGAAAGCGCCTGGTCTGAAATACCCAAAGAACGACTCAACGTATCAAGTTACTTCCATCCAAGTGGTAACCGTCAGGGTAGTGTAGGTGCTCGTTTTAAAATTCTTTAATTAAACTTATCGCTGACGATTCGCAATAGATCCCCTTTCGAGCCGGTCACTTCCTAGAGGAAAACGTAGCAGCATTTGATAGCTCGGTATGTATTGACTTCATTCAATTAATGTAACATCTTGTTAACAGAAGTAGTTCTTTTCGATCCCGGCAGATGAAGCCAAGGCGGTAGATCCGCAACAGCGAATACTTCTCGAAGTAGCTGTAGAGTCTTTGGACGACGGTAAAATTTCGCCATTCTCCTATCCTCTTTAGAATGCTGACCTTTACCTACAGCTGGAATTAACCGCGCATCAATCAAGAAAAGTGATACCGGAGTGTGGATTGGCTCCTTCGTGAAGGGTAGGCAAGAGATAAATACGCTTTCATCACCTTGAAAACTAGTTTCGCTAACGAGCAGAAGACTATGAACAGATCGTCCTACGGGACCCTGACGATTCACCTAAGTATGGGGCGACCGGAAATGGAATCGCTATCATGTCGAACCGTATTTCATTCTTCCTCGATATCAACGGCCCGAGCATGACCATAGACACTGGATGTAGTGCCAGTTTAGTCTGCGTGCACAACGCCTGCCAAAGTCTTCGCAATCGCGAAATTGATATTGTGAGTTCATGAGCATAGGGAAAGCCTGCAAAATGGCTATTCTCTCTTTTATTTATTCCTTTCCTTTCATTGCCTCTAGGCTACTCTCTTCCCAGAGATTGCGGCGTACTAACCTTGTTAGGGGCTTGCCGGTGGTGCGGGTCTGATATTGACACCCAATACTATGATGCCTATGACTGCATTGAACTTTTTGAGTCCAGATGGTAAATGCTTCACATTTGACGCGCGGGCCAATGGTTATGGTCGTGGAGAAGGAATTGGCATTGTGGTCCTGAAGCGTCTCCAAGATGCTATCCGAGATAACGACAATATCCGTGCTGTGATTCGAGGTTCGAGCGTCAACCAAGATGGCCGCACACCTGGTATGTATTCGACCTTGGGTATAATGACCCTTCTAATTCATATTATAGGTATTACCTTACCTAGCGCAGAAGCCCAACTACGAAACATCAATTCCGTGTATAAGAGGGCCGGCCTCTCTGTCGACGAGACGGCGTATGTCGAATGCCATGGTACTGGCACGCAAGCTGGTGACTGGAGAGAGCTAAAGGCAGTCTCAGACGCGTTTTGTCAACAACGCCCCTCCAGTAACCCCATCTACGTCGGCTCGGTTAAGACAAATATTGGCCACCTCGAAGGTTGTGCTGGAGTTGCCGGGCTAATTAAAGGAGTCCTGGCTATTGAAAACGGGATGATCCCCAAACATCTGAATTTCGAGGAGCCTGGGAATCCGGACATCGACTTCAACGGGTGGAAGATTAAGGTAAATAAACGAGCTTCAGTGCTTAAGTTACGTTCTTTACTAAAAGTCTTCCGTTATAGGTCCCTACAACAAACACTCCCTGGCCAGCCAAAGGGCTCAGACGAGCGAGCGTCAACTGCTTTGGCTTTGGTGGAACGTATGCAACCCCTTTCCTGCTTTGAACCATCTCTATCGTTCGTTTCTATATGAGCAAATCTCTCGCTGTCATATCTGATGAGCTGGAAATTTCTCAAAGTTCTCTGCACTTCAATCCAGCTGTACGTGGTGAATGAAATACTAACCTAGTGCATTACAGGAATGCACACATTATTCTTGACGATGCCGCTCACTACTTGATGCAAAGAGGGCTTCAGGCGCACCATAACACCACGATTTTCAACGAAGCCTCGAATTTGTCAGAACCACAGCCAAATGATCTCGATATGGTTCCTATTAATGCATTAAGCGGATCGGCACAAAAAATGCGTATATCTTCTCGTCGTTCGCAGGCGCATCTTTTCGCATTTTCAGCACATGAGCAAAAAGTGTTATCTCAGATGCTTAAAGACTACACCTCCTACACAGGAGACCGATTTCGGCGTACATCTGGTAACATCATGGAAGACCTTGCATATACTCTTGATTGCCGGCGGTCGCAATTGCAATGGAGAGCGTCGGTTGTTGCACGATCTCCGGATGAACTTACCATGAAACTGTCTCAACTAGACTCCACGGACTTTGTGAGAGCATCAGAGGACAGTACTATTAATCCTGTTTTTGTCTTCAGTGGTCAAGGAGCACAGTGGTTCGCTATGGGCAGGGAGCTGCTCGAATTCGACATGTTCCTGCAATCGATTAAGGACGCAAGCTCATACCTCGAGACGTCTAAAAATTCCCCTTTCAGTCTTCTTACAGAGCTTCTCAAGGACGAGCACTCTTCACGGATTAACGAGCCAGGGATTTCTCAGTCAGCGACTACGGCAATACAGGTGGCGCTTGTTGACTTGCTGGCAAAATACTTTGGAGTCAAACCAAGCTACGTCTGTGGCCACTCTTCTGGAGAGATTGCCGCAGCGTACGCTATAGGCGCTCTCTCACGAGAGGATGCTTGGGAGTTGGCCTTTCATCGAGGGTGCTGTGCTGAAGCCTTGAAGGCTACAGAAGGTGAAGATGCTGTGGAAGGCGGCATGCTTGCTGTTGGACTATCGGTTTCCGAAGCACAGAAATTTGTTAACCAAGTCAGCAATGGCAAGGTAGTTGTAGCTTGCATCAACAGCCCGGCTTCGGTAACAATATCAGGTGATAAGGATGCAATTCAGGAACTCCAATCAATTCTCCAAGCCGCCGGTATTTTCAATCGATTGCTTGTCGTTGGAGTCGCGTACCATTCACACCACATGAAGCGTTGCGAAAACGCTTACCTCGAGTCGATCGCCCATATCAAACCGAGGAAGCCAAGTCGTACAGTAGTTCCCCATCCTCATATCCAAGGGAGACTAGTCACGGCAGATGACATTTGCTCAGAGGCTCAATCAGCAGGTTTGTCCACTAATTGTGATGGCGAGGCATCTATCATGTACTCGTCCGTAACCGGGCAAATCATCAGTTGGGAGGAGCTCTGTCCGGAGTACTGGGTGAGAAATATGGTCTCTCCGGTTCGATTTACCGAGGCAATGCATCAGATGATGAACCCTAAATATGGCGAGAAACCACGTTTGATCCTAGAAATCGGGCCACATTCTTCGCTTCAAAGCCCAATCAGTCAGATCATGGATGGCGAGGAGAAACTTAAGCAACGACCGTCCTATTTCTCTGCGCTCCGTAGAGGTAAAGACGCGGCCGTGACTCTGCTTGAAGCCGTCGGAAACCTTTGGGGTTATGGTTGTGAGGTGGCTATGCCCTGGGTAGTTATGAGGAATGTGCAGACAAGCCGACCTAAGCTGCTCGTCGATTTGCCAAAGTACCCTTGGAACCACGACAATGTGTACTGGCATGAATCACATTTGTCACGAGCCAACCGCTTCCAAGTTCACGGTAGATATGACCTCATTGGGCGGCCTACAGCTGATTCGATTCCTTTCCAACCCCGGTGGCGTGGCTTCTTCCGTGTTTCAGAGAATCCATGGATTCAAGATCATCAAGTACAGAAGACCATAATTTACCCAGCTGCTGGTATGATCACCATGGTAATCGAAGGTGCCAAGCAGAATGCCCCGGAGCATGTGTCCGGCTTCGAGATCACAGGATTTAAGATTCAGAAAGCCATGATTATCCCTACGACTTTACATGGGTTAGAATATGCTTTGAACTTTAACAAGTTGACCAACCCATTAGCACCTACTAATAATACCAGTTTCTCGTCTTCGGCTACGCCGTATTCCTCTTTTGAGTTCTCAATTTACTCTAAACAACTCGATGGGCCCTGGGAGGAACACGGAAGCGGCTTTGTCACGATATATTCCTCTCAGAGTACCGAGAAAGCAAGGACCGAACACAAGGGGTCCCGTCAAGCTGACAAAATTTACCAGGCGTACTGTAATGCAAAGAGAGACTGTGACGAGATAGTTATCCCGAGGCAGTTGTACGAGACTTTGGATGTCATTGGGATGAACTATGGCCCCCTATTCCAGAACATTACATCGCTTCGTAGACGGGACAATACTTCTGCTAGTGTTATCCGTATTCCGGACACAAAATCAAGCATGCCGGCAAGTTTTGAATATCCTCACGTCATTCATCCAGCAACTCTGGATTCGATCTTCCAAACAGCGTTCGCGTTCGGCAGCGAACCGATGGTGCCGTCATCTCTTGGCAGATTCTACGTGTCGGCAAACACCCAGATGCTCTCAGGAGGCAGTAAAGAGCTTGCTGTCTATACGCGTGCGGATCGTCGTGGATATCGCGATGCGTCTGTATCATATGTTGTTTCAGACAATACCTGGTTGGATTCTTCCGACTCTAAGAGCACTCCGGTCGTTGTGGTTGACGACATGAATTTCACCGCTTTGGGCCTAAGCCAGGCAAATGTCGAAAACGGTTTCCTACCGAACCATCGTAATCTCTGCTCGGAGATCACATGGGAAAATTTAGACCCAGCAGTGTCACCGAATGGAGATTACGAGGCCAGTGAAGAAAATAAAAGTCGTGTCGAGTTGAAGGAGACTTTACTAGTCCTCGTTCCAGAATACGCGCATCCTGGCGTAGAGAGGCTCCGCGCGGAACTCGCAAAGAATCTGGACTGTCAGTTCCGAACATTGGGTAGCATCAACAACAACGAAAACCTACCAGAAGTCTGCATCTCTCTCCTAGAGGCTGATGGGAAAGCGATGATTTGGAACTGGTCGGAACACGACTTTCTTGCATTTAAGAATCTCGTTAGCGCCACGAAGGGAATTCTTTGGATCACTCGTGCTTCGCAATTGGAGACTGAAAATCCTCAGTTATGCTTAGCCCAGGCTTTAGGTCGTACGATTCACTCGGAATATCCCAAGAAGAGATTGATCACGTTTGATATGGACGCTGATACGGATCTGTCTTGCATGCCGGTGGAACCATTTGTTCGCACGATTATGAATTTGGTAGTGAAATCCTTTTTTGGACCCAAGGCGACACAGCCAATCGAAACAGAATATGCTGAACGAAACGGCCAGATCATGGTCCCGAGGTTAGTTCCCGTCGAGCCGCTTAATTCCATAATCGAGCGTGGCTCCGCACCGGCAGAGTTAGACCTGCAGACCGTGCCAGGCCCGAGTGAAAGACCTCTTCAACTTGAGATCAGGGAGACGGGCAACGCGGGAACCTTTTACTGGTGCGATGATCCCAACGCTACCCTAGCTCTCGCTCCGGACGACGTAAAGGTCAGAGTTGTAACAGCTGCGCTCAGTGACCTGGACTACGAAATATTTCAGGGGCGTTTGAAGAATGAGCCCCTAGGAACCGACGTTTGTGGGGTAGTTGAACAAATCGGCGATAATGTCAGGAATATCGTTCCAGGAGACCACGTGATAGGCATTGCCCGCGGATCCTTAAGGGACTACGCTATATGCCACCAGCAACTCCTATACAAGGTGCCGACGGACTCATTTCAGTCCCAGTTCCTTTGTTTGTTAACAAGCTTCTCAGTCGCTAAATATGCGCTTGGAGGACTGAAGGCTGGAGATACTGTTCTCATCCATTCTGGCGCCGGACTCTTTGGCCAGGCGGCGATTCAGCTTGCTAAGTCTGTAGGAGCTGTAGTATTTGCCAGTGCGGAGACTAACTATCAGCGTGGCATACTCAGTAATTTCTGGGCACTCCCTGAGAATCACATACTTGATACGTCACAGGAGGCTTTGACTAACTCAATACTGTGCCTCACTGACAACGAGGGCGTCGATATAGTTTACGACCCAGCTGCACGAAGTCGGGACGTGAATATAAGATGCGTTAAAGAAGGTAAGCGTCGGAGGTGCAATGTGGAAATTAAATCATTTGCTAATGCTTTTTTAAGGGGGCTGTATTATCGGGTTTGCAAACAAACCTGTCAGTAACGACACGGTTTCGTACGAAGTCGATGCCGTTAGCAAGACATTCTCCTACACTATCATGAACATGCCGCATGTCATCAAGTGTCACCCACAACAGCTTGGGGATGCATTTTCATTCGTTTGCCCGCGGCTCATGTCTGGAGAGTTTGTCGTCTGGGGCCTTGATCATAGTCGCGTATATGACAACCTCGACATCGTTGCTGCATTCACGGCCTTAGACTCTGAAACAGCAGGCGTCCGAATTCACTGTGAGCGGTCTGTATCCAAACCCATCCCAATCATTGCACAACCCCGTCGACCTATTAGCGACAGCATACGGGGGGATGCCACATATGTCCTTTCAGGTGGCCTTGGTGGTCTCGGTATTGAGATTGCCAAACTGTTGGCATCCAATGGCGCAAGATATATTGCCTTCTTATCACGATCTGGTGAGGCGAGCGAGTTGGTCGACCACACACTTGGCCTTCTCCGCAACACGGGGATTACGGTACAAATATTCAGAGTGGATATATGCGATAGCAAAGGTCTTGAAAAGACATCGCGCCAGATCCAGCACACTATGCCGCCCATAAAAGGCGTTTTTCAATGTGCTGCAGTCCTACGGGACTCCGTCTTCGAAAATATGACGTACGAAGACTGGCTGTTAGCAACGAGGCCCAAGATGCTTGGGTCGTGGAACCTCCATCAGGTTTTCAGCGGTGGCCTAGACTTTTTTATTTTCCTTTCTAGCTCAGCTGGTGTCATTGGAAACCGTGGACAAGCTAACTATGCGGCGGGCAATGCATTCCAAGATTCGCTCGCTAGGCATATAAACACGACGAGTGACGGGACAACACACGCGGTGTCAGTTGACTTAGGCCCGATCCTCGGGGCCGGGATGCTTGCCGAAGACTCTCAAACTTTAGATAAGCTTAAGGCCAGCGGCTTTTTCGGCATTAGGCTGCAGGACTTCAAGCGGATTGTCGAGTGTGCGATCCAGGGATATGGGGGTGATGGGCAAAAGATACCGGCTCAAGTGGTTACAGGAGTTGGAACCGGTGGGTTAATGAAGCAAAACAAACCGGCCGACCCATATTGGACGCGCACAGCTCTGTTCACTCACCTCAACCAGGTGGACATGCCAGCAGGATCAAGGTCGGGTGACGAATCGGGCTCACAAGATGTGATGCAGAGCCTGCTAGCACAGGCATCGGATCCCGAAGAGGCAAGGGGCATTATCAGCGAGGGCCTGAGAGTAATGCTTTCGAAGAGCATGAATATGAATGCATCTGACGTGGACGAAGCAAGGCCGCCTAGTGCCTACGGCGTCGACTCGCTGGTGGCAGTTGGGGTACGTAATTGGGTATCCAGGGAGTGTGAGGTAGACGTGAGCATTTTCGAGGTGCTCAGCGAAGCGAGCATTAGTGAGCTCAGCGCTAAGATTGTGGAGAGAAGAAAAACGACGCGATGAGGATGTGGTTATAGATCGGCTGAAGATAGCTGTTATATGACTATAGGGGTAGAGCTATACGGATAAAGGGGTGGGCATGAGAGGCATGGTGAAATAGTGAATTCAATTTTGAGGTTTCTTGTGATACCCACGAAATAAAACTCGTGTCAAAGAACGTATTAAGTGTAGAGGCCTAACATTACAAATCTCATGAATATGAGCGAGATCGAAGACGAGGGCTAATTATCAAAACTGTTAGAAACCCAAATTTGGCAATTGAATAGGTACCTAGGTACGTATTGAGAGAAAAGTTCTCTAGATAATATCAAGTATACTTTTATGACCTTTTTTTTTCCCTCTAGTATATTATGTAAATTGAGGATAATATGATATGTCTTTATAGGCTGCTCTTTTGGCATACATAAGTCAATGACACTCAGAGACAGGGTTATATGGGAGTATTCAACGTAGGTTCGATTCCTATGAGCGCTATTGGTATCTCGCTTGGTATCTCGCTTATCGCTCTGTTATCTATGGCTACCGGTACGTATAATATACCCATAATACCTGTACCTAGTAAATTCAATGTAAAGGTACCTCATTAATGATGACGTAGTAAATCAGTTCAATCTTAAGTTATGATTGGGACAAGGATATCCGTGCCACGTAATCTACGGTTTCTGTACCTTTATATGATAGTTATGTTTGATAAATGTATACGGAGTACAACGAGCATATATTCGTACGTAGCAAATGTTCACGTGAATTTATTTGGGAACTTACACAATATAATGAGACCAGTTTTCTCATTTCTCCCTATAAAATATTAATAAAAGATCACAACCTTCCCCCCCTCCCCTTTTCCCTAATTACAATCTATATTATTCCGTACATACTTTTATAAATGCTCATGTTTTTAGGCAAGGGAGTTTAATAATAACTCTTGACTATCTATGGATTGACTATCTATGGATCCGTACATGACAACATGATATAAGAAGGAGACATTTCTTCATCTTATCTCATCAAGACTTGGTCGGATGGATGGATGGCGGATGACGTTCGAATATTCGAATAGTAACATAGTATGTAGTGAGGTATATACGTAATCCTACCCATCCCCCCCCTTTTTTTTTCCCTTCCGCCGTCTTATTACCTTCTTGTCTACCACCAATCGACTGCGTCGACCGCGCGTAACACCAAGACCGTACATAGTAGAAGGGAACTAGACTAAGGACAGGGATAGGGACAGGGACAAGGACAGGGACTGGCGACTAGCAACTGGCAACTGGCACCGGCACCGGGTTCCGAACTTGAGTCTAAGTCTGAGCCCGCCTTGATAATATATGCCGTCCGGCCTCTACGGCTGCACGTTCTTCTTGTTCCGAGTAAGTAGATCACTCAACTTTTGCCATGAAGATCTTGTCCACCTTCGCCGTCGCGTCCGTCGCGTCTACCATTGTTTCTGCTACCACTGTTAGCACCTCCCAGAGAGTTATCCCGATCAACTTCGGCAGATCGACAGCTAGGCTTCCCGCTCTGCATAGACGCGCTGGTACGTATTCGCAAGAGCTGAATAATAATTTGACGGGCGGTGGATATTATGCCCAGGTCACGGTGGGGACACCACCCCAGACCGTAGATCTAATTCTCGATACTGGGAGCAGCGATGTATGGATGTTAGACAGCAGCGCCAATCTTTGCCAGTCCGACACAATGCAAGATTATTACGGTTATTGTCTATCAAACTATGACCCTTCCAAGAGTTCGACTTACTCAGTCGTCTCTGTCGATACATTTAGTATTCGTTATGTCGATGGTTCGGGAGCCGAAGGCGACTACATTCGTGACAACTTTAGCATCGGTGGTGCCGATATCGATGCTTTACAGATGGGCCTTGCCGAAAATTCTACCATAAACTCCGGCGTCTTGGGTATAGGCTTCGACACGAGCGTTGCCGCCAAGACTCCTTATCCAAATATCATCGATTTGTTCCAGGATCAGGACCTGATCGCCACTCAAGCTTATAGCTTATACCTTGTACGCGTTTTCTCTTGTTTTGGCGCTTGCCGCTTATTTGTACTTTGGTATCGCAGGCGGTTTGAGAGAAGCTAGGGGCAAAGCTGACTTTCCTCGTTCCTTGTCTCTTCGTAGGATGATCTGTATGCCGAAACTGGGACTATCCTATTTGGCGGCCTAGACACTGAGAAATTCATCGGCCGGCTTAGATCGATCGACATTGAACGGGATGAATATGGAAACTATTCGTCCTTCACCGTTGCCCTCTCATCTTTAACTACAGCTGCTGATAACGGCATGACGATCAATTACACTCGATCAGCCATCCCGGTTATTCTCGACTCAGGTACTACATTGACCTATCTTCCATCCACCGTGACAAGTCGCATCTTCCGCGCTTTTGATGCCGTGGATGACACTTCTGGAACGGGCCTCGTCTTCATCAATTGCGACTATATAAGCGACAACAAGTCCCTTACCTTTGACTTTCAATTTGGCGGCAGCTCCGGCCCCATTGTTCGAGTCCCTATCGACGAGATGGTCTTGGATAATGTGCAAGGTTATATAGACCTAGGTCATGATGTGCCATCGTTGCCTTTCGACAATGTCTGTAGCTTTGGTATGCAGCCGAACTCGGATTACTATCTCCTGGGCGATACATTTTTGCGCTCCGCTTACGTTGTTTACGACCTCTCTAACAAACAGATCGGGCTTGCTCAGGCTAACTTGAATGCTACCGGGAGCAACGTGGTGGAGATCACACAGGAATCTGGTATCCCCGACGCCACGGGCGTCGCTTCCCAGGTCTCCGCGAAGCAGACAGCTACCGGGCTTCCTAGTATCGGCAGCATTGCTTCCACCTCTACCTCTTCTATCGCCACCACTACCTCCACGAGCACGCCAACTAGTCAAAGTGGTAGTAGTAGTTCAGAAGCCGGGGCTATACCTGTGCCTGAACGGAAGACTTTAGCTTTGGCTATCATAATGAGCTTTTGCGGATTGGTTGGAGAACTAGCTGCGTATTAACTGGCTACGATGATAATCGTAACGGCCTCGGTGGATATGAAAAAGGAAATGGGCTATCATACCGGAAGCTGCTTCTAACTTGGATCACGCTCTAACTTGTGTGTGTGTGTGTTACTAAGTATTTCCATGCGCATCTATATGTTTGCTGGATTCCGCTACCTCCTGGTTATTGTCTTATATATAGAGATGACATCTAACGTTTTTAATAGCTTTAAGTGATTTCCCTAGAGTCTGTGAAGTGCTGAGAAAGAGATGACGCAGCGAAAAGCAGGCGGATGATGAACATGTCAATACCTCCTTACAATAATACATTACACTCAAGTTGTACGTATCTCGCCACCAAGCCTGTTCAAGGCCGGCTTTGATTCTCACGTCTATGTACTTTATACCCTTGAAGGGAAAATACTCCGAAGCACGCAGATGCACAACCACCTAATTCATTCTTTCATATCGTTCCTTCGCCTTCTCTTTCGTCTTCGACACGAAGTCTACGTAGTCATTTTTCGTTGCTCGAGCGGCCTCTTCGGCGGCGTCTCCAATCTTGCCGCCCTCCGCCCCGAGGCCGACTCCAGGGGTATAAGCCGTTGTCTCTATAATGTTTGTCCGTCCGCCCCCTTCCGCTCCGAGACCTTCGCCTGTGCTCCATCCCATTTTGGCTAGCAATCCCGCCCCTTTTGATATCGTGGGCTTAGTAGGCTGCGTTTCTATGGTCGGTCCTGAGTCGTTGGCTATTAAAGAGTGCTTCTTGGAAAGGTGAGTTTTTGGTTTGCTAGGCTGATTATGTGCCATTCGACGTTCCTTGGCTCGGTCTCGGTAGCTAGATACAGGTTCTTTGCCACGTGCTTTTAGGTCCATGACCGCTTTGCTAACGAGCGTCTCGTTATCAAGATTAGCCTTGTGCATGTCGCTCATCTGTTCATGTCGGCGAAGTGAGGGTTCGTTTTTGAACTTTCGTTTACATAGAAGGCAGCATATTTTATCAAGATCAGCGTATGATATGGAAGACACAGGCGCCGTCGTTTGGATACCCGAATCTACTGGACCCATGGTGTTGGAACCGGTTAGAGGCGCCTTGTCGATCGGGTCTGTGCCATTGCCTGACTCGTCCTTCGGACCATGTAGCTCGGCATGCTTGTTTGCCCACATCTGCAGTTGGGGAGCCATCGCAATGACCTTCTTGCCACTGGGTGCCACGAGATCCTTCTCAGCCTTCCTTTTCTTAGAATCTTTTCCCGAGGTTCGGTCGACATCATCCTTGTGCTGTTCCATACTGGGCGGTTTGTCCTCGTATAGAGTCTCATCGAAGATAGCGAACTCGCTGGCATAGACTGATGGATTCCAGTAGACTAGCCTCAGAGATTGGTTGTGAGTTGCTGCGAAGGTAAACTTGCGATCTTCGTCCTGGGCTGGATGCAGAACGGGTATGAAGACACCAGAGTGGATGAACGCTATAGTGATAGGCTTTGAAGTGATAGTAAACTGTGGGGAGGCGTTATACTTGGCCACGGCACCTCGGGCATCGTCCAGAGACGAGAACTCGGCAAAGCCATAGTTGCAGCTGATATCGGAATACTTGTCTCGAATGATGAAGACACGTACCAACGAGCCCGGTTTAGCGCCCAGCCCGCTAGTATTTCCAACGGGGGCCGTACTCTTGAGTTTGTTAGGAATGCCAGAAAACTGTTTAGGCTCGTCTTCCTTGGTTACGTAGAGCTTCTTCATCTCAATGGCTAAAGTGGTTTCCGTCACAAGCGAGGCTAAGTCGCGAATGACAAGAAATTGGGAAGGTGTTTGCTGTGGGCACTCATCGCTTTTGCCATCTAGTTTCATATCCGACATATTCTCCGCTGATTTTATTGGTCAGTCAGTATGACGGGTTTAGTTGCCATTTTGGATCCACGACTTACACGACCTCGGCGCTTTGCATTGTTTGCATGTTGCTCGGCGGGAAAAGTTGTCAAAGTGGCACTAAGGACGTAAGTCAGGGAAGTGTGAGCAATCATGAAACGGAGGGATTCGAGGCTCACCATAGTACATTTCCAATCGTCCGGATTTGCGATATGGCGCCGTTCCCGACTATATTCTATGGGTATGCGAATAGAAGTGCTATGATTATTGGTTATCTCGAGGACAGGGTAATGTCTCTCGAGGAAGTTGATAGCGTCATCATCGGACCTGAATTCGGCAAATGCATATGGTCGATTGGTGTCTGCTTTGCGTTTAGTAGCGGAATTTGTATCGCGACAGGATAAAGTCATACTAGACCTAAGATCAGACTTAATGCGAACCTCAACAAGACCAACTGCCCCCATATCTCGCATTATAGCATCGACCTATTTAAATGTTACAACATTGTTAGGTAGATAGAAAGGCGAAGTTGGGATTACCTCTTGTGTGCTCATCCAGCCTGGTATATCATCGAGTTTCAAGGTATGGTAAGGTCGTCCAGGCCGTGATCGGCGACTGGTGCCGTGATGATAGCCATCGTCGGCGGAATCTAAGGGGGAAGATGCGCCTGAATTAGGGCGGCGGGGGCTTCGGTTGTAACGCGCGCGAGGGTCATCATGATCTGAAGGGTGCCACGCCCGACCGCGACTATACGAGGGCGGATGCGAGTATTCGGTATCGCGATCTGAGTACGAGTGGCGATGTTCAAGAGAGGCGTCCCGTCGAAAAGGCGAATTTAGTTTTCGTCCGGATGGGGAGCGCCGGCTACGGTATTCTTCTCCTCTAGGCGCCCTCGGAGGAGTCCTTCTAGGCGACCTAGATAATTCTTTTCCTCGTGGGCAAGTCAGCGCAAGCTCTACACTCATCTCGAGAATCGATTCCCCAGGCTATATCATTTTACCATGCCGTGAACGATAATGATGGTCCCTAGGGACAGGCGATCTACGTCCGTAGAAGTCTCGCTCGTTATGAGATCGGTTATCCTGGTCGCGATGGTCGCGATGGTCGCGAGGGTCGTGATGGTCGTGATCGCCATACATGGTGAAGCCAGTCACCCATCAACCAAGCTTAATATCGCAATAATGAATCGTACGCGATGAGCCGTTTAAAGGACCGTTTTGTCTTTCCGTATCTTTTCTTCAAGAAGTAGTTCGAGCCAATGTAAAAGGGTAATACCCGTGTTATAACTTCTATGAGTTCAATGTAAATGTTATAAAAGTTATAATTTAATGGGTGGAAAATATCGGAGTAGGCTAGGATGCATATGATGTTTAACACGTTCATACGCAGTTATGCATACATTAAAGTACTTAGGTACTTACTAGTCTTACCTATATACGGCTTGCAGATGCATTAACAGTGCATGTGAAATACCAGGTACCCTATTGAAATAAGTTACATAAATGTAATGCCTATATCTTGAAAATAGGTACAATAAGTACCTAGGGTAACTATTTGAAAATAATTGGTTAACTAGTTACATATGATTACCTAGATAATGTAACTCAATCAACTACATCAATAGGTATTGATGTAATATTATTATAATAATAACTATATGATGATTTAAACTTTAAACTTCTCCCTTTATTATAATAAATTTTCATCACATATAACGTACGAATAACGGCATAGGAAATAAATCGAAAGTTATATCTTACTACATTGATCCCATATATATATCATATAGTCCTTTCCATCTACCGAATCCAGATCCCCCCCCACACATGCATATGATGATACGTAAACAGGATGGCAAGGAATAATGAAATGGCTCTCGAAATAACTGAAATCGCCGAGGATGGCTGCTATGTCGGATTAACCCACGACCATCTAAACTTGAACGATATGATGGACAGAGTTCGTAGTCCTCAAGCAGGCGCAATAGTCGTATTTGCAGGTAAGTTTACCCTTTATGTCTTATCACATCATGAAGTAAAATCAAATCGGCTACCTACTTTTATACATCTGGTACAACATCCTCTACACACACACACACACATATATATATGTAAAAGTCTCTGTCCTGATGCTTCCTAGGTACAACCCGAGATAATTTTGGTGGCAAGCCGGTGAAAACGCTCCAGTATTCGGCGTATAAGTCGCTAGCTTTACGAACCATGCAATCTATATGCAAAGAGATCCGTGCTAAACATGACCTCGTAGCAATAGCTATGGTTCATCGCCTCGGGATCGTTCCCATCGGGGAGGAAAGTATCCTTATAACTGTTTCTGCCCCGCATAGACAAGCTGCGTGGAGAGCCGGCGAACAGGCACTCGAAGACTGTAAAGAACGTGTAGAGGTTTGGAAGAGAGAAGAGTTCCAAGGCGAGGATGGTGGTGTTTGGAAAGCCAACAGAGATGAGGACATGGCGGGTACATCTAGTTCTTGAATTCTAATTCAATTTCCAAGGATAACATCGAGCCACGTGGAAACGAAATAATGAAAATCATTAGTTACACAACTTTATAAGTACTATTGATATATAACAGTTGCCTCTTATATAAACCGCCTAATACCTTTACTACTGCTTTATCCAATCAATGAGGTATCTTCTACATATGTACCTACATATGCAGATACATTTAGAAGTATGAGTTTAATACATTTTGATTGACGTAAGGTGGTATGACCAACCTAATTGTATTCAAGTATATCAATAGTACCTACATAATATATTGAATGTACTACGTTACTTTGTACGTGCTACCGAGGGAAAAAAAAATAAAAAAATAAAAGAGAAAGAAAGAAAGAAACAGCTGAAACCGGGATTTGGAGCACAGCTTCAAGGAATAGGCCTCTTATCAGAACTTTGAACAGATAGCCTAATATGTAGGTATCCTATAAGACGTTGAATGTTGTCTCGTATTGCTCTTATTATCTACTCCGTACATGTATGTATCAATAGATAAGCACCTCCTACCTACCTCCTGGGTACAATACACAACATTCTATGCCGAGAGGCGGGAACGCGGCACAAACATCAATGATATGAAAAATTTCAAATATATCGAGTCGTTTCGTCCTTCAGAATTCATTAGATCGGCCCGAATTTGCCAAGCCACTGAACTTAATTAGATATGTTCTACACCTATTATACATAAAGTACATAGTACATGCATATACCCTAGACCCTTCATGTATATGATGCGCAATCGTACCTTATAAGCTCGATGAGGTGATATTCTCTTTCCTTATCTCTTCTCGATAACAAATTGTCCTTCTAGATCCGTGATCGTTACATAACCTACATGTGGATATTCACGTAACATCATACATCGTCTACATAGAAGCTATAGGTACTTTAGGTAATCTAGACTTTATTGACAGTACTTATGTGAATAGGTAATTACATCAAATTTGAAACTTGGAACTTATATACATGTATATACAATACTTCCATCAAATAGTGTTATACAACGTACATTAATGTATGTTGCCGATCGACAGGGTATGTACATATATATTTGTATGTTTGTATGCAAGTGGGTGGTGCCGCCATCCGTATACTTGATGTAAATGCATGTACCTAAAGCAATAAAGCAGAAAAAAACCGAAGAAACAAGCATTTTCCCTTTTTCTGGGGTTAGCCTTGGCGCAGCTCATACTCCCCCCCCCCCCTGACCTTCGAGTCCGTGCAGGATACAGGCATCTAGAATCCTAGATTCCAAGACAATTTGACTACAAGTCTTACAGCATCATCGTAAACGGTGTATTGTAACGTACTTATCCCGTTATACCGCGTAAAATTTCCCTTATCTTCTCATGTTATTTTTGCTTCCTTCAAGTTGTTTAACTATCTCAGGTACCTACACAGTCAATACGTAGGTTACATATTTGTACCCAAGGAGGTAGGCACCGTTATCAGTTATAACTAAACTCACTTATTATACTTATTATATCTCTAGTTATCCCATCGACTTGGTGTATAAAGTAGACGACGATGGTCTCGCTACTTACTATGTATAGTACTTACTATGAATAAAAGCAAGCATTTAAAGCCATGTTTCGTCCCGGTCGATCCTCTTTCTCCTACTTCTACTTGTTACGGGTACGTATGACAATCTGTCTACAACAGTAGAGCGCTTCCTTATCATCACACATACAATCCTACAGTCTACCACACATGTATATAGGTATTATAAGATATGTTATCACAGAGGTATACCTCTTGTCGCGTGGCGGTTATCCATCTACTTACTATATGTAGTTGGGGGTATCTGGTTTAGGCAGGTCACCTATCTACCCCCCTCCCGGCTCTTTGTTACAATCCGTTCGATGTCAGTTAGACGTCGAGTCCCGCGGGTTTAATCCCTGCTTCAGTTTTAGGTGGAACCGGAAATGGAAATGGAAATGGAAATGGAAATGGAAGTGAGAATGAGAATGGGAATGGGAAGAGGAATACAAATCAAACCGAAGCCATCCGTACATATGTACCACGTGTCCCAGCTCTTCTAAAGAGAAACCGACATGGAAGCTACGATAAAAAGTACGATCTACAATGTCTACATTATAACCCATATAAAATAGTATGCCATCCCCCCTCCCCCTCCCCCCCTACCGGTCTTCGATCTACCTTAAAACCCTTACCCTCTGGTCTCTGCTCCTACTCCGTTTTGTCACGGTGGGTGTAAGTGACGGAGTACGTATCACCAACTTCTAGCATCGTTCCGACTCTCTTTTTGAAAGGTCGCTATGGGCTTCAGTTTCCGCAAACGTGTTGTCACAGAGGGGATAAATCCCGCGAGTAACTCCTCTGATGACGCTTTAGATGTCACTGGAACCGAGGCTCTAAACACCTTAAAGCAGTTTGAAGATCAACACAGGCTTGATCCTAATTTACCAATCGAGGAGCTCAATGATGTAGATGCCGCCCTCGCCACGGGCGACTCTGAGAAGGGTGCCGAGGTTGAGGCGGCCTTGCTCGAGGACAACAGTCCCTATCCGGAGGTATGTTCTCGTCGTATGGGCCTACTGGTTACTATCTTGTTAGATATCTCACATGAACGTATTAAAAGGTCCGCGCTGCGGTAAGGAACTACGATGTCGACTTGCCAGCTAGCACGATTCGCGCCTGGGTAATCGGCTTGATCCTGTGCACGATAGGCTCAGCTGTTAACATGCTCTTCTCCTTGAGAAACCCTACCATACAAATCACCACTTATGTCATTCAGCTGGTCGCCTATCCGATTGGCTTGGGTTGGGACATGATATTTCCTGATCGGCAGTTTACCGTATGGGGAATAAAATTCAACTTCAAACCCGGAAAGTTCAACTTCAAGGAACACGTTATAATCGTCGCTATGTCTAATGTAAGTTCAGGAGTAACGTGATATAGAACCTGACCGACCGGATAAGCACTGAACAAATTACCAGGCAGCCTATGGTGGAGGTGTCCTCTACGCCACCGACGTTTTGATTGCTCAGCAGATCTTCTGTAAGTCTTGCCTCGAGTAGTATTCGCCTTGTATCCTGTGGTTGGACTGACGAAGAGAAAAGATAACCAGCACTTTGGCTGGGGGTTTCAGATTCTATTTGGAATCACTACGCTCTGCACGGGCTATGGCCTCGCTGGGTTGGGAAGACGGTTTCTCGTCTGGCCAGCCGCCATGATATGGCCCTCCGATCTCGTGAATGCCTCGCTGTTCTACACTCTTCACGATCATTCGCCTTCTGATCCAGCACAAACGAACGGTTGGTCCATCAGTCGATATCGATGGTTCTTGTATGTCATGATCGGCGCGTTCGTCTGGTATTGGTTTCCCGGCTGGATCTTTCAAGGCCTGTCCTACTTCACATTCATCTGTTGGGCTGCTCCCAACAACGTCGTTGTTAATAAGATATTTGGAGGCTTGCACGGATACGGGATACTACCGACAACTCTGGACTGGACTGTTATCTCTGGTTATGTACTCTCTCCGCTTATCCCTCCTTTCCACGCCGTGGCCAATACTGTTGCAGGCGTCCTAATCTTTTTCGTCTTCGTTTCCATGGGACTGCACTTTTCTGGAAAATGGTATGCCGACTACTTTGTCGTCCAGTCCTCCGATGCTTTTGACAATACCGGTGCCATCTACAATGTGTCGAGGATCCTGAACGACGATTTGACCTTTAATGAGCAGAAGTATCACGAATATTCTCCCCTGTTTCTCTCCACGCAGTTCGCTCTGACTTACGGGCTTTCTTTCGCTGCTGTCGCCGCCGTGGTTGTCCACATCGCCCTGTACCATGGAAAGCAGATTGTCTCTCAATTCAAACTCGCCCGTAAGCAGGAGGATGACATCCACATGAAGTTGATGAAAAAATATCGGGATGCCGAGGATTGGTGGTATCTTGCATTGTTCGCGATCATGATTGGATTATCATTTGTTGTCTGTTGCGCTTGGCCCACCGGATTCCCAGCATGGGCATATGTCGTCTGCATCCTGATTCCGCTGGTATGGACTATCCCGATTGGAATCATTCAGGCTGTCACAAATATCCAGCTCGGGTTAAATGTTTTGACCGAATTCGTCATCGGTTACATGTTACCTGGTCATCCCTTAGCTATGATGATGTTCAAGAATTACGGGTACATCTGGTATGTTTTTTTTAGGATAGACTATATGTCTCTCCCCCTTTTTCTCCCTCTCTCCGATTTACACTATACCATCTCGATAAATGCACATAAAAGCTGACCTTTGTTATAGTATGCAGCAAGCCCTTGTGAGTATAATCCGGAACTGTTCGATTACCCAGGCAGGCACTCCATCGACTGATGAAGCATACCTATGCTACATTGCAAGACCGTTACCGAATACTTGATATAACCCTATATATTGTAACCGATCTAAAGTGCTAACTTCTAAATCGTAGTACTTTTCCCAAGATCTCAAGCTCGGGCACTATATGAAGGTACGAACTTATCTTTCTCGGTACGATGTCGCTCACCCTTCGTTTAATTCTAAACTTTGAATAGGTACCACCCCGGGCTATGTTTTGGTCGCAGTTGGTTGCTTCCATATGGTCAGGGGTCGTCCAAGTAGCGGTCATGAACTGGGCCTTAGGAACTATTTCCAACATCTGTTCTAATGATCAGCCTGACGGCTATACGTGCCCAAACGGCAGAGTTTTCTATACCGCATCGATCATATGGGGTGCCATCGGTCCCGCACGGAGTAAGTAGACTTGAAGCTTGATGAGTTTTCATTTACATAATCATAATCATTACTGGCACATTTCCGAATAGGATTGCTGAAGATGTGTGTTATAGTGTTTAGCGGCGATGCGTTGTACTCCTCGCTTCAGTGGTTTTGGCTCGTCGGTGCTGTTACCCCTATAATCACCTGGTTCCTGGCCCGACATGCTCCCAAATCAATCTTTCGCTACGTTCGGTCTATTAATACACCACTCCTTTTTGGAGGCTCCGGCTGGATCCCGCCCGCCACCCCATACACATATCTTTGTTGGGGTACGGTGGGTATGATATTCAACTATTATATCAAGCGGAAGTGGAAGGGCTGGTGGATGCAGTACAACTACATTACGTCGGCAGCCCTCGACTGCGGACTGGCTGTGTCGACCATCATCATTTTCTTCACACTTTATCTAACTTCCGCCAAGTTACCGCAGTGGTATGGAAATTATGATGTATTCGAGACACTCGATCAGACCAGCATGGCAATCAAAACTTTTGTTGCCGAAGGTGAAACATTTGGGCCTACGACCTGGCCGTGATTTCTAACCCTTTTTATGGCATACTTCTCCAATTCCTACAGTCAGGCAGGCTCAAGTAGCCTTGTTCCAAGTCCTCTGGAAGTAGCTATTTTCTAAAGGCGAGAAATTGGGCCCCGTTGAGGACGGCCATCTTGGATATTGGATTGAATATATGTTAGATGTGGGATATTTCGTCCTATCGTTGTGTAAGTGGACTAGAACCCGCGTCAAATATGCTCTGGCAGATTCAACTATGTGTTGATAATTTCGGCCGTCGTCAAACATCGTGATTTATCTAGATGTAACCCAGAACCAGTGCCTAGTTTAAGTGAAATGAATGTTTATGGAATCAGCTCTCCATGCTGCCGATTAATTCAGTGGCCCACTAGTACCACATCTTCTTGTATATAGAGATATCGATCTCATAGATGCCCCGTCCCAAATTTGTAACAATATATAAGAAGGACGCAAACGGCGATATGACCAAGACTTGCCGCCCCGGAAGTATACATCATTTCTCTTATACCCTTCTTGGTAAGTAGTCAAATTACGAGGAGGTCAAAGGTGCCGACATTAAACCTATGCATGTTTCCGATGTTTCGTGTAGTAATGACCGAAAGAGGAAACGTATGGGCGTACTACTGGTCGTAGCTGTAGTCTGAACGTAGAGACGAGTCCGAATTCGGCAGCAAGCCCGTATGGCACTCCCATGTCCAGTTTCCAGGTAGACAATCTGAATGAGAGTTAATGCAGCTTGCCCTGGACCTTTCTGTATGTATGTACGCAGCCAGATAAGTTGAATCATTCACGTTCTTAACATTCCGTCTACCCCAACAACGCTGCCGTTCATATATCTTGCCTCATCACTCATCAAAAAAGCAACAACCCCTGCAATATCATCGGGTGTGCCCATCCTACCGAGAGCGTTGCCTTGTTCCATACGAGCCCTTGCCTCAGCTGTGCCCTTGACGATGCCTGCGTTTGTCGGAGTGTCGATGTAGCCCGGGGCAACAATATTTACCCGGACGCCCTTGGGGCCTAACTCGAGGGCCATACATTTGCTGAAGCCGATGACGCCAAACTTGGTAGCACAGTAGATAGCCGTTCCCGCATCAGGATTCCATCCGGAAATGGAGCTAACGTTGACATAGCTGCCACCGGGAGCAGTCATGTACGGCATGGTGGCCTTGGTCACGTTATACATTCCTTTTAGATTTACGCCGACGAGCATGTCGAAATAAGCCTCACTCGTCTCTGTCAGGGGCATCGAGGTCGGATTGCAACCGGCACAGTTGAATACATGATCGATGTGCCCATGTCTCTCCACGATTTCTGCCACGCGCCTTTCTACATCGGCAGCGTTAGACACGTCAAGGACGAGGCTAAGATGATGATCGGTGTCGGTGCCACCGCAGAGTTCTCGGGTCTCGGCGATGCCCACTTCGTTGATATCCGTGATGGCAAGAATGGCCCCTAGATTGTGTAATTTGATCGCCGTACCCCGTCTAGATCAAGACGACCAAGAGTGAGCAAACTTGAGAGTGGCTAACCGAAGGGTTCCCCCTTTTTCCTAAAAAAAAAAAGAAGAAAAGAAAAAGAAAAAAAAAACCGCCCCAAGTAGGGATATGATTAGATCATGGTTGTATTTTACTCACCCGATACCACTCGCTGCGCCTGTGAGTAAGATTACTTTACCGGCGATGCTCGAAGACATGTTGAGGATGGTGGACTGTGAACCGTGATACGAAATAACAAGCGTAGATATATGCTATGATAGACAATGGGGGTGGTTAAGTGAGCACGTTGAAAGGCGAGCTTCTTGTAAACATGTAACTTACCAGTCTTACCTACTAGTCTACCTAGGTCCTACCTCTCTTGAGCTTTGATGACCTTTCAAGACTATTCGAACCAAGGCGTTCCCCCACTTGAAACCTCCCCGCCCCGAGCTCGGAGAAGTTGGTATCATAGGTTACCTCTTATTGAGAACTTGAATTAAAATATGAAGGGTGGGGGAGATGGAAAAGTGGGAGAGAATGTAAGTAGATACAGATTAAATAAATCGAGAAGGAAATTTAATTTTTAAAAGTCGAAGTTTTTCTTATTCCTTGTTATTCAAATACCCCTTAACCGTAGATAGATTTATTTCAATATCAAACATATGTAGGTATACAATAAGGAGAGCACCACAAGCACATGATGTAATATTAAAGCTTAATACGTATACAAGCACCCTTATCCTTATGAGATATGTAGGTATATATATGCATAATACAGTAATGAAATAATCTTCATCCTACAACTTTTTGAATCATGACCGTTAATGCAGACAGAAATTGCATTTAATAAACCTCTTTCCCAAACCCCCAAATACAGCCTTAACCCCCTTGGTATATCTGAAATCTCATACCCATCAGACAATGGATGCTATAGGCTCAGACCTCGCTCAATACCCAGAATAGCTGAATTGGTACCGTACTGTGTACCTTTCGACAGTGAAAATGGTTTCGGGTATATGATATACTAGGAGAATAGGTATGAGGTAGGGGTATATATAAGATGGAATATGAAAAGAGAAAAATGAAAAGGGGGAGGGATATCAGCGTTAGGAATATTGTCACTCTCAAACGCCAACCCCCCCCCCCCCCCCCCCCCAAAACGCCTCGCGATGATGATAAGATTATTCGTAAAACCTCTCATTCCATTCATGTTCCAGTAAGTTAATATCAGCAGGCCACCACGACATTAGAGGCCCATCAACGTTAGAAACGTGTTGGCATTCTGGAATCTCATCGCTGTTCTGCCTCTTGATAACCTTCTCGTCGAGCCATTCGTGCTCCATCATCTCTAAGGGACCAGGCCACCACGACATCAATGGCCCGGAAATGTTGGAGACGTGGCTACTTTCTGTCGCATGTTGACGAACCTGCTTCCTTTGGTGTTGCAGATTCGACCGTTCCACGAGAGGCTGGGGAGCTGCGTATGTTGGACTTTGCTCTGCCTGCCTACCGAGGAAGACGGGGAATTCGAAGCCATCTTCAAACTTTAGCGGATTCTTCGGAAGATAAGCGCGCAACGAGGATTGCATATACGCACCATCAAAGTCGGACTCGCAATCGCTGAGGACTGGTGTTTCGTTGGTCTCTGACGTGGGCGTTTGCGCGCCCGTAGACAAAGACTCTATGGGTGATGTGTAACCGTCGCGGTAGACATGGTTGACGATGACCTTTTCTTTATGTCCATCGTTGCGTAAGTGGTTAATATATAGGAGGTGCGAGAGATCATCTTCGTTATAGATGGCGACCTGGGGATCCGTGTCACTATCGGATGGAACAGGGGCTGGCTCGAACGGAGCAACGTCGGCCTGGACGGCCATCTGTTCTAGCTGGAAAATATCGCCTTGCATGGCAAACGCTTGAATAATCGGTGATAATAAGTGATGATGGTAGATGTTTAAAGGGGTTGAGGGATAAATAATTAAATTACTGATTTAATTCTTAGTTGCTGTTGCTGTTCAGAATATGACTTTAAACAACTGAAGTGTGTCTATCAGGGGCTGGTTGATGATTAGGTTGACATGTGGTTTATATACATGCCGTATCGAGATCATTGCTATTATTGTTGTTGTTATTATTTATTATACACATGTAACTAACCTATGGCATTACAAACAACGCCTACGTAGTAAACCACATGGATTTTACAATGAGTCGAGCAAAATAACCTGAACCATCGCGTTGGAGCCACGCTCAGGCTACTTGTCCCGAACTATTCTCGTCTCATCTGACCTTTTGAATAAGCTGGTATTCGTTAACTGCTCATGTCTCGCTGCGCCTATGTAGATGCGGTGGCTCCATGAAAGCGAGAATCAAGACCAAGTAGTAAAAAGCGGACCACTATACCCCCGGTGGCATGTTCATCTTAGTTAATATCATGTTGATGGTCGTATGATTGGGACAAAGCCAGTCGAGTAGGTAAGCTACCTAACGAAAATAATTACGGAAGACTTTGAAACCTGAACATCCGGATTCACCCGAACAGATGTTCTTTTTTTTCCCCTATTTTTCCTTCCCTCCTAAAAAAACCGTGCACCTTTTCGCAGGGTACGTTTTCATGACTTAATAAACGTCAACATTCGAATCTACAGAAGATAGTGGTCACATTCCTTTATTTTCTTTATTATAGCGTTCTTATTTTAGTAATAGAATAAAAACAAACATTTACCTCCTTTTGTTCCTCATATTAGACTAATCATTAATCCATGCTTTTTTTAATTCTACGGCCTAACCCCCTTCTGTATGGACATACCTTCATATAAGTCTTTTGACCTATCTCCTACACATAGTAGGCATTTACTCTGGATTCGTATCTTCGTCTTTTTACTACTCCATCATCACCTCCTATCTCGTTAATAATTATTAGTACGATTTGGATACATATATCATCAGGTAAGGCTAGGTATATAAGACAGGTATGAGCTCAGCTTTGTAGACTTGCTTACCCGAACATATCTCAAAACTTGACCCTTCACCGTGTCAAGGTCTCGGTCTGCGTTTACCCTAGCTACTCGCATGCCTGAATTCTCGAGGGCATTGAGCATCAACTCGCTCTCGGAATTAGCCCGCTCAATTCTCTCTCGCGCTTCGTCCAGGTTTGCATCGTCTCGACGCCCCGAGGTCTCAGCTCGCTTGCCCACTCTTGCCATTGATACCTCGGGCGGACAAAACAGGTAGAGAACACAATCTGCCGGCGGCATCTGCGCCGACCACTCGGCAACATGCTGCTGTTGTCGCGGGAATCCGTCGATCAGCCAGACAGTTTGGCCGTACTTCCTTACCCCTTCCTCGATCTTATCCCCAAGTAGCTTGACCGCGTCACGGCTCGGGAGCTGCGGCCTGTCTGTTCCCGAGCGCCGTGGGAAGCTGCTTATCCAGGAACCCGGGATCTTGTCTTCGTAGCGGATAAGGTCGCCGTACGAGAGGTGCGTTAATCCGGGCAATTCAGACCTGAGGAACTTTGAGATTGTGCCTTTACCCACCCCTGGTGCCCCTAGTATGAAGATGACTATCAGTCGAGCAGGAGAAGCTATCATGTGAGAATGAGTTAGAGCTTCTTGTGTTGCATCTAGTGATTGTTAGATTCTAGGCGCCTACTATGTAACTTATAAGATTCAGTCGGTGATTGTCGACTTGGGCTCCCTACGCCTTTCCTACCAGCATCCCAAGCAAGAAGAGAGAGCAATAATATGCCGACAAGACTAAATGTTGGAAATAAAAGCCTGAACGTCATGGTGAATGCTTCAAGACCCTTAATCGTGGATGTATGGCAATATTGATTTGAAATAGATAATAGGGGGATGTCAAAGACTATTGGATCGATTATGTTATTGCTGTGTATTTGACCGATGTTCACCTCACTTAGTGTATCGATACATTCGTCTCTCTCAATAGAAGCTTTGCAATACTTATACGCCTGTATAATACAGAAATCGATCATCCACCTTCTGAGCCGAGCATGAGCTCACTTCTTCCGGGAGCGCCTCGATAAAACAGGTAAACAAATGATTGATTTTCCTTCAGATAGTTAGATTTACCTTCGACGATTCAAGCTAAACGACAGTGATGCCTATCCCATCATATATCAGATTTCTAGATTGATTATTGATCTATTATTCTTATGATTTCTTTTTTGATTCTTTCGTTTACCCATAGTACCCGGTTTGCAACTGTTTGAAGTCTCGTGTCGCTGCAAACGCTCAAAGGCCTTCCCGCTATGTAGATAATAGACCTAAACGGTACCTTCTCTCGTAGTCCTATGCTAAGCAGGATATCCTATCATGACTAGCAGAGTACATTCCAAGAGATGAGAATATTCACGCCATTCTAGATATTTGGTTCAAACATTTCTAGAATTACCGGGAACTCACAGTACTATTCCATCATTAATCAAATGAGAGGGTCGGATCTAATCACAATATCATCTATACAGAAAGGACCTGTTATCGTGGCCTAGTTCAGCTAGATTTTCCGAACTCCATCACTTCATTCGTTCACCGAAGACATTGTCGAAAACAGAATAGCTAGACGTTGTGTTGATGCCAATTCCCTGCTTGGGTGCTGTTCAAGTTACCACACACGGTGGCTACGTCTAAAACATGGCATGTAGATCGTTAAACTCAACTCCTCCAAGTTGATAGACTTGATCTCAGATGAAAAGGACCCAGCTGTGACTACATGAGTCAAAGTTGCTGACGATATTATTGCACAAGAGAGCTCTCAATACCTATCTTGGATCATGTTGTTCATTAAGAAAATACCCTTCGTCTACTCTGCCTCAAATATTCTTTCCCACAAGCATATGCCCTCATGTGTTATTCAAAAGGCTAGACCTTTTAGCATCAACAACTGATAAAATAAAAGTCGCACATCATACACATGTGGCTAGGCACTCACATCCATTCACTCGTTAAACGAGAAGCTGGGGCGTCGACATAGTAACAATAAGGAATTCGATTCATTCCATGTCATTACCAAACTCCTGCGGATCCTGCTTGCTAATACCGAGCTCGGTCTGCTCGTCATGAATTCCAGTCTCGCCCGTCATCATTTGATATATGATGATCGATGATATAATAGCAGAGTACAATACAGACAGCCGCGAATTCAGTCTAGAAGATACTATCCACAATCTTCCCACCAATAGTAGCACCTGCACCAAAGATGGCTGCGTTTCCTAGCTTCTTGCCGAACTTCTTGCCGTTTTGTTCAAGCTTGCTTGGTTCGCCGGATCCGCTGGGCGTACTACCTTCTTGCGCCACTGCCATAGGAGGAACGTGCGAGTTATAGGGATTTTGCGTCTGTGGCGGAGGCGGGTAGCCTCCATTGCTTGCTGGCACAGGAGCAGGCGAGGCGTACATTGGTTGTTGCGGAGCGTAGAAGCCTGCCTTCTCGCTATGATCTATCTCAACGTAGTTTTTGGGGAAGATGCCCTCTGCGTTCGTCCGTTTGTTACGTCCCATCCACCAGTCGTCATTCATGTACTCATATACGGCGATCTTGTCGCTACGTTCAAAAGATAGATCTCGGTCATCAGCCGCTTGGTATTTGTAGAGCGCCTGCGCATGGGCAATGATGGGCTTCGTCGGAGGTGGGGCTGGCGGCCCCGTACGAGCAGGAAGGGAAGGTGGACCAGTCGTACCGTAAGCCGGGGGTGCAGGACTAGGTGTATGATTCTGATGGATTATTAAGTTGGCCATCGAGTGTACAGGCGGTGAATGTTGCGGCGCGGCGACCGGTGGCGGCGAAGCGATCGAAGACGCACGCGTTGATGGCGTGGGCGCACCAGAAAGTGAGGTCTCTGCGGGGAGGGCTCGGTGGATTGAGTCAAAGACATCGTCGGTCAAAACACCTTTCTCGAGAAGATGTTCAAGCTCCTAAGATCAGTTGTCAGCTAAGACGGGTACTAAAGGTAAGAGAAGAATACTAGGAAATTAAACGTACATTCTTGATGAGGCGGAGCGACTTGTTAGTCGCGATAATCTCCTGACGGTCGAGAGTTACCATCGTGTTGAGGTGATTTGTCTTTGTCGAAACGGTCTGAAGTCGTATTCGTCGAGGATTACTTGTAAGACGACAACTGTTGGCAGTTTTCTGCTTTGTAATTTATATAATTAATGCCTATGTGGCTATTATTGGTGGCTACCAGGTATATAGATTCTTAGTCGGATGGTGGTAGAAGTAGTCTTCGAACTCGGCGTGGTCTAGGTGTTGGCGCAGGTGAAGGTGTTAAAGATAGAACGAAGTAAGAAGAATAATGTAGGGAAACTTACATAAAAGCGAACATCCTTTCAATAGAGTGTTCAATTACAGCTGCTTTAAAGTGGCTGTGCAACGGAGGTTCCGCAGATGCCGTATGTACTATAGTATACATGTATATATATAGTACTTAGGAGGTACATATATGGCACTTGCATACTCTACGTGGCAGTTACATATGTAAATTAACATTTAACTATTATATTCAAAGTTTTAGTACCTATTATGTCCACATCGAGATGTACTATGTAAGTAGAACTAGGTACGTAATCCCGTATTGGTGCATATACAACAGCCAGACAACAGATACATTAAACTGTCTTTAGATATGTTATAAAGTAAATAGCTAACTCAAAACATCTATAGACTTCAATATATATCACATACTTTATATTCATGTGGGTACGCGATGGAAATATGTACAATATGCTGCGGTCGAAAATGTTCATTGTTCTTGTTCAACTGGCTAACAAAATATACGGAATACGTACATCCTACATCATTACGTACCCCTTATCTACCAGCCTCGGCCCCTAAGCTCTTGAATACGTGCCATCTATAAGACAGCAAGGTAGTATGAATTTGCATAAACAGGCCAGGTAGATTCCCCCTTAAAATACGAACATGTCAAGTGTTCGCCTCCATAACTCCCCGTCTCAATACTCCGCAAGTTTAGATGAAAGGACTATTCTTCACGACATACTTGTCAACGTACTCATCAACAGCCGTAGCCTCTAGTCTCTTGCCGTCCATTCCAAGCTCAACTAACTCCTTCACCTGTGATTCCGAGAAGTGAGGCCCTAGGTGTCGTTTATATTTGGCCAGTATGTGCGGCTTAGCCTCTTCCCTCCTTAAACGATGCCCTAACGGAGCTTCGACAACCACTTCATCTAATACCGTGCCGTCATTAAGCTCGACTTTAAGTGCGTTGGAAATGGTACGTAGCTCCGGGTCGTGATAATCCCGTGTGAATTGAGGATCCTCAACACACTTGATCCTCTTGCGAAGAGATTCGACCAACGGCGACGTCGCCGCCTCGCTACCGTCGGTATAATCGGTTGCCTCCAAGCGTCCGAACACGAGCATGACTGAGCACATGTACTGGATGCAGTGATCACGGTCGGCGAAGTTGTCCATCGACTTAAACTGTTTGTCAATGATACGGATGCATGCTTCGTGAGTCCTGCATGTAATAGTCTTGATATCAGCTGCAGATTTGCCCAGTCCCTTCAGTTGGTCGTAGATCTTTTGAGATGCCTCTACCGCCGTCTGCGAATGGAATTCGGCTAAGCAAGACCAATTAATAGGGTAACATCGTAGGATCTTATCAGGGACACGAACCTGGATACGAGACTTTGAAGAGGACATTTTCCATCACGTAGCTACCGTACGGGCGCTGAAACTCGAATTTGTTGCCCTTAAACAAGACATCGTAAAAGCCCCACACAGGCGCAGACAAGACAGTAGGAATGCCGGGCTCACCCTTTAAAACCTTTAGCGCTAGGTTGACAGCCCTCTGACAGGCGTCGCCGGCAGCCCATGACTTTCGAGACATGGTGTTAGGCGAATGCCGGTAAGTACGTAAACTTTGCCCATCAACCCAAGCCTGAGTCACGGCATCAGCGATTTGCTTCTCGCTCAACCCGAGCATCTGGGACACGACCGCCGTGCTAGCAACCTTGACTAGCACGACGTGGTCTAACCCGACTTTATTATATGAATTCAACAGTGCCAGGCAGCCCTGGATCTCATGCGCCTTGATCATACCCTCGAGGACGTCCTTAACAGTAAATACCTTGCCACCGGCTAAATTACCGCCGGCCTTGTTGGTGCGGTTAACCCAGTCGGCAACAGCCAAGATAGCACCCAAGTTATCAGACGGGTGGCCCCATTCAGCAGCCAGCCAGCAATCGTTGTAATCAAGCCATCGGATCATGGCTCCAATGTTGAACGCACCATTGACGGGGTCGAGGATGAAGTCAGTACCAGGAACCCTGGTGCCGTTAGGGACGACAGTCCCAGGGACAATTGGACCAAGTAGTTTAGTGCACTCCTTAAATCGCAGACCTTCAAGTCCGCAGCCCAGAGTATCGAGGAAAACCCATCGAGCGGTATCAAACTAGGACAAAAGACGGGACAGTTAGTCGTAACCCCTTTCCCAAAACCTTCAACCTGTCTTGACACGGAACAGGGACACCTACGGCCAATTCCGACTTGATCGGCTTGGTGACGTAGTCGGCGATATCCCTGATCTCGGGATCATATTCCCTGGCTTCTTGAGGCATTGAGGGGGTGGATCGTCGTGTGGAGGTAGTTGAAAAAGGAGAGGAGGCAGGTAAGCGCGTAGCGTAGGCAGGGTATATTAGCCTCGTCGCTGCACCGAGTTTTGCTAGTGCTGGTGAGGAAGTGTTTAAAGAAGCTGGCCTTTGCAAGACGGTTCTTGTATGTAGGCGTAGAGAACGGGGAGATGCTCGAAGACCACGGCTGGCTAAAGACATATTGTATCAACCATATATTCTAGCTATAAGTATGTGCTTATTCAAGTCAAGGTAGAGAGGTATTGTGTAGGAAGGAAAATGGTACGTCAATAAGATGATACCTTCTTAAGTTGAAGTAGGTAAACAGAGAAGGGTGAGCATTCAGCACATCAAGGACTCGGAAGTTGAAGGACTTAAATTAGAAGACTTGAGCTCCAAGTTATACATATGTATGTAGCTGTACTTTGCGTTTGCATTTGCATTTGCATACCGGTTACATGATAAGTATTGATGGGGGTATCTACCTCATATATACATTGATGTATGTACACCTCGGTATAGCTGACTAGGCGGTTATATGCGGCCAATGGTGGTGGAGTATACTATTGACGCCAAAAAACTAAAACCCCAACTCCGGAGCCGTGATTATTACCTAGGTTCTAAGTCCCAGGTTGAATAGCACCTCCGCTATAAGTTTGAAAAAAAAAAAAAAAAAAAGAGGGAGGGCCAACTTAATTCCGAAAAAAAAAAACCCCCCCTTTAGTAAGCACCGTAGACATTTTATTCCGTATTTGTCCTGATTTCTAGATGAGACGAATGAGAATTGGTGTTATAGGAAGAAGCGGATACATCAACACTAGAGATACTGTATATAGATAAAAATAAAAGGAGGAAAAAAAAGAATTCATATATGACAAGAGTGGGACTTGAACCCACGCGGATTGCTCCATGAGGATACTGGAATTAAGGTAACCTTAACCTCACGCCATAACCAACTCGGCCATCTTGCCTATAATTTTTAATTGCACTATCTGATATCTATAGATTTAGTAAGCACGTGACATTCCGGTTTTACACTGTGCCAGTATCGGAGCAGTCGCCGGAGAAGAAACACAATGTTATGATGTAGTTGATTATGAAGTTGAAAGGTGAGTTAACTGCATACCAACCTAGTATACCTACCCCTTATGCTTTATAAGTCGTAACTACCATGTGGTATATAATTATAAGGGTACATCATGTAAAGGTATAAGAGGTATAAGAGGTATAAGAGGTATAAGAGTTATAAGAGATATAAGAGATATAGAGTCATGAAGACTCATGCAGCATGCTAGTAACAGTTACCAAATAACAGCGCCCCTAACATATCCACGATCGATGAGCTCCCTAAAGTTCCTCTCTAAACACTTGATCCTATAACCTTCTAAGCGCGCACCGTTTCCGAGTGCCTCAACTATCTCGTCAAAATCAAATCTCTCGGACGTGCGGGAGCACTTCTCTAAGATCTTCCTCAAGATCGCTGCCCTGCACCTCGGGTCTTTGGCCGCCATCTCCAGGCCGAGTGCCAAAAAGGATTGATTCGTTACGTCTACGCCGCTATCTTCATCTGCATCCGTGTTGACGTCTCCCCCGTCCTTTACGAACTTCTGCATGATTTGTCTATACTCTCCTCTTAGCTCTCTCAACGCCCACGGAGCATTCTCGAAGCAATTCCCCTCCGGTTCATGACAACTATTCATTCTTTTTCTTTCCCAAAAATCTTGCGTGGGTCGCCAGCGATATATGGTTGGGTTAATGTCCCTCGTGAGCCACGGAGGGAAAGCTTCATTGCCGAGAGACCTTGGTATGATGCGCACGCCGTCCCAACCCTGTATAGACAATCTAGAATTAGCAGGCCTCTCTGAAAATAGGAAGTTCCATACTACACACCAAAATCGCCTTCACATCACCCTCCTCAGATACGATGATGTTGCGCATGCTAAGGTCTGGGTGCGCGAGCACAAACCCTTTCTTCCTCTTTTTAGTGCCCTGAGCACTCCGAGAGCTTGGCTTCCATGGTTCGCGGATAAAGCCTATTAAGAGACGGAGTAAGTTGTCGACCCCGATGTTGGTTTCGGCATCGCATGGATACAAATCAAGCATTGCCGTATACATATCTGTCGTATCTTGAAAAGGACCTACTCCGGCATAAAGGGGTCCTTTCTCACAATTCTCGTTGCCAAACCATCTGTCGATCATGGCCTGTATGTCGAGCACTCTAAGGGGTCCTACTCCGGCGAGCGCCCCGTCGCCATCAAATACGGGCGCCCCGCCGCGCTCGAACTTGTATCTTCCAAGCTGAATCATGACCTGCGCCAAGTTCTGCATGATCTTAGTCCTCCTCTGCTTAATATTCTTCCCGTCACGGTTTCCTTCATCGACTCCGAACCAGACGCGGTCCAGCGTTTGTCCATCCACATATTCCATGATCAGATAAGGCACGTGGATCTCGTTGTGAGGGGACGAGTCAGCGTCGATGATTCCTGGTACGGGCATGCTAGTCTCGGTACGAATCATGTAAAGCACGAGGGCCTCGGTGCGGAGCGTCTCTGCTGAAAGCAAGTCCCAGGTATCTGGAGTCCCGTTGATCGGGATCTTGATCATCCACTTGGCGACACCACGGCCCTTCTCATCGCGGAATCTGATCGAATACAACACATGCGCCGAGCCCAGGAGTGGCCCATCGACCCGGGGCATTTGTAAAGTGGATGTCCCGCGCCTAGTTGGTGAATCTTGTCGGGACTGCATGATGTCAAACGCAAACAGGGCGATGGTCGCGGTGTCGATCCGAGATAGTATGCCGGCAGCGTCTCGGTGTTTTCTCCGGCTTCTCTTCCTTTGCTCTGCTGTTGGGTTCTGGTATAATTCTAACGGCGCGGCATCTATAAGTGCATCTTGAAACGAAGGCAGATACTCTTTCTTATTTGTGGCCAGCTCAGCACTGCTTGTCTCGATCCCCCATCGCGCTATCTTGGTTACCTTGGCTAACTTCGCCCATATTTTTTTGGTATCGAATCCCTTGACGTAGTCGACATGTGCCTGGTTCCCGCCGACGACGCAGGACAGCCCTACAATCAAGGCCACATCTGCCCGTTGACATTGCGCTAATCGAGCTAACTCCTGCCGGCGTTGAAATCGACTTCGCTCGGCGAAGCCATTTGCTCCTTGAGGATCTGACATATCTGTTTCTGATTGTAGCATAGGTACTAAAAGTAGCAGGTATGTACCGCGCACACAATGTCATTGAGAGGGATTCCGAGATGCACATGGACATAATGACTCCTGAGAACGGATGAAACTAACAAAGGCAGCTCGCTTAGATGGTGGCGCGAATAGTTTCGATTTCCAGATCCGGAAATCAGAAATACCTTTATCCGTCTCTGATTACTCTTCTCTTCTCTTTTCTTTTCTTATTAGAGGGAAAAAAAAGTGAGTGAAGGAAAGGGAGGAAATGAAATCAAAATAAAATGCCGTTATCCAGAGTTATTTATCAGATTGTCCAAGGGGACCATAGTTGCAAAACAATCGAGGGATGCCTGCCAAAATATGTGCATGACCAAGTCCAAGCATGAAAGTGGTTTACAATTAGCTGATCTTAATTGCTTCTAGCCCCGTGCCCAGTCCATTTGTGTCCGATTTACACTTCCGAAGTAAATAAGGTCGACTCTTACCATGACCGAAACCACCAAGTACCAAGACTGACGAAGAGTATCGTCACAAATACTACAACGCACCGCCTCGATCGCGAAACCAACATTAACCAACCAATAGTAGACTCCCATTTCTTGACCTGAGATCGGTGCTCCCATGTTTGAAAATTAATAGGAAATGGTAATTTAATTCGAGGATCTAGCTGGTGCTGGTCAGTATTCATTTCCGACTCAAATGCAGACTTGGTCGGTTGAAGATCACTAAGTTCTAGTATCGGAACTTCCAAGCGCAAAAATACAGGTCTATGGTCGCTTGATCTGACGGGGGGAATTGCATCGTATGCCAATACTTTCATTTTCTTATCGGCAAGAGTTTCGTGGGCCCACGAGGGTAAGTCGAGAAATAAGACGCGATCACACCAGCTGGGCCATCGGTGACGAGCCCAAGCCCAGTCAGCTGTATCGATATTGTCTTCGTCGTCCTCGATGCAGTCCAGCTCCGTCTGTAGCTTATTTTTAGGTGACAGCGTAAGTTTATAGGTTGGTGGGAACTTGATAGCCGCCTCACTCAGTCCATGTAGTGTACGCCCAGCGGACTTTTCTGCGTTAAGTTGATCGCGAGCCAAGAAGTGGGTAAAGTAATTTGAACTCTCTGGGTCATTATCGGGAAATGCTGAATCTGAGGTGGGCGACGTGTTGGATATACGATAATTCAGATCGCCGGCAACAAAAAGATGGGATCCTGGCTTATATATGGAAATGTCGTGTAGTATCTTTTGGGTTGAGTCTTGTTCAAGCAGACCGTCCAGGGCTTCAGAGCTTCCATTATCTTGATACGTGGGTTGTATTAATGGACGTTCGATCATTTTCTTGGGGTCCTCGAATACGAGGCCAGAGACGATAGCCTCCCAGTTTTTGTTCCTCTTGTCAACATTCCACTCCATCGCGGCCAGATGAGCACTGACGAAGGTAAGCTCGGTGAATACAGGTGGCCCTCCATCGGCCTTCTCTTTAGCGTAACGCATTCGAATACCAATTGCACCCTTGTTCGCCATGTCGCCAGTGCCAAACCCGACTTCCGCAACTCGCATATTTTGCACGGTGGCGGCCTCGCGGACAAAGAGCATAATACCTGTCAGACCAACATTACGCATGTTCACCAACACATACGGACGACCTTTGAGCCGGTTCTGGAGCTCTGCTTCACCGGCAAACTTGGCGGCTGCAATGTTGACAGCCGACTCGTAGCATTGAAAGTACGGATGGATCATATAAGAACCGATAAAAGCTTGAGCTAATGGAGCCATCTCTTGCAACGAGCTGTGCGTTCAGAAAAAAAAGAATTAACGTAGGATCAGCACAAGGTCTAGATAATTGCTAATGCAATAAAGTAAGTCACTTACATGACGACAAGTTCCGGTAGACTCGAAGCATTCTGTCTAAATGCATTGTATAAATGCCGAGCAAAAACAGGGACGTCAATCTGGTGTTTTGCCGCGTTGAACGTGAGTATGAAGATATCTAGCGTTGAAATAGAATCCATCTTGGCGGATAAACTGAGAGAAGTTCTTGTCTTCGTATTTGTGTTTTGACCGCGTTTGAATTTCAGACTTGATTGAGTAGGCTGTCCTGACTTTTAAGAATCTAGAGTAGAAATATTAGGTACCTAGGTAGGTAGAGTAGAAATCTAGAACAATGATGAATATTGAAGCTCCTCTTCTACTACTACATATGTATGTATCATTGTATGTATGTAGGTACATATATATACAATATTCTGAGTACTTACATATGTACATACACACCTATAAGTGGTACAGGCACAAGACTTACTTATTCTCTTTTTAAGACACTTTTAGCTCCTTCTCCCTACCTAATATGCCAAGTTCGACGGTGATATGGTGGGGCACGCTCGCCTTGAGGGAGGAACTGGGAAACTGGGAAACTAGGAAATTCCTTTACTTTGTTATGTCATCGATATCAAGTCGCGGATATCCATGGATCTGTTAGATGTATATACATATAACATACTTAGATGTTCAGGGTCCTTCTATATCCGGTATCCTAGAGGCACGATAAGAGGTAGCTACCTCATGTAGGTACTACATATGTATGTATCAAATATGTCAATCAGATATTTACATTGAAGGACTTCGTACCTGTACCTTATAACATTGAAGGGACCTGTATAATATATACTAGATTATGAGGTAGGTACCGGTATGCGTACCGTACATGTGTGTAGTTGATTTTACTTATTTTTAAAGTATCATTCATGTACGTAACCATTGGCCCGATGCTTATCCTTCTAGATATACATGTACCTATCATAGTACCCCTAGCAGGTACTTATCTCATGTTGTTTTATATTAAACAGTTGCACTGTCTTCTCTGTTTTTGGTGACAATTTGTCCATCATATGTCAGCCGATCTCCAAAAAAGCCCGTACTTACGCAATTAAGGCCCATGTGACCCTTCGGAACTATACACAGCCTCTATACTGTAGATAGTAGAAGGCACATTCTTGATGCGCCCGTAATTATGCACCTGTAACTTACATGTACCTACATATATCGATACAGATGTATGACCAACCTACCCCTACCTCCTAATATCTATACTTATAACCTACCGCCTACTTATTTTACCAATTACGGAATGTGGTTGCCAGTAAAGGAGATAGTAAATTTCCGATTAGACATGTACAATCACTACGTTCAACCAGACCGGCAACATCGTGCAAATAAAAAACTCATTCTGTGTAACTAAGGTACCTAACGTATACTGCCTGTCTGCCTATTGCCATTGTCGCGGGGAAACCCTCCCAAGGTTGGGCGCTTGGGATCCGTTCACACTGCCTGCCCTAATTCGCCTAAAAAATTCCCTTGGTTGCTTGTGATTGCGGGATTAAGGTTGTCCTGGTTGGTATGGGCAGGTGAAGGCGCTCAGAATCCGCAGATGCTGCTCCTGCTCAACTTGTGCCGCCCGCTCATATCCACGTACCTCGGAGTGACGAGAATGGAGATGCGTGTAACCATAAGATTAAACTGCTCGTCACAACGGAAGATAGCCCCGTTGTGCATATAGAACAAGTTATCGGTAGCTATAACTGCATAAAGAATAGCTCTTCGACAAAACTTTGCCCTGCGCGGGGTTTTCGACGAAAACGATCCATAGGTATAATTAGATCGGTCTTGCGTTACGGCTGGATGCTTAAGATGAACTCGTCCACCACATTAGAACACCCCCGGGAGAGGACGTCGGCATGACGAGGCCAATAATCGACTGAAACGAAGGAAAAGAGAACCGTTAAAGAATCGAAAAGAAAAAAAAGAAGAGATTGTCATATCAGGAGGTTGATTGATCGCGTCTAGAGCATCATCCGCTCAGAGAGAAAGTGGCATGAGTTCTAAAGTTGCCGGAACTCAATCTCTGGGGAAATATTCTCAACTAGCAAAGTGCATAATCGAGACGCGCAAGTTTGTCTTCTATACCGTGATAGATTGAATCCCATGACCGACACCCCGAACGAGTCAGAATGCCGGAAGTGCCGTTCAAACAAGCCTAGCCAGGTCAAAGAGAACGTAGAATGCGCCCGAAGGACACAGATCTACACACTCCAGAACCACTAAGCTGTTCGAGCCAGGGAATTGAGTCGTGAACCGAGTCGTCGAAGAACGGAAACAATAGCAATCCATACGATATGAAAGGGATCGTCGCGTGGCTTTCCATCCGGCATCATTTGGCGTAAATCCATTGATGGATGTTCTAGAGCCAATGCAAAAGGTGGTGAATGAGGCCAGCACGATTCCAAGTTATTTTCCACTGTGGGGGTCGCACGTTTGGCGCACCCCACAATGCGACGGTTGACACCAACGTGAAGTCGTTATCGTATCATTTCGGTCGGTAAGATCCAGATGCATATCCAGAGCCAGCAGCCTGACCCTTGGAAGCTGATCGCAGCCTATTACCGCAAACTGAAGTGTCAGCAATCATGTCAGCAGTTCCTCCGGCTAGCGCTGTAAATCACACCAAACTCGAAGGAAATATGATTCCTTACTAGGAATGCTTGGGCTGGGCTGGGCTGGCGAGACACTCACATCCTGTCGCTCCCCCCGACGGCACGGTTGGTTTCGGGAGTGTCAACGCCGGGAGCACCTCGCTCGATCACCTTGCGGCGAGAGCTGGGAATCGCGTTGGGCTTAACGGCGCCAGACTGGGGGGCCTGGCCAGCTGTCGCACCAGTAGTTCGTCGTGCTTTATCATCTTCATTTTCACCCTGACCAGCAGCCTGGGCAATAGCCTGAGCATTCTTCTGGTACTTGTAGACAGTCCAATCAAAGACGTAATCATATTGGAAACCTTCGCGAACGAAGAGATCACGGAAGATTTTACGAAGATAACTGTAGTCAGGCTTGTCGTCGAATCGTAAAGAGCGGGTATAGTTCAGGTAGATGGCGAACTCATTGGGAAAGCCACGACAAAGAACGTCGGTCGGGGTAGTCATCTTTTTCTCCATGATGCGGTCGTATTTCTGCTTCTTAGTGGCAGCCTTTAAGCCCTGCCAGGGGAGCGAGCCCCGGCAGAAGTACAACATCACGTAGCCTAGCGATTCCATGTCATCACGACGAGATTGCTCTGTATTGTTGTTAGTAGTGCATTACAACAGCAGAGCATCAAGTGTAGGTAACTTACCAACACCAAGGTGCGTGTTGATCGAAGCGTATCGAGCAGTGCCAGTCAAGTTCTTATTCTCACGGTAGGGAATATGAAAGTGAGTCTTCGGGTCACGGTATTTCTTTGCCAGACCAAAGTCGATGACATTAACCTGGTTACCTCGCTTGCCGATGCCCATCAAGAAGTTATCGGGCTTGATATCACGGTGGATGAAAGACTTAGCGTGAATATACTCAATTCGGGAAATCAGCTGATCGGCCAATAGGAGTACGGTCTTCAAGGAGAATTTTCGGTTGCAGAAGTTGAAGAGGTCCTCCAAGCTGGGGCCGAGCAGGTCTAGTACCATGGCATTGTAGTCACATTCGGTTCCATACCAGCGAACGAAAGGGATACCGACACCACCGGCAAGAGATTTGTAGACACGGGCTTCATACTCGAGCTGCGGGTGCTTGGCCTTTACCGACTCGAGCTTGATAGCGATTTCTTCGCCTGAGATGATGTTCGTGCCAAGGTAGATGTCACCGAACGATCCGGAGCCGATCTTTCGACCGATACGGTACTTATTACCGACGCGGAGATCCTATATCAGTTAGTACGATTTCATCTAATCATTCTCATAGTTCAAGTTCGAGATAAAATGAAATCTCCGCGACGAGAGCCTTTCGCAGACACCCGCACCCGAAATGATGGGTAAACGATCATTGATGCACACCGACATTCAAGTTCCATGAGCTGATGGTGGAGTACAGGTAATCCAAAGTGTGCTTCACCGTCAAATACTACCATACTAATTGAACGGCGACGTACCATTGTAGTCATGCTGACTGTTGGGATTGATCTACCGAATTAGGTAGATGTGTTGATATATTACGCTTAGACCGACTTCGTTGGGTAAAATCTCTGTGCTCTTGAGATGATTGTCAATCTGCCGAAACCGTAGTATAGTTAGCGAATAGTTTTCCAAGTGGAATATATCCGTAATTCAATCGTCTCGTAGAACAGTCAGGAAATACCGACCGCCCTTAAAACATACAGTGGCAACAGTGTGATTACGCGAGTGCAGGTGTGAGAGAAGGAAGTGGCGAGTTTTGGGTTTCAAAAGGGAGGATCAGAAGGAAGATAGATTTAATCCGATAATCCAGACATGTATGTATGTCTATGCGAGATTATCGAAAGAAAGAAAGGGAAAAAAAAAAAAAAAGGATTTGTATTGATGCTAAGGATTGAGATTGAGGGTTGGAATGAAAGACCTCCGACCGAGAGTAGAAGCAGCGAGAATGGAGAAGAGAGAAGGGAGAAGAGAAAAGGAGAAAAGAGAAAAAGGCATCTTACCTAACGTCTTTTTGGGAGTCGTTATTGTATCAGGCAATCCTACTATTATCGAAGAGACAATATAAGTTAGATAGAATGGAGTGTGGTTGAAGGGGATAAAAAAAATATGATGTTGAAGACGTGGCCGTCGAATATCGAATTATTCGTCGGCGAATGAACACGTCTTTGTCGAAGCCGACGGCGGATGGATGGTGGAAAGGAAAGAAAGTTAGTTGTAGGTTGGCAGGGAAAGAAGAAAAGGAATAAGAGACGGCGGTGGATGATTTGGGTGAGAGTGGGCTGGAATGGGGTTGGGCGCGCCCACTAAGCTAGGCAGGACCGACCCTGGGCTTAGAATTGATTGCAGACGCAGGTGGATTTTTAGTGCGCTATTGTTGGGTTGCGAGCTTGAGCCTTCCGCCCGTTTGTTAAGGATATATGGGTACAGTACGTAAGTACAACACAATCCAGTTAAATGCTTGGTCTTGGGTAGATCGAATGCGGATGAACTGAGGAAACTGGAGCCTTAGGCCTAGGTGTGGCTTAAAAGAGTGGACCCATCAACTCATACCATGATTTCATACAAATCACCATTAAATATATAGTGTAGTTAGGTATTTATATTTTCAAAGAAAAAGATGATTATTTATTTATTTATATTCTTCATAATTGAGTCGGATTTAAAACAACATAGATTTTTTTATTATGTTGATATCAATGGGAATAATGACGAGGTATTTTATTTGTTCCAATTATATAATCTACCTATTATGATTGTTTGACATAGCGCTGGCGGGAGTGGCGGCCATCTACGTATATTCTTAATAGAGATATCAGGGAACACATAGTTTCGAATCGGCAGTTGCCTTGGCCGCCTTCGCTAACATTTCTCCACGGACATAAGTACTAATCATAATCACTTATCACCAGACGATATAGAATATAAAGAGAAGGCGTACGTGTGAAAGAATATTGTACACCCAAGCAGAACACGAACAGAATACACCAGTGAGACATTCAGATAGGAATCTCGAGCTTGTTACCGGCGATACCTTAAAATATCGGACATGAGGCTAGCCGCTCATAAGTCCTGGATAGGATTAACGAGAAAGAATAATTCCTGGGTAGATATAAAGCTAATCATTGCCTACATAGGTAGCTCATATCGCCACTATCTAGAAATCAGAGACATTTAATTATTAGGAGGCGATGTTCAGTCCAGAATCTTAGCATTCGAATGAAGCAGTGTTTATTACCATTTTCATTCGATCTTGAGGCTCTCTCTCCCCTCACTTCTGCATCGCGAACTCATGCCTCATGCGGAAAAGAAATTAATAAGCGCCTGCTTGTATGACACGCCATCAAGATCGACGAAATTCTATCCTATGTTCCTCCATGGCTCCCCCTATGCTGGCAGGCGGTGATTCGTTGGAGTATTACTAGGCAAGTAACGAAACGCGATACTAATAGTAATGGGATGTCAACTGGGAGGTAGGTTATCTAATATCACTTGATATAACTAGGTAACTTTTATAATGTTGAAATCTCCATAATCTTGTTCGTATATCATACTAAGATACACGCATAATATACGCATATAAAATGTCAATTTGATGTATTGTGTTAATGATCTAAAAATAACATGCCTGATTCATCCACGATGTCATGTTCCCTACAAGTACATACATGCACTCATCAAGATATATGTGGTACCTGTGTAGATACTTGTACACCTGTGTCATTTCAATGTGTCATTCAATGTTCGTACACAGTACTTTTAAGTACAAGCTCTACCAAATATTTTACAACGGTAAGCGAAAATATGTACGTTCCAAGTATAAATAAGAAGGATAGATGTTCACCGAAACGAAGAGGTACATAACATTTGAACCTAGGATGCTGTCGGGCGAAGCAATCATTATTTTATATTCATGCTTTATTTATGTATATAACGTATAATGCACACTTATATCAAATATATCTATGTACCTGGTAGGTACATACCGAGCGAAGTACGAGTGCCTGGCACAAGTGCAGCTCGAAAGGTTACAAGTTCAGGCCGCAGGGAAGCGGTAAACCATACATACAACGTATATCATACGACCCCAAATCGTATATGTATACATGGTACATACCCTTGAATACTGAAATTATCCGGATTGATCGACATTATTCATTATTTAGAATTAAAAAAAACGTATAAAATCTACAAGTGGCCATTAGTACGAATTACATAACTCCCGTATATGATTATATTTAATAAGTAGATGTACCTAGGTTCTTACTACACTATATATGTAATATACATAATACTTAACAATTGATTGATGTCACCATTAAATACATGTAACTTACCTCCTCATATTTTATTTATAGTACGTTCATATCCTTGAAATATTATTATCTCCTACTATCCCGTCCTCCCATCGTACTAGTCGTATCGAATATCATAAAAATCATGATAATCCTAAACTATGTCGCTTCCGATTGAAAGAAAATATGTTAAACATCGTACTTATAATAAGACTGTCTTATAAACCCACAAAACGCGCACCGAGCGACGAGTCAATTCTGGCTCAGTCGAGGCTCTGCCGATCGCTGCGTCGACACTACTTAGATCGTCCTGCAGATCCCAGCGTTACATTCTATTTTCCGGCATCTCCCGATCAATTTTTAGTATCAACTTCCCTTTAAGTCTGCGAGATTCGTGATCAAGAAGATTAGAAAGCATATAGTAGAAGAAGCCTTTGGTTAGCCCTTTAAGTAATAAAAGCTACCTGTATTCTCTATACCTCTAAGATGTGCTACGAAGGAACCAAGCAGACACCCATGTACAAGACCGGTAACCAGACTTGATGTCCCTTAACTCGTACGTACCTCTCATACTTGGGATGCTCCGTACGAATAACATCTCAAGCAGCTTCAAGAGCAAACGAGGACTTAGATCATTACATTGGCTACATGCGATCCCCTTAATCTTCTTCTCATTAAATAATGACATTCCTAGAACTTACGGATACTATGTTGATCATGTAGGATTCTTGCGAGCTATAGGTCAAAGCTCTACCTTTTAACCCCATTTTCCACGAGATAAACACTTCCAGAACTTTTAGTCAGCAGTTACATACCTCAATAGTTTAGACATTACTCGGTCATGATCGAGGTGGCATGACAACATGAACCATTGATAGTACTTTATATAATACAAACACAGACATCATAGGGATTCTCCAAACGATCTACGGACAAATTAACTATTACTCAGCAGCTTCTCAACCGCCCACTTAACAGAGAAGTTCCTGATATCAGAGTAGTGTTGCCCAACACCAACAAACAAGACGGGGACATTTGTAGCATGAACAATGCTAACCAAAGTTCCTACCATGTCGCCTACTGTATCGCACTTGGAAATAATGAACCCATCCAATGTTCGGCCGGGGCCAAATGATGAATTGAAATTTCTGGCTTGAGCAACCGAGTCTGTTCCCACGAGTGCCTGTTCATACATGAGTTAGCCTAACGATCACATGTGGCAACATTCTCTGCAAATCTTACCTCGCCGACCATTAGGATTTTGTCTGGTTGAGCAAACTTTGCAAATTTCTCGAGGGACGACATCAGTCGCTGGTCGTTATGCCGTCGTCCCGCTGTGTCAATAAGAACGACGTCGAACCCTTCATGAGCAGCCTCTCTTACGGCGTCTTTGGCAACTGTAGCTGCGTCACCTCCGTACCCCTTCTCAAAAATCTCCACCCGACCTCCCTCTCGCTCAGTTAACTCCTTCAAGTTTCGTACGTGAACCTTCAACTGCTCAACTGCTCCTGATCGAAAGGTGTCTCCCGCTGCAATTAGTACTTTATACTTGTTTTGCAACAGGAAATAGCAGATCTTGGATAAGTTCGTCGATTTTCCAACTCCATTCACTCCTACGATCGAGATCACATAGGGCCTTCGCTTCCGCATCGAGCTTGGAGGGGGCTTCACGACAGAGTCAATCTCGCGTAGTAAATCCAACGAAGATGTAGGCGTTAGCATCTTGGTGAGAGAAGCCTCCATAGCCTTGGCGATGCGCGCATCAATGCTCTCAAAGTTACCTGTCTTCACGCCCAGTAGTTCCTTCTCGACACCTTCGCAAAGCCGCATAGCTGCCTCGCGGGCAACGTTCTTCCGTAAAAGATGATCCTCCATTCCCTTCATAGCTTTGTCAAGATCTTCTTGTGTTAGGGTCTTGCCACCCACCACGTTTCGGAAGAGGCTACTGATAGTGTTTAGACTGGATCCGACAAAGCTGCCTCTTGTATCCGCTCTCGATGCGTTCTTCGCCTCGGCTGATTTCAATATCGAATGCACTTCGTCGTCCAAGTCCTTTAACACGAACTGACCCTTGGAAGTCGTGGTTCCCCACGAGGACGAGTCAACTCCTTCCGCCGCCACCGACCGAGACGCGGCTTCTGCTTCACTGTCGCTTGTGAGATTATTTTGGGTGACCGAGTAATCCAATCGTAGACTATCGTCTACCTCGTCGGCGAAGCCGTCAGCATCCCATTTGCGACCCTTTTTAGGCGCTTTCTTAGCTTTCCTCGACGGCGCTTCGTCACCTGAGGATACGGGGGCAGAGTTGATTTTCATCTTCCTAGCCCTTCTCGACATCTTCCCCATCGGACCGCTCTTCCCCACAACTAGGTGATTCCCACTAGGAGTAGAGGGTCGAGAGGTGTTTGGAGTTGCGATGGGTGTAGATTCGGCGGTGGATGGGCGCTCCTGAGAGTTATTTTGTGTCTTTGCCCTATACTTAAGGCCCGGCGGCGGTGGCGGCTCATCTTCCGTACCTCTGCGTATAACAATCTCATCGAAGGGAGAAGAAACATCCGTAGATCGCGGCGCGTTGGCTGTTACGCCTGGTTCAAGTTCTTGATATTGCTGATCAAAGTACTCGTCGAATTTGCGACATTCTACAACCGTAGTATTAGGTTTTTTCAACTGGTCGCCATATAAGTCGATGAAAATGGTTTTTAGGTTGTCAACAAGCTTGTCGATCCATGAGAGATGAAGCAGAGATCGATAGACAGCCTGGAGGGCTAGTTAATTGTAGAACATAGACTAATTTTTTTTTGAGAGTATCCATTTACGTACAACAAAAATGACGCCTAACTCCTTGACAAAAGTCCATTTCAAAGTGTGCTGATCTGCTTTATATGGCGGGTTATTGGCGGTAGCCTGGGTATCTTTTGCGCCAGCTGCGGCACCTTTTTCCTCGATGAAGACATCAGTAATGAAGTTGTTAATTATGGATGGATTAACCGGGGTATATGCGCGTGACCAAAGTACGACACCGGAGGTAGTGAGGATCTCGAATGCGTCCAACATATTGGCCGAATGTGGATAACTTGAAGGTTAAGAATGATTAAAAAGGGAAAGGAAAAAAGATATTGAACTGTAGATTGAACGTGTTCAATGGTAGCAAGCTAGATGGATAAGGGTACCTATGTACTTGTATAATCTAATCAGTACCTAGGTATCTCTATGTACCAAATTTTCAACATAATGTTGAATGATGTAAGAGCTCGGAGATAAAGGTTACCCTAATGTACCTCCTAAATGTAACTAACTAATGTACATAAAGTTATACATATGTATTCATTTGCATACCTCTACCTACATAAAGTGCACGTATACTAATACAACCTAGCATTAATACTACATTAATATCGATACTTACATACAGCAAAGAAGTCTCCCAAAACAACAAAAAAAAAAAGACACAATTTCTAGATTCAAATCATCATCAACATCAAAAAGCCTTCCATAAAATAAGCTCCATAACCAACCTTTCTATCCTCTACACATAAACGAACCTTACTACTTCAAAGATGCAACAACATCCAAATTATGGCCATTCTCCGCCACTCCACCACCCCGTACCACAACATGTTTCTACCGTTCCTCAACTACGATCACCGCCGCCGCCGACGTCGTCGCAACCCCAGCAGCAACAAGGCGCATACAGTAATCCCTATCAGCAGGGTACGCCCGCAAGTAGCACAAATGTCTTTGGCGCCTACGGAAACTTCATGAACGATCCTATGGCCGCCCAGTTCGTGGGTCAAGTCGGTCAGAATGCCTTCAAACATGTCGAACAAAATGTAGGTTTAGTTAATGGGGTGAGTCGATCGAGGTCCGAAGCTCACGTATGTTCGTAGGTGAATAGATGGATCAACTTCTCGGCTCTCAAGCACTACTTCAACGTATCCAACAAATATGTCATCAACAAACTCTTCCTAGTGCTTTTCCCTTGGCGACATAAGCCTTGGTCTCGAAGGCCGATGGTCGGTCCTAATGGACAGGAGGGCTGGTACTTACCACCACGCGACGATATTAACAGCCCTGACATGTATATCCCGGTTATGGCGCTTGTCACATACATACTTTTATCAACACTTATAGCTGGCCTCCGCGGCCAATTTCAGCCCGAGTTGTTGGGATACACGGCCTCTACAGCCGGAGCTGTTGTCATACTAGAGATTCTACTCTTGAAGCTGGGATGCTACTTTTTAAGCATATCGAACGAGTCTCAGCTTCTCGACCTCGTCGCCTACTCGGGATACAAATTTGTCGGCATCATCGTCACAGTCGTCATCGCCGAACTCGTGAATGGGGGCAGAGGAACGGGCGGCTGGATCGGATGGACAGTCTTCCTATACACTTTCTTGGCCAATTCACTGTTCTTGGTGAGTGTGGTACGCTGAAGATGCCCCTTAATGATAATGCTAATCACGGACGACCACCAGATGCGATCACTAAGATACGTTCTATTGCCGGAAAGTTCTGGCGGCGACGCACGAGGCCCGATGCAAACAGACACGCGGACAAAACGGAATCAGCGGACGCAGTTCTTGTTTGCCTACTCGTACCTTGTGCAGCTCCTATTCATGTGGATTCTTAGCAGAGGGTAGATGTGATCCACGCGCTTCGTTGACACTCATCTTGGATTTAGGAAGCTCGATTCCCAAGGAAATTAATACAAACTTTTCTCGTACTAGGTGTTGCTATTCTATATGTAAGCAGCAGACTTCACGTCTCCATATGCATTGATTTGCTCTAGATGAATACCGCTATAGCTGCGAGATGAGATAGAAGGGAGGATACCAATCTTCAAAATAGTTAAAAGCAGAACTCGACCAAAACGCCCCTCCCCCCTTTTTATTATTTTAACCCGGAGACCTCGTAAAATCCCACCTTAAAATTTTTATTTTATTTTTCATATTACCGACCTCGGGATAAGTTTATTGTATTAACCTATGGGAGGATATTGTACTCATTATCAAATGGTGCTGGTACTAGTTTTATCGGACATCCACCTTAAGACTATCATATAGGGGCAGGTTATGACAGTTCCAGTTTTCAAATTTAAGATACCCCCCGGACACCTTTGAACTAGCTAGACCAATAGCATTTCAAGAACTTGATAAACCGCCGTACTCCTGTGGCCCCTCATCGCTGCCTGAAGGTGTCATTGCCAGCGCTACCTCTTTCTAATATTCAAGTCCTTTAGCATTCATCTAGTTTCCCTGTGTGTGTCTTTCTCTCTCTTTTTCTCCTCTTCGCCCAAAAGACGGCTCATCTCACCGAGTGACAACGTTCAAGAACGTCACCATGGCATTTCCTCCGATCGTCGCAGCGACTATCCAATCTGCTGTTCTCGCAGCTACTTCCAACCTTCTGGCGCAGATTTTAACAGCGTATAAAAGCAATGTACGGATTTCCTATCCTATTGAATTCATACAATGCCGATTGACGATCCTGGCGAGTATCTATCTTCTAAATCGTATACTGATAAGTCTGTATAGACGCCTTTCGCGCCCTTCGCCATAGACTGGGTTCCTGTCTTCCAGTTCGTCATATACTCGTTCATTAACATACCACCTAATTTCTTATGGTATGTATAAAAATGTAGAGATCTTGCGAACAACGCTCTGCTTCTACTTCCAAAGATATATAGCCGGCTTAATATATATATCGTGGCTGACCTTCATTCAGGCAAGAATTGCTAGAGTCTACTTTTCCGGCGAATCATAAGTCGCCCACCCCCGCTGCTGTGACGCTCGCGGCCGCGAGCGATGCGAAGGCGCCTGAGAAAGAGGCTGAGCAAGGCAAGCTTATGAAACCTAAGCTGAATATCGCGAACACCCTCATCAAGATGATCCTAGATCAAACTATCGGTGCTGTTGTGAACACCATTCTCTTCAGCATATTCATGTACTCGATTCAGGAGGCCATGGCACGGCCACTTGGTGCATCACTGAACGATCCGAATCATAGCGGTGGCCACCTCCTCTCTCGAGACGCAATTGACTACGGCAAAGTGGACTGGGAGAGGGTAGTGGCTCGGAGCCGCGCCGAATTCTACCCCATTCTTATTGCTGGCTGGAAATTTTGGCCCATTGTGAGCTTGGTAAACTTTGCCTTCATCAAGAGCATCGAGGGTCGCAACCTCGTCGGAAGTCTCGCTGGTGTTGGCTGGGGGATCTACATGAGTCTCGTCACTGCTCGTTAGGAGTATCGGTTAATATTGACGTGGCTAGATTCTAGGTTGGTGTCGGTGATCATGCTAAAAGCCACTCATACATATTAAGGAGTCTAGCCAAAACAGAAATATTCATACGGGCGGTGATTCGTGGTAGCCAAGTTCTTCTAAGAGTCAGAGGAAGCTAGAGACATTATTAACATCTTAATTCCTACTAAATGAACCCCTAAGTAGAGCTATGGCTGATAATTATCATATTAATGATTCTATAAAGTCGTATATCTCATGAATTGTAAAGGGGTCTCCTACGCAACTTATGCATGAGTGAGGTTCGACGACATCTACCTCACATAAAAATCTTCTGTCACGCAACCCCTCATTGACATTCTGTTATATGTATCTTGAATCACGGCTTGATGTTGAAGCGTTTTCATGAAGCCATCATATTACCATTCCTAAGCCCTCTTACCACTAGATTACATCAACCGCTAAATCAATGTCAGCGTTTCTAGAAGGCTACAGCCCTACAGGGGGCCTAATCTTTTCTCTGAAAGTGAAAGCCCAATCCATATATGACCATTTTCCCCCTCAGACCTTTTCGTGCCATGTCGTAAAGACCCTCTCGAATTCCTGGCTCCCGGTGTGTGATGTCCTGAACCGGGAAGTAGCCGGTCGAGATAACCAAAACCACTCCTGTATGTGCTTCGCTGCCAAGTTCGATACTTGACATATCACGCATGTTGTCAATCAGAAACCCCCTTCGCAGACTATTTCGTGAGTAAGGTTAACGTCTATCCTTATTTATAGATTTCTATGAAAGATATCCTCTCAACTGGGAAAAATTATTCCCTCTTCAAGGCATGTCCAAAGAGAAAGGGGGCGGGCTAGTTTGGATGAACTACTTACACTCTACGTATCGTCAGCTCGCATTGCTCTGCCCAACTATCAGACATCCTAGGAAGAGTCTTGATAGGCTATAACAGGTTTATCCGTATATGGTTCTCAAGACAATGTTGTGACTGATCTTGGCTTTCGGTCGATGATGAGGGACCTGAAACTTCAAGGAGCCCCTACGCAAGTCCACACTTCAATGTTTCCCAGCCTTGAATATCCGGCTCAAGACTTCAGGGTTCCTATACCAGCGTTAATCTTTTCAAATATTACCTATCAAATTCTTTGGCTTTTTAAGTTACCTACACACAGTTATCGAGTTCAGCTATGATCTTCGAGATCTTACCTGATCTGAAAGTAGATGGCCGAAGAGGACGGATAGTTTATAATAGGATATCGAATCACTTTCAATCCCCTGGGTAAAACAAAGCTGTACTGCTCCTGCAAAATGCAAAGATATCGGAATATTCTTTGTCGCTAAAAATATACTAGGTACCGGTAGGTATACATAGGAAATTCAGACTGTTGACATGACAAGAGAAGAGATTGGAACACCCATAAAACTGGCCCTAGATCCTTTATATTTAAAAATCCAGATGAATGAATAACCAACCAAATATCTAGTAATTTTCAAGTTTTATTGTTTTCAGGCTTGATTTAAGCATAGAGAAAAGTTCTTTGTCTCCTAATGTGATCTAACAATAATGGTCAATATGGGTTTTTTTTTAAAAAGTGAAGGGAGTCAAATCCATCAGTATTTCAGTCTAGCAATATATCCTCTTACTGGTGGTAACTTATTTTTACAAGTTCCGCCTGCCGTCCATAGCTCTTTTTTAAAAAACAAGTTATAGAAGAGTTGTCATTCCTCCGGTGAACCACTAAGTTCGTAATTCCATCCCTACCTGTTTTCATAATGACACCTTTAAAATAAAAAAGGAGCTTAGAGGGGTCTTGTCTAATGTTATTTCATAACTGGGTAAAGGGAGAGTGATTGAGCAAGAAATTTGTCACTATTATAGCGGAACGAACATCATTTTCTTCATGTGGATACGATTCGAGACCTATTGTATGTCGGTATCACGGGTGGTCTCATTGCTTCCGTTCATCTCAATAATGTAAATATAACAACTAGGACGACGATGAATCGTATAATCTACTACTATATGGTCCATGAGTGCCTGCTCGTAATGCAGTTGACATCCATTCTTCGATTCTAATACAAATGCTCAAAGAATAATTTCTAGTATAGCGTGTCTTCTCCTTCTAGACGTGGGGAGCTTCTATTATTTATCAAAAAATCTACCTTGGTCTATAAAATCTCTACTTTGCGTTGCAATTTTCCTTTGTCCTGTTTTTCGGTTATACTTTGTGTTGGATTTGGCTTGCGACTGGGCATTATGTGAACACATACAAAGAAAGCATGAGAGGACTGATGACTCTCATAATTCGATTGTTTATTTGGAGGTAGTACAACATGTTGTTACCATGCTGCGATGGGAGTAACAGATATATTCAAGTCAATGGTGTATTGCTCACCTTACTTATCGAGTCCGCGATGACTTATCTCCCTTTCTAAGGTCTATTCCGTTCCGAAAAGTTCAGGTAGGAGAAGAGACCAAGCTCCTATTCCAAATATCAGTATCTGGGTTACGCAGGGCAGAGAACCAATCTAGGCTACTATTAGTAACGCATAGTGGTAGCTCATTTTCTATACACAAGTGAAAATGATCTCAAGGTAATATTGATTCTGAGGATGTTCGGCTTCTTTGATATTCATAGAATCTTGGTGCGGTGAGGAACCTGCTTTGGATACTGGATAGGTTTATTATCGTCAGCGTCTTAATCAAGTCAAGTCAAGTCAAGTAACCCCTGTTACTTGACTTGACTTGATTGGCTCAAGTAATTACGCTTAGATAAGATACTTGGCAAAATCTCGGACTTGACTTGGCGGACCGGATTAATCTTATTTCCGGATCCACTTTTAATTGCCCCACTTATTTGGAAGAATTTCATCCAAAAATAGAAACCAATAATATTTTCTATAAAAGTGGGTACCAAGTAATTTCCTTCAACTTGACCTGATAAAGTAAAAAAAAAACCGACTTGACCGAGAAAAAACGTGGGTCCTGTCAAGTCAAGTCAAGTCAAGTCAAGTAATTATTTGACTTGATTAAGACGCTGATTATCGTATTAGATCCTATACTATTGGGTACCTACTAGCGAGCTCCCCACGTGACGAGACCGCAAAAACAGGTAAAAGTTACCTACTTTCAACAGGTGTATTTAATTCAACAAAATTCGTAAAATTATAAAGATAGGATGAATAGATAGATCTTTGCAAGGTCAATATGGTAGCCATCCCAATTCCAAATCCAATGAATTTTGGCTGAGAGAGTGGGTTGTAAAGACGGACCAAATTAGAGCACCAGTACTAATTTTATATTGTTTATGATATCTTCGTAAAGAAAGGGATTTAAATATTAAAAGTATACTCAAAATGAAGCCCTGCTTCTGCTGTTCCTAATGATATATATGAAAGGTTATGTAATTGCTATTTGCTTTAATAATTGAGCGTTGTATCTTTGAATTTTTACACCTATTTCAACAGTAAATGAGCACTTACGACAACGTATATACGATTAATTATAGCCAAAATTAAAGAGAAAAGTATATATATCAAATAAATAATGACGTATTTGATGCCTTAAGTTATTTATATTGGTATATTATTAGATTATATGGTGTTACTCGATATATAGCTGATTTATAAGGTAAATTTTGTATAATTTTAGCTGCAACAAGCCTCTTTCCTTCAAATCACAAAATATATCCTAAAAATACCAGATGTAATATTACCCAAGCTTTCTTATAAGCCTCAGGCTTATTATAAACCAGTTCAAGGTAATTAATCAACCAAGATTTAGTAATTTATTCCAAAAACTAGGCTGTACGAGCTGAATTACAACGTTTACGCCGTACGTTCCTGAATCAGGCACCAACAACTAATCGGGTATCTATAGATCTCATGGGTATATAAGAAACAGCTAAGGATTCAGGGAAAGCTTTAAAGAAAGCTGTAGACCCTGTTGTTGTTGAGAAATCTAAGGCTCTACGGATGAGATAATTCAAGAAGAAATGTCACCTATTCAACAACCCGAAACTACAAGATCGGGTAGGAAATCTATGACTGCAGATTAATATAATAGTTAGTCAATCAAACCTCTATCTATTAATACTAGTCCTATAATCTTACGAATTTTATTGAATTAATTACAGCTGTTGAAAGTAGGTGTGTTTGAGCTGTTTTTGCGGTCTCGTCACGTGGGGAGCTCGTTAGTGGGTACCCAATAGTACTCGTTGTTAGAGTAGTCATACAGTTGTAAACTCATGTTATATTTCCATGGCGAAACAGGGTACTTATTGTTATGCTTTATACCGTTTGAGAATACTCGTGCTCCGAACTATCCTCATAATTTCCGGAGTTTGATGCATATAGCTCGGAACGTAGTAGATACCCTAGGGAGGTATATAGGGAGGTATATAGGGAGGTAGATAGAACACATGTGCATATTAATGTATCATTAAAGGCTAACTCAATAGGTACCTCCCTTCACTTACAGTACATGGCTTATACACGGTACATACATACATACCTCATAAGTAGTAAGTTTCGACAACAAGTTCGATGTCCTGTTCTATAAACCCTACTTGGTACTTGTTGATATAGTCTCTCTTCGACAAATGGATGTATACGTACCTAATAGTTCCTTTAGAAGGTAGCGTCTCAAGATTCAAGATATAAGAATACGAAGCCAAGTGATAGGAGGACATGTCATATAAATCGTCGATGTCGAGGTAGAAATTAAGTAGAACATAGTCCATCGAAATTTTGTAATTTTACTTTAGGTATGTAAGTTGTAACTACCAGACCTATTTACATACATCTATACATACGCGCGTAGACTTTTCCTTAAAAACATTCATGTTGAAAGGAATTTGGCACAATTAAGTTACATGTAGGTATTAAGACAGTCTGTTACGACTTCGTGTAAGTAACAGGATGTTGTAAGTAGGTATTGGGTACTACCTCGTGTATTTCCTTTGGTATGGCTAGGTACATACGCACCTCCTATACGGTACTCAGTTTGTAAGAGTGCATACTTCTGACATGTAGCCTATACTTTACATATGTATGTACATGTATATAAGAGATATGTAGGCAGCTTGCATTCCCCCGTTTTAGTTTACGTACTACGTAGTAGTATCTGCCGGCAACCCCCCACATCCCGAGCCGAGTGATGTAAAATGCACCCCGGACACCAGCTGATCACGGCCGATGCTACCTTGATAATGTTTAAGCATTTTCGCTGACAGGCGAAACATTTCATTATGTATAGGTATATGTCATGTCATATATTTGATACATATGTACGTGAGATATTTCGCAGCAGTTTTTAAATGCATACCTACCTACGTATTTTTTCATATTGATCTATATACGTCATATAGTGTTGAACTCATTTGAATTTACGAAGCTTGCGAGAAAAAGGAAAATCTTATTACCTCGAGTTTTTCTACTTTTTACCTCAAAGTTATTATGCATTATTAAAGAAAATGTTGGTAATTACCTGACTTAGAGTCGGCCGAGACGAACGAGGTGTCACCGAAGTCATTACACTAGGTCATGTATGTCTCCTAACTTTAATGTTTACATATAAATTAAGAACGATGCTTATAAAGTATAGATTTGAAGTAAACGTACCTAATCCACTACACCTGGTAGGTACAGGTACATATGTAACCTGAATACAAGCTTCGGGATTAACAGGACTCGATGGATTGATCGGAAAGATGGCGTAAATCACTCTGTCCATTTAAATACAACGTATACTATTTTATATACGTCAACTGGTGTTAACTGGTAAATCTTTTGTTTTTCCTCAGGGAGAGAAAATGGTATAAGGTGTATAGTTATAATGTAAGTATACCTAGGGCATTTCACTAAACAAACCGAAACGAATTGCTTTTCTTTTCATTCTTTTTTTTTCTTCATGTATTTTCATTCATTGCATGTTATGATTCTTATTCCATTCAATTTTATTTTATTTAATTTTATTTTATTTTGAAGAAGGTTTTAGAGTTAATCTTTCCAAGTCAAGAATTCAAGATTTTCCCACTTCGCCCCCAATTTATGTAATGATAAACAGCCATTCGGATTCGGATTACCTGATTACTATGAAATTATGGGGTTTATAGTTGAATCCAAACACAGCGCAGCGATCGAGAACCAACGGACTCCAATCATCCGGCTGTTTCCTTAACCCGTTTTCGATACATGTAACCGCCCCCCCCAAGTTAGCTTGTACTCTCTTTTAGTCTTACTCCTCGGCCAATCTCTCATCTTCCTTACCATCCTATATAAACTCCGTTTTAACTACGACTAATGGAAGAAAAGAAAAGAAAGAAAAAAAAGAAATAATAATATAATAAAATAAAATAAAAAGCTCATATTTATACAGCTCATAACTGACGGCTACTTGTATCGAATTGATCAAGACTTGTCCGGATTCGCTTATTTCCTCACATCTCTGATCATTTCCTCGGCTACTGACCGCATGTCTAGCTGCCTCGCTGCCTACCTCGTTGCCTACCTCGTTGCCTGACTGCCTGGCTGACTTACTTGCCATTATTACGTTGTACATACCACACCCCCCTTCCTCCTCTCTCTCTCTCTCTCTACCTCTCCCTCCCTCTACAAAGTACTTCTATCGTTTGTTGTGGATGTCACGTACTTGAACATAATTGACCCTCGGCGTTTGTCGGGCGACGGTCGCTTACATCCTGTCCTCGCGGATCTTCGTTATTGATCTGCGACCGGATCACATATAGTAAAACTAGGTCGATTATCTTGGCTGGCGTGCTGGCGTATTGTGTGGTATTCTCCACAATCTGCCCACCTAGACACCCAGGTCCAAGGTGTCTAGGTGCCCAGGTGTTCTGGTGTCCAGGTATTGCTCGTTGGCCGCATTCCGAAGGTTCATAATCAGGGTTACCAGGATCGTTCTAGGATCCCGACGTCAGCCCATTAGTGTCCGATCTTGTCCCCCACCGTTGCCTACTGCTGCTGCTACTGCTGCTGCTGCTGCTGCTGCTCATGCTGCCACTGCTACTGCTACTGCTACTACTACTGCGCTGGAGGATATCTCATCTTTTTCATCATACCCTGGCTAATCAAACCATGTCTTTATTCTATTGACTGATCCCGCAGTTTGGGTCTGTTTTGAAACGTCGTGTGCGTCCGTTGTAGGCCATGGCTGCATCTGTTCGGAAGTCTCCGCCCTCGGGTTCGGCTTGTAGTATAGACGGCAACCTTCCCGAACTTAGAGAAGCGGACTACTTGATTCAGGTTCTACAGCTCTCGCCCGAGAAGACCGAGGCCTATTTGAACGATCTGGTTACGAAGGCTACGGCATTGGGCATTGCTGTATCCCGACCGTCGAGCGCTGGCTCAACGGACAATAAGAGAAACCTATCTGCCGCCGAATCGGACATCACGGTAAATACGAATCATACTCGTACCGAATCTACAGGATCGGAGGGTTCTGCTAGCACAGCCCTGACGCCACACTCTTTACCTAGTCGTTATCTTGAGACTACGGGACGAGTTATCACGAGAAAACGGTCGAGATCTCTCACGTTTGCTCTATACGACAGTTATATCATACAGGTCGAACCAAATCTGAACCAGCCCAGGTTTCTATCGTCACCGATAGACAACGAATCGACACCGAGCATTTTCAGTGTTAGCACAAACAGAAGCTACCTCAGTATTAGAAGGGGACTCTCCAAGCTATGCCATAGACGGAAGGATCTACATCGCCCTGGAGATATCGTTATGTTTGTCTAGCACCCCAGGAATTATGCGACTGGACATTTGCTAACAGTTTCTTGTTGCCTTCCATATAGGTCATGTAGTGCTTGCCGAGACGATCTCCAGGCTGGCCAGGTCTTTCAAAAATTACCTTGCGGACACAGTTATTGTCCGAGGTGTCTGAAGATCATGATCAACCAAGCAACGACCGATGAGTCCAAAATGCCACCTCGCTGCTGCACTCAACCGATACCGACTCCAATCATCAAGTTAATATTATCACGAGAAGAACAATATAAATTCCTCAAGGCTGTGAAACAGTTCAGTACCCCATGGGAAACACGGTTATTCTGTCCCAATCCAACTTGTGGCGAATTCATACCACCGAAAACTAACCTCGATCCCAAACAGCCCTTCCAGGCTATCTGTCGCAAGTGCAAGGCGCGTGTTTGCGTCATGTGCAAGAGGGATGCTCACCCTGCTGGCCAAGACTGCCCAGACGACTGGGAATTGGATATCGTTCTGAAGATGGGCGAGAAGTCGGGTTGGAGACGATGCTATAAATGCCGGACTCTCGTTGAACTCACGCAAGGTTGCACGCATATAACGTGTCGGTGTCGAGCACAGTTTTGCTACATCTGTGGCGCAGTTTGGGATCCCGTGGTTGGTTGTCCCAGTCTTTGTAACGGTGAGGCCGAGATGGACCGCCGGCGCGAAGCAGAAGAAGCCCGGATGGCAGCATTAGCAGCTGAGGAGGCGGCTAAAGAAAAAGCTGCTGCAGAGGAAAAGGCCGAAAGGATTGAGGCAGAAAGGCGTACTCACAACTCCAAAGAATTTAATACACTACGGGCAGAGCAGGTAAAGGAGATGGATCGATTCCGAACTTTTGAGAGGAGATCGAAGTGGCTTATGTGGACAAGACATGCACATCAGAAGCTCGCGCTCGTAGAGAAGCAGTCGGCGTCGATCGAGAGAATGAACGAACGACACGTCAAGACGTCGACCAACCTCGAAGATCGTCAGGTTGCCGCAGAGATGGAATTACGTTCCACGCTTGAGCAAAGCGAGAGAAACGTGCGGATCCGTCTTAGGCATATGGAAGCATATTGTGACGGCCTCGGGAAGAGGCCGGATGCGAGAATGCCCTTCAGAACTGTGACGGAACGAGATCTGCGCGAGCTCGGACAACAGTACAATGTCGAGAAGAATATGAAACAGCTGCACCAAGCTAAAATCAACGTGATGAGAGACCGACAGGCAAAGGCTCTCGAGGAGTTACTCGAAAGACAGGAGTCCGAGATGAGCAAGTTGATCGAGAAGAACCAAAAGGAGCTAGAACACCTCGAGTCCAATTTTGCCGATGAGGAAGACGCTCTAGCTGCGACTATTGTTCAGAGAAGGTCTACGCTCAAGAAAAGATGGAAACTCGAGATAGAGGTGTTGCGCAGAGAGCTTGAGAATCAAAGGGGGCTAAGATATGCATTAATGAATCCCCTCGAATGGCTTCATGATGAAGAATCGCAAGATGGCCTCCCAACTGTGGACGAATGACGTATTTTGCTGAAGTATGAATATCTGGTATGTATGATCCTTCTACTGTCGAACATGATGCCTTGGTCATTATTGCTATTTTGCTACATGTCGATTTTTATCATGATAGTATCCTCTACTTTTTTTCTCCCACCCCTCGTGGTCAATGCATGGGGAAGTTTGGTGTTCAGATACCCAGAACAAGACGGAGTTTAGTTGCAGTCTCGCATAGTTTTTTCAACATGGTCGTGACAGAGAGTGGTCTAAGTTATTAGTGTTGCGATCAGCATTTTCTCGGTCAAGATGTACCCAAGATTTGTTAGCGAAGAACGCGTTCATGTGTAGAAGAAAGGAAATAAATAGCTAGGTACCTCCGTATGAAGAGGATGTGTTGAGATGAGAAGGATTGATAACATATTTACGTCCGTGGCTTGAGAGTAAATTTATCAAGTATTCCTTACTACCGATATATACTTCATTTATAAGGGCAGCTCTACATGACTCAAACTACCTATATATAGCAAATCGTAGAACTATACCTAGGTAACCGTATAATCTCAAACATTAACCTAGTGATTCGTAGAAAAATAATGCATTGTACTTGTAGAGGGCGGCTAGGTAAGACCCAAGTCTACGTATACGTGAATTTAAGACAGCATAACTTGTAAATATTTTGGATGCTGGGTAGTGAGGAAGAAACAACGGAGGCCTAATATATCAATGATAATCCATAGAACTCTCTTTAGGCGATGATCACGGCTATAGGAGGATACGCTCGAGCAAAGGAATCGGACGCAGCAAAGCAGGCTGGATCATAACGTTGAGTTCGGCACATAGTTAAGATAAGTTATATTGATGGTAAAGGTACCGTTCTGTAGCAGAGTCAGCTACTGCGTTGAAGATTATTCTTGTGTATTTGAAAGACATCTTGTATAGAGTGGTTCAGAATATGTAAGAATTGAATATCACTTTTCTGCCTGATATAACAGCTCCGGCGAGAGCGCCATCGAGGCAGAATCAATCGCAAATTACTTCATCATAGCGAAAGCATATATAAAAATCAAACCATATTGGGAGGGGGGAAATGATAACCTTACCTACTGGACATATATAAAGTAACATATATGATGGGCTCAATGTTGGCACTTATGTTGACTTTGGTATCATTTTCGTTGTTGAAAAAGTTGACGAAGTCGATGGATTGTACTTAATAAGTGAGTGAAGGAGGAAGAAGAAAAAAAAAGGTAGAAAACGATTAAAAAGTTTTTTATAAGGACGTGTAACTAGTACATTAAAGTTACATAGTGTAATAATATACATGGTACCCACATTATACCATCATGTGGGCACCCGCGCACGTTAGGTAGGTACAGTACATCCCATAATATTGATATTTGGTACCGTAAGGTGGTACATTTGATAAGTATCCTGTGGCTCGGGTACGGCTTATCTAGAAATTCCGACCTAACCCTAACCACCCACACAACCTTTGGAACGCGGCGCTTAGAACATTCTACTTTCCACTGCATGTGCGCGATCGAAAGAAAGAAAGAAAAAAAAAAAACAGGTTCAGTCCAGGACAATTCAAGGTAGGAGGATTTGACCCAACTTTGCAAAATCATCAAATCAAGTAAGTTTTCTCTCGAAAATATCTAATCTTTCTTCAGGTACTTCAACTTCAATTACTTTTCTACTTTTCTACTTTACTAAAAAATAATAAGAAGAATCTTCATCTAACAACAAGAAACTTCATCAGCAAATCATCACGATGGGCGACGCAACGATTGAATCTCCCGAATGGCGCAAGGTCGAGGTCGGCCGCATCGTCCTTGTTCAAGGAAGTGGCCCTTACGCCGGCAGACTCGCTGCCATCGTCGAAATCATCGACCACAAGCGTGTACGTCAACCTCAGTTACGAGTTTGCTGGGAGAAAAACTTGAGCTATGCAACATGTAATTAACTAGGAAGTTATAGGCCTTGGTCGATGGTCCTTCCGCAGACCCTAAGCTAGTTGTTCCTCGACAAGCCATCTCTTTCGCCGATGTGCTACTATCGGATCTGAAGATTTATAAGCTTCCCCGCGCTGTCCGAACCGGTACTCTGCAGTCGGCATGGGCGCGAGCCGACATTGACACCGCGTGGAAGGAGAGCAAGTGGGCCAAGCGAAAGGAGCAGACAGAACGAAGGAAGGCGCTCACCGACTTCGACCGATTTAAGGTCTTGCGACTCAAGAAACAACGACGATTTGAGGAACGAAAGGCCTTGGCCAAGGTTAGGGCGTCCGCGTGAGGCGCAGGAGGAAGACGGATGATGATTTGATTCCGATGCGAATTTGATTCCGATGCGATGGTCTCTTTCAGCTAGGGCAGGAGGGCATCTAAGTTTACGGGATCCGGTATGCGTGGAACAATACGATACACTGGCATGGGGTTGATGGTTGCTTTCTGCTTCGTCTGGCATGACCTGTATGTCACTCGCAAAAATCTCCAGTGAGGTGAGATGACCGGCGTCAATGATACGGGAATTTACTATAACAACCGCCACGACTCAACTTTTGTCTCTACGTGAATTGATCCTTCTAATTTCTAATATTCCGATCGCGTAAACTTGATTCCATCCCTCAATGGACTCATGATCCCGTATGTTACATGAGTGTAACGGAAATACCTTTCAATAGGTAACATGTAGTAAATGATGGTCTTGATCATTATAAGTGTAGGTATATATAAATATGTAGGTACTTACTAAATATACTGGTTAAGTACATATATATGTACACCTAAATGGAGGTAGGTACCTACATTCAAGATTAGGTGCGAAGGTGCATGGGAATTATTACCATCAATCCGTATCGGGACTAGTGCGGGCACTGGTAAAAAAAAAAAAGAGTAAAACCCTACACATTGAAAGCTCACAGCTGCAAGCAACTTTTTATAATAACCGAACCGCCCACCTTCGTCCCCAGGTACAACCAATTACCCCCGCCATACCCAAGTCTATCCTTTAACTTGTAAGACTTTTTTTTTTTTTTTTTGTAAAGGCAAGTCGTTTATATCTCATAATGATTCTCTAAATTGATTCAATATATGTGTATCTATTTCCCCTTCTTCCTCTATCCTCGGAAACGCGAAGGGGTTCTTGAAGAAGAATCAGAAGAAAAGAAAAAAAAAAAAACCCCTCCAAGTAACCAAAATTGGGTACTCGCCTTCTTCGGGTTTTCGTCATCACATTTCCCCTCCTATCGCACATTTCGTGATAAAAACAAAAGAAGAAAAGGGAACGAAAACAAAAGGCTAACAATATAACACTGCTCCAGTCTCGCATTCAACATGGCCAACCCGAGGGTCGAAGAATTGCCTGATGACGAGCCTAAGAAGGTCTCGGTCGAAGAACACGACGACGATGACAGTTCAGACTCCGAGATCGAAGTGGGCGAAGGTGGTGCTGCGGGCTCCACCGCCGTAGCGCACTCCCGCAATGAGAAGAAGGCAAGAAAAGCCATTGAGAAGCTTCATCTCACCCGTGTTACTGGCATCACCCGAGTTACTCTCCGACGACCCAAGAACGTAAGTGATATTCTATATACTTACCTTATATATCTATATATCTATATGAGGGGGAGGAGGGGATTGTAATACCAGATTATGTTTATACCCAAACCTAGCGACAGTTGCATGCCTGGCATATAGTCAAGACTGTTATAGTTCTGCTCCTAGATGGGAGAACTACTTATCATCAGTCTAAGCTTGATTACTTGGCAGTACTGACATATCACTGGTAGATCTTGTTTGTCATCAACAACCCCGAAGTCTACAAGTCGCCTAACAGCAATACCTACATGTAAGAGTCTGTAAGGCTTATAGTAAATGTCTAATGTGGCTAACAATGCCTTCAGCGTCTTTGGCGAGGCCAAGATTGAGGATTTAAACTCAGCAGCTCAGCAAGCTGCCGCTCAATCCCTTGCTGCGCCTGGTGGTGACCACGACCACGCTGGCCACGACCATAGTCATGGCGAACCTAGCAAGGCAGTTGAGGACCCTGACGATAAGAAGGACGACGATGACGACGATGAGGAAGTTGACGCTGATGGCTTAGAAGACAAAGATATCGAACTTGTTATGACTCAAGCCAATGTAAAGCGAAACAAAGCGATCAAGGCCTTGAAGGAGAACGATAACGATATCGTTAACTCGATTATGGCGTTAAGTGTTTGATGACCAACGTCCATCTGTATTACAGCGGGGAAGGCCTGGACTGAATGCTTAGGCTAGACGAATCGTGGCAAGGGAAAAGTTTACGACGGAAAACGAGGAGGGAAAAAAGGGAAGTAGGCTGAATGTTTATTACAGGCTTATGATATCTTACGGTGGATTCTTGAGCCATGATGAATATACCGCACGTAATGAACATGCTAGTAACAGCCATGTGATATTCAAATTTTCTTTCAATCACGTAGTGTTCCATAAGGCAACCTCACGGGGAATAATCTCTTGTGTTTGTGTCCTAGTATAAACTAGGATTTCCTTGCAGAAGACAGAATGGAAAAATCCCTACGAAGTATCTGCGGACTATTACTATGTCGGTACCTTATACATAATGTTAATGTGCTAAGTACATAACATATGTATGTGCATACTGGTTAAAACCTAGTTATTGTATTAAAGGGTAGAATGTGGAACTGAAAACTTTCTACTAAGACGTATAAGTCTGGTTAAGCGCATCGATGTTCAAAATTCATTGTGAAGAATATATATATATATATATTCGGTCATGTGATGAACATTTCTGTCACGGGACCTCACTCAGCTAGTTTAAACCTTAAGATAGGTATTAGGACACGCCGGAGTTTCTCAGGCTTTACTGTGATATGTACAGTCGGGTAAAATAAGTATCCGGACAGCTAAATTATTAGTGGATATATATACTTAATTACTCATAACTTTCCATCCATATATGGTATAAATATGAAATTACCATCAAAAAATAGACAGAAATTTTCTGATTAGAATGGTATATATTTTATTTTCTAAAGTTTATTATTTATATTATCAATTTAGTTTTAAATCTTTTTTTATTTTATTAATTAATTTATAATTATTTATTATAATTGTAATAATATATATTAATATATTTATTTATATTTGTTTTAAAATATAAAATATGAAATATTTAATGTGAAATTTTTATAAAAGTAGCTATTTTTTTTAATTTTTTAAATATGGTTTAAAGTTTATATATAAAATTTTTAAAAATTTTTAAAACTTATTTTTCTTTTATAAAATAGGTATTATTTAATCCGTATTATTTTTAATAAAAATATATTAAAATTTGAAAATTTTATATTAAGATTTGGAAAAGTTAAAAAAGAATAAAAAGAAATATAATAAAAAATATTATATTTTCAAAAAATAAAATAAAATATTAAATAAAATGATAAAACTTTATAACTTTTTATATAATTATTTTAATATTTAATTTAATAGAAAAATAAGTTTTTAAGTTTTTATTATTACGTTTTTATTAAATATATTATAATTAAAACTATGTAAAATAATTATATAATATATCAATTTTTATATGTTTTATAATATAACGGATTTATTTTTTTATTTTTTAAAAATTATATCATTCGATTTTTCTAATTTTAATGAATATATGGCTTAAATTTTAACGTATTTGATAAAGGATTGATGATGTTATTGATGGTTTTAGTTTTAAAGCGAATAAAAATGAATATTCATTAGCTGTCCGGATACTTATTTTACCCGACTGTACATCAAGTATTTTCACAGCGCTAAAACGTAGATTAAGTACGCCGTAGTACCTACATAGGTACCTTATCAGTAATCTTTTTAGGAAGAGGGTACCTAGTAACTTTGTGAATTGCTTCACGTCTCCGCTTCTTCACTTTTTCCTTTCTTCTTCTTCACGTTGCGGGAAAATAGAAAAATAAAAAATAAAAAATGGCCACAGTAAGTTGTCTAATTTTCTATGACCGAAAATCTTCCATGTTAATTGCTATGTATCTTCAAATGAGACGACCTCGTCAATTGACTGGATGTCATCAATTACCCTACAAGTCGCCGTGAAGTGGTATATAATGATGATGACGATGAGCTAATTTCCAATTTCCCGTCTCTTCCGTGTAGCGAAGCGCCGCCCTCAAGCTCGACTGGACTAAGGTCACCTCTTCGCTGGGCCTGCGTGGTCAGACCGTCGCCAGCCTACAAGCCTTCAAACAACGAAACGAAAATGCTCGTCGCAAAGTTCAGGCCCTCTCCGAACTACCTACTGCCATTGACTTCGCGCATTACCGATCCGTGCTGAAGAACCAAGCCGTCGTCGACGAGATTGAGAAGCGCTTCGCGGCCTTCCAACCTGCTAAGTACGATGTCGGGCGTCAGCTCAAGGCCATCGAGGCCTTCGAGACTGAAGCTATCAAGAACGCTGTAGACACCAAGAAGCAGGTCGACGACGAGCTCAAGGACCTCGAGAAGACTCTTCAAAATATCGAGACTGCTAGGCCGTTCGAAGAGCTCACTGTGGTATGTTGAGATGTGTATACTGTTTCCCTCTGACGGTTATAATCGTCGTACGAGGGAATCAAAGGGCAAAGGAGCAAACCTCCCAATACTAATTAATTCGTGCTTCTTCACAGGACGAGGTCGCCTTAGCAGAACCATCCATCGACGAGAAAACGGCCAAGCTGGTGTCCAGGGGCCGCTGGTCCGTTCCCGGATACAAGGTATGGACCACGCCATCGTGATGATTATCACGTATAACCAGGTGATATATATGATGCTAATGCCTTATCTGCAGGAGAAATTCGGAGACCTTTCCGTCCTATAGACAGCACACGAAGCATACCCTAAGATATCGCCTTCTTTCTCCTGTGTACTCTAGCATTGTAGATAGAAAGTCGGGAAGAGCCGCAGACAATATGATTGTCAACATGAGTAATTAGTTCTATGCAGTCAAGCTGTACGAGATGGTTAACAATCGATAAAAAAGTCGTGGCCTTTCTAGATATGGTCAACTTCTTAGTGGCCATCCCTATTGCTGATTATACCTATGATCATTTTGAGATTCCCATTACTATTCCTGTGTCCATGTCCATGTCTATGTCTATGCCTGTGTCTATTTTTACTTCTATTTTTACTTCTATTTGCGACATACGGAGAGACCAGCTGTATGAAGACGTCTTACACCTTATTCAATGATAGACGAGTCAGCCTGACGATCTAACCCACACAGTCATTTCTAATTCCGAAACAAACTCGAATTTTCGACGGACATCATTCACATATATTTATTTCGATGAGTTGTGGCAGCTGTGTTTGTTGCATGAATATCCTATATTTATAGAGAATATCTCAGACTATGAATAATGGGTAGGAATTGCGAGAGAATGAAGGAGAAGATCAATGTTTAAATGCATTCATGACATCATCAAAGAAGAATGGAATTATCAAACTCATTACTTGGAATCATTCCAATTCTTCTAAGTTATTGTACCTTTTTATGTTTTTGTAATAAGATGTGATTAAGGAAGGAATCAATTATCAAAAGTTGAGCTTACGTTATAGTACTGTACATGCAAAAGGTACAGGTACATCTTGACTTGGGAATCTGAATGAATGTACTATGTACTAGTACTTATGTACTTAGTTCACATATAGCCATGTACCTAGGTAGGGGATCGGCTTGTTAGTTCGGCAGAAGACTCTCTTCCTCCCCACTTGGCGCATGTTAGTGTGTTTAGCCCTGCCTTACAAGCTGCAGGTCTTCAGCCCTCTTGCCTTGTTGAAACTACTCTACTGTGTACATCTTCCCTCTTTCAACTCTTTTACCATCTTCATATTACTTTTTACACTTCTACCATCTTCATTCTTTATACTTTTTTACACTTCATACACCATACTCCATCCTCTAATATTTCGTATTCATACTACAAACTGCATACAAACTGCTATACACATAAATCCTATAGTACATGTCTACCTAGGTACTAGATCTTACAGATCTTCCCTTCTAACCATTCATCTCACCTGGGACAATTTTCCCCGGATACCACAACTTTCTCGCCTCTGTCAATCGACAGCATAGAATAAACCGAAAAGATCCTTGCGACCCGAAAATGTCATCCCTCGCCTCGGGGATAATAGATCCCACAAAGGCCGGCAAATACCCAGTTATCCTAAGTGATGCTTTGCTCGGGAAGGATACGAAGGAGGCCTTCACTGGTGTGAGGTGTAAGATCTTCCTTCTTTGCGTCTACGTGTAGTATTAAACCTATAGTAGACCGATAGCTGATACCTCGCTTCTCAGATAATCATAAACCCTCCTTATCCTCCTCCACCGCCCCGGCCCAGGCACGAATAAAACAGGCCTCTGCGCCGCCCTCTAAGAAAGGGCCCTCTACATACGATCTCTCTTTCCAGGATGATGACGGTCGCTATAAATATAGAGGAACGCGGGGCGTCGAAGATAGCCAATATGTGCTCATCTTCGACGCAAGGCGCGAGGTCTTTGTCCTACACAAGGTGGACTCTATGTTCAACATGAATTTGGTGCAGACGCCCTCGAACGAGAACCCCGAGACGTTACGACAGGACTTTCCCCAACTCGAGAGCCATAACAACAGCAGCAGCAGCAGCAGTGCCAAGACTACGGGGCCAGCTAGCAATAGTAAACAAGCTGCGAAAACGAGAAACGAGGATAAGAAAAAGAAGAAGACGGTAGCCAAGCCGCGAAAGTCGCCGCCAAAACCGAAGCCAGTGGAGAAGGCGGCTTCGGTGATGCCCGAAAAGAAGCCGCCGCCGAAACCCGTTACTACCAGTAAGCCGCGCCAGGCCTCGGCGGATTCGGAAGAGGAGAGCTCGGACGATGATCTGGGTCTGACTATCGAAAACCCCGGCGGCGAGGCTCCAAGTGCGAACCGGGATTTCTCGCCCAATAACAACATATTCGGGATTCGCCGCTTTTCCGAGTTGATGCATGATAACGAAGACGGAGGAGATGATGATGCTGATGGTGAGGATGATGACGATGACAACTTCGAACATTTCAAGTTGCCTAGTCCCATCAATCGCCAAATGCCTAACGCTAGCGTTGCGCAACAACAACAACAACCTACGCAACCTAACAGACATGGTGTAGAAGAAGACGAAGACGAAGACGATGATGAGGAAATGGAAGACGTGCGACAAGACGAACCGGCCGAAGCTGAGGACATTGTCCTAGATGAGATGGATCTTGAGGCTGCCTTGATGGCTGAACTAGGCGAACAGGAAAGCGACGTGAGCGAAGAGGAATGATAGCAAAACAGAAACTTTTACTATCAACTTCTACGTCACATACCTACAGCAACATCTACCTTATACTTATGCTTAGATTCGATAGAATTAGCGTCTGATGTTCTGGAGCTCATATCACGCACCTCCTGCAGAGGGATGGACGGTCGGAACGGGGGAATGGGGACACACATAATAGGCCTAAAGAGTCTCTTACTAAAGCAGCGGTGACTAGGATTAGGAACTCACTCGAGATTCGATAAAATATGATTTACATTTCCAGCGAACCTTGATGCAGTCTCGGAGCAATTTCTCAAGGTCAAAGATAGGATAATGATTGTTTGGTAGAGTAGGATGGGACTAAAATGGATTTTGATATGAGCAATAATCCAGTTGGCACTACGTTTATGATCATGACGATTCTACGGGCATCCTTGTGTATACTGGTAGGGAAGAAAAAAAGACTTAGTTTAATGGTATAGCTTTATGAAGAAGTGAACGAAGGATACCTTTTTGGGGGGTTTCGTTTCATTAGAAAACAATGACGATGATAATAATAATTATCTTAACAATAACCGAGCACGTAGTCTTGTGAGTTCTTTATAGACAGTGGTAGAAGAAAATGATACTAGAATCATCACTTTAATCCCGCCTACCTAGATTGACTACCCCTAGGAGGTATGTAGGTTAAACGAAGATGATAGGGACCTACTTGTACGTTAGGGTAGGTACCGGTATACCTGGTTTCGACAAGTTCCTTATAGGGGTGGTAAACCTAGGTAGGTAGGAAATCGTAGCTTTTTCATTGCTGCTGAACGGCATCAGTATCCCGTTGTCACCCTATCATTCGTATTCCTATACCCTTCCCTATCCTTCCCTTCCCTCTCCTTTTCCCCCAACGAACACGCTCGAGAGAAGGACGAAGCCCTCGTTCTCGACTACCGCCGCTTTGTAGCATATGCCGGTTCCATGTTCCCCCCCCTGAGGCCGTTGATCTTTTTTTGTTTTTCTTTTCTCATTAAGCAAGGTACCTTATTCATATTAAATCTCATGTTATTCCGCTTTACTTTGTGAGTGCCGTTTTTTGCTACTGCGTAGTGCAACTCGTATGTGTCCGTTGGGAAGGCGATTGCAGGGGGGAAAAAAAAGGGGGGGGATAGGAGAAGCTCGACAGAGCCTCAGGAAACTCGAGGGAAAGCAGCATTATGTGAAACCCTTTTTCCACACGGCTTGCTTTTCAGGACATGAAGATCAAGCCAGTAAGTACCTACCTAGATAACGGCTCGAGAGAGATACATCCAGACTACTAGCCAAAAAAAAAAAAAAACACCCCCTACAATCGTCAGTTCACGAGCTAAGAAGCAATTGGGAGACATGTCAAAAAAGGGTAGAAGAATAACGACGGCGAGGCTTGTTATGGCAAACAGTTGTTAATAATACTACTACTAGCAGCATAGGAGGTATCTTTGGGTCAAGGCGCCACAGCCCGCCGTCATCCTTCGAGGCCGTCTTTGCGAGAGAACTGGCACTTCTGATTACCGCATTCGGAGGTATTTGATCCCTTCTGCTGTTTTCGCAATACAATACAGACTGACTGACTGGAACCGTTCGGAGGACATCGTTACCCTTGCCCGAACCCTAGGATTACCGGTCGTTTCTTAGCGATATTGATGGGCAAGGAAAAGAGAGTTGCAAGCCTTAGCTAAAGATACGAACATGAATGTCTACCGGTACTTGTTTATGAGATGTGTCCTACGTAATAGATGGAGTGAACGATGGACCTGCTGAAAAGCTGATACGACATTGGAAATGTAAAACAATAAAAGGCTGTATGTACCGTCGATACTAGACCTTTCTTATTCCCTCGAATGCTACTCGGGCTTTGGTCATCAAGTGTAGCTAGGCACTGCCGTGAAATAACTAAAAAGTTCATGAGAATGACTACGAATTTATCATGACTTCAGAGATGAAAGCACGTAGATGTAGAGCGGAGATAGATTGATAAAAAGGTTCGTGTTGTAGACCTCCTGAACCTAATTCTACCCAACCGTGTCGCCTTTGTTACCCGTTGATTACCGCAGTTGTTGCGGTAGAGCCCATATCACATAGGAAGAGACATATAGCGTCCGAAGCGAAACACGTAGCGCCGTTGTTTTATTACAATGACTGACCCAGAGAATAGCTCGACTTCGCTGGCTCCCATAGGACCTTAATGCTATTACCAAGTATATACCTAATGTATGCAAAAGAGCGTGTTGAAGTTTTAGAGAATGGGATGTGTATCGAATCTAAGGCTCGTGGTAGCGGGTTGGGAGACCCAAGACAGCGTACTATTAGATGCGACGCTAGTATGTGCAGGTTGGTGAGTGTTATTCAAGAGCTCTAGGAAGATAAATGGTATGCTCACAAGTAGAGCTGCGACGAGGATGGATACCATAGACTGGCATATCGATCCTGCCGTCATCAAACCTCTCTCCACTCATAGAGGAGGTTTCCGCATTATGAGATATCCCATCAGTTCCTGAAATTATACCGAGCGATATCGATTCTGTATGAGTTTTGAGGGTAGTATGAATATCTCGCTGGTAGCATAGTAAACATGGATGACGAGGTCAAGGTGTGTCGAGGTAAATAAAACTCAAAACTTCCAGTCAACCTTCACCCTACCGACTCGTCCATTGCCTCGAGTTCAGTCGGCATCGCCCCGTGCTTCTTGACCATATGCCGTCTCCAGTTATCCTTCCTTGGAAAGGCTTTGCGGCCCTTGAAGTATGGACATGATGGTTCTATGCAATGGTATGCCTTCGACTTCACGTGTTTATCGTTGATGTGACGATCCAGATGAGTTTTAGTGCCAAATTTCTTGTCACATCCCTCATATGGACATCCGTGTTTACGATCGTGATACCGTTTATGATGATTAAGCTTGTGAACCAGGTCGAAGTACCGTCCGCATTCTTCGCAGATGTGGCTAGGAGACCGAGGAGAAATTTTGGAGGCTTCCGGCGAGGAGCTCGGCTCCGGTTCCGCTTTAACGTTTCCTTGTACTGTAACCACGTACGGCGACGGCGACACCGTGAGTCGGGTATCTGGCGTCCTTCCTGTAGAAGGATCTGTAGCAGTATGCCCTGGGGTCGTGCTGTAGTCATATGAATCGCCTGATTGACGAGGCTCGTCATCGCTAGGTATGTCTAAGTAGCTGTCGGCGTCAAACTCCTCCTGGGGATCTTGAACAGGGTGTTCGTAGCTCTCCGGCACTACTTGGTCAGTGACGATGGCGGGAGGTGAGACGGGGAATGTAGGAGGAGATGTTGAATTTTCCATTTGATAGTTAGTATAGGCAGCTTTCTCGACAGGGTTGGATGGATGCATGATGGACATCGGCGACACGAATGATTCCGGTTGAAGAGGAGGAGAGTGTGAGCCTTGGAAGATTGAAGGTCTATGAGTATCGTCCAGTATTTTGTCTAGTTCCATTGGCTCCGGGATGGCCGGGCTCATAAGACGTTCTTGAGGCCGGGTCTCGGATTGTGGCTGAGCCAAGTGAGGTAACCTGTCGGTGGAGTCCGGGCTTTTGAGGGCAGCTGAAGGTAGCTCAGGATCTTTTTCGGTTGTCTCTCGTATTGTTGAGCTAGCACAGAGAGGGAATACGTCATACTGGGAATCCCCTTGCTTTTGTCTCCTTTGCTGTTGATCCTTTCCTGACAAACTTTCAGTTACAAAGGTGCCAGAGACGTCCGCATCCTCGGACATTTGGAATGGCTCCTCAAAATAGCGGTTCGCAGGGGGACCTGGCTGTGTTCCGGCTGCCTCTGCCGGTTCCAAATTAGGCTCTTGTTTGATACTTACGGGACTAGCAACGGGAGAAGCAGGAAAATACTGCTGCGATGTAGAATATTGGGGACTGCCAGTGCCGTGCGTGGAAGAGTGCGTAGACCGTTTCCTCTTAAAACTGCTCAAGATTCGACTAGTCAAGGAACCGCTCCTTCTTCTGTGTTCTCGCGAATCTCTGAGCTGAGCTTCATAAAGCTCGGTCATCTGCCTAGACGGCGGTATCGTTTCTTGGTTAGGATTCGAGCCCATCGAGATCCTAGTATCATAATAGCTAGAGTTGGCAGCTTCACGAACCGGGGAAACGCCATTCAACGGTAGATTGGCCCCAGGGTTGTAGGCGGCTGAATAGCTCCCTGGTTGAGCGGGCAGAGAGAAGTCGATGCCGGATGGTAGAGGAGGCTGACCGGGAATCTGTTGTATGTAGTAAGTTCCATTTCCGTTCATAGAACCGTCTCCATAATTTCCCATATGCGTTTGCTGGAAGTCTGAGCCATCACTGAGACCCGGGGCGGCCCTGTCGATATCGTCCTTCACAGAAGGAGGGCGGCCTGTCTGGATAACAGGGGTCCGTCCAGGCAGGAAATTCGGAAGAGAGAAGGGATTGGTATGCTGGGCCTCGGCAGATTTGGTGGAAGGCAATAATTGCGCTGCTTTTGCCTCTTTAGACAGTCGTCTGTACCGGAAGTAAAGGAAGCCCAGGACGATGAGTAACAGGCTGCCCCCGATAACACAGCCGATCACGGTACCAGCTATGGCGCCGGCAGACAGTTGCGTCCCTCTCGGCCTTAAGCCGGACCTGGGGTTCAGAGTGGGCGCCATATTGGATGAGATTAAATGAGAGCCGGAGCTCTCAGTGAGATTTAGGGCAATCTCAGGCGTGAGAGTTATCACGAGTCTAAAGGAGTAGCGGAAGAGTAAAGTGGTCACACTATTCTCTGGCTGAAGGCGGACTAACTATGTAACCGAGTTTAAGGCTTGAGGCTTGAGGCTTAGATGAGAGAAAGTGCCTAGGCAATAAGATAATCGGTAATAAAGTAATAAGTAATAGGTACTAGATGATATCTCTTGAATGGAAAAGATGAGATATGGGTTTAGGTGGCGGGTGAGAACATGTGAAAGTCAAACCGCGCGCGTGTTGACAAGGGTGAGAGAGAGGATTGAGAAGGGGGAAGGAAAAAAAAAAGGGTCAGGCTGCCACCAAATTCACTAGGATGAGATTTTGTCAAGGAATAGAGATAGATCAATAGGACCAATAGAACCAATAGAACCAATAGAACCGATGAAGGCTCAGATGGCCCAACGGCGGCCTGACAGGGTGCTACACAAGCACAGATGGGGTTTATGCCGATGACAATGATGTTGTTAATTGAAAATACTTGATAGTATATATTTGGCTCATGTTTCTAGAGATGAATTAGAAGGAGTTGACGTTGAAAAACCAGGGTTCTGCTGATTTACTAAGTAATGGTACCAGATAATAGATTAGTTCAGCCTCATCAGAAAAATAAAAAGTTAAGAAGCGGAATTGAAGCCGGGAGGCGCCCTAGAGTTGCAGCAGTGTCGCATTATGAAAACCTGACCTTGAACCAATTGTTGATGGCTGACGAGGATTTTGTGTCCATGCACGAGGCCAAACACCCCCTTGTACTTGACCTCAAAGCGGGTCCTTCTCTGATTGGTCAAGAGTTTAGATAAACTGGGTCTTGCTTTTATTGGTTGAAAAACGTCAGAGCGTTTTATCGTGTCTACAACCAGATTCCTCTCGTAATTCTAGAATCTTTTTTTTTTACCTCCTTACAACAACCAAAAGGATGCATACCTAATCATCAAAATGGCGACGCGATTCAACTATAAAAACGAGGTAATCTATCTCTAATCAACTCCTAATCAACTAATAATTAATATTTATTTATTATAGGCCGCGTATAAAGAATATTCGAGCTACGCGACGCGTCCGGTTGGGTTACCAGCGTACGAATTAGACAGGGTAGGTAAAAAAAAAAAAGGTGAGGCTGGAATCAACTGATAATCAACTGCTAATTGATTAGGACGGTGTTCCTATTGTTGCTCCAGGTGAATTGTATTGTCGGGCGCGGCTCAATAACGGCCAAATCTGTACCAATGCTGTAAGTAATTGAATACTAATTGAATACTAATCAATCGCTAATCGATTGTTACAGATTAAACAGTGGCAGCCTTCTAATTTACGAAACCACCTGAAAAATACCCACGGTTACGAAATCGCGAACCTATCCGCCGGCCCGATGAACGTTGTCCAAAATCATGATACCGATCGTATGCAATCGAATTACTAATTGAATGCTAATCGATTGACAATTGATTAGAATTCTATACCCAGATAATGGAACGCGTGCGAGAGGCGGCAGATAATGAGGGCGAAAGGTAAGGTAATCAATCGACTGACAATCGATTGCTAATTGATTAGCTCGCTACCGTTGGTCAATACGCCGACCAAAGCTACACGCCGTAATAGTAAATCAGTTGAACGTAGTGTGAAGCAGGAGGCTTTAGAGATTCCTCGTAAAAAAGTAGGTATTCACCTTAATCAATCGTCAATCAATTAATCAATCAATAGAATGGTGCTATAAATGGCCCTATGATGCGTAAAATGATAGGCCTTACTGGCAGGCCCTGCAGCACTTGCGCGACTTTAAGTAGGAAAGCCGGGCGTAAGTACTCAATCTCTATTCGATATCCAATCAATCCTCAATCGATTGCTAATCGATTATTGATCGACTACCTATAGAATGCCCTCCTGAGATGCCTAATGGCCGTTGTGAGGTTTGGAAACGTTTCAAAACTCCAGTTCAGATTGATTTGACATTTGAAGCTTGATTAAAAAGATATGATATAGATTTGGAAATTTATTCATTTATCTGCAGTTCATTTCAATCGATCTGTACTCGAGTAGCAATCAATTAGTAATCGATCACTGATCGATTATCCTCAATTATGATTCAGCAGTCCTTGCAGCCAAAATAAAATTTTCTAAGTCCATCAGTCAAAAAGTAAAAGCCAAAGAAAAATAGCCAGGGTGTTGAGATAAAGTGGGTCCCTTAACCTTTAACGGCTAGTCTTTTAGGTCAAGTGCAAGGGGGTGTTTGGCCTCGTGAGGGACCTCGAGGATTTTAACTTGGGTTGGCTTAAGTTGGCTTACAACGTAAGTTGGTTCGAAGGGGGGGGGGGGGGGGGATGGGAGTTCTTGTTCTCTGTAGGTATGTATGTATGTATGTACCTCCTAATAATGTATAATGTTCCTTCTGTTGCGTTGTTTCCTTCTAATGAATGGGTCGTGCCGTATTGGTCCTTGTACTGGGACTGGGGACATGTACGTTGTATGTAGGTACAGATCCCGGCTCCCTGCCAATTGGAGTCCTCAATTGCATAACACAACATAAAATTTGATTATTCTACTTCCCAGCTCATCTATGTTATTACCACATCTCTAATCCTTGGCCATCCCCACGATAATTATGTGTGAAAGGTGTAAGCATAAGTTAGTGCACTAACATCTACCAACATTGTTGCGTATTTCATTTATGCATACTTCTTTGGATTCCTACTTTATGTACGTACGCAGTTGCATAAAATACATAAAATAGTGTATGATTGTCCTGTCGAGAGGGACCCATGGCCTCAGGTACATTGTACTATGTATGTATGTAGACTGTAGTACATGTAACATGGAAGGAAAGGGGTAACAATCGATAAATGATTGGAGACCTCCCGGTAAACGCGATAAAGAGCTATGTCAACGTACATATCATTTCATAATTCCCTTACATCACACCTACAGTGCTACAGTATCTTAACCATAAATCCGATGCTCATTAACGGGAACGCCGCCTTTACAAGCCTCGGTATCACTGCGCATTGTAAGTCCCGAGGACGTCATTATAAGTTTAGGGATGTCTTCGCAACAATTATCTACCATTCTAAAATACATGCCTAGGTTCATGAGACAAACGTCATCGTACTAATGTATGTGAAATGTTGAGACCGAGACCAAAACTCGAAACTCTTGTACTTACTATCCAAGATCTTCTGTCTATTAAATGGGGAACACTTCATAGCGTAGGAGGTAAACACGGATCCGACGGCACCGTCACAAATCCCCGGCATCTAGGTCCTACGCTATATTCCTCTCTCCCTAACTTCCGACTATCGGCTACCTCAGACTCCTCAGTACCCTTAGAAATACTACTTTACCCCTTCTTTTTTGAAAAAAATAAAAAAGAAATAAAAAAAAAGGTGACCTTCCAGGCTAATTACCCATTCAACAATCGGAAGTCTAGTCTTTTGAAATGGGGGCCGCCTCGACGGAGCTTCTACGGCGGTGACGATATCGTGCCAAACTCCCACATCGTGTTTTTCGTTCAATTCACAGGCTGCGACCGTCTTAGACTCTTAGCACTGCCACTCATCGTTGGGGTCTACTTTGAAGAGGCCATCTCCGAACTGTCTTTACCTCAACGTCGTATCCTTGGGCATGTCACGAACAACGAATCAACGATGCAGTAACCTGAATGGTTTAAAGCTGTACAGCATAGATCCAGGTCACGTATCGCAGACGCTAAAAACTGTGTAGACAGGTGGTAGGTAGGTTAGGAGGTACATGACCTGGAGATCACGTTTTCGAAACCCTGTACAGACACTCTTAATAACCACAGGTATGTAACATTGAAGTAGGAAGTATGTACACTTATCGACACGGCGGTGAAGCTTGATTCGAGGTCCACCAACACTACTCCTTCATCTTCAATCAATTTATACAGACTTAAGAGGTTCAAATTCTGGAGCAAATACATGCGAGCTACTGCGTTAAGCTCGTCACATAGCTCACCTCTCCATAACGATAGACATGCGGGTTCCCATTTAGTTCTAAGTTAAACTCGGCTACAAAGATCGGTCAGAAGCGCTCAATTTCGGATCCCTGGTTCGATTACAAGACTTGCATCAGGAAGCTCTAGATCGTAAACAAGTATGCAGGAAACAGTTGCATGAAACTGCATGTAGGTAGTCTGACTGAAGCAAGTTGACCTACGTAAATCCTTCGTTGAGATAACCATGTAGAAAGTGTCTACTTGGTAGGAGAAGTTCGTGGAAACATGAACACAGAGTAGATGGTCGAACCATTGCTCTAAAAATAAGTTGCGCATAAGGCACGCCCAAGAGTCTAGGACTCTAGATCTACACAGTACAGTAGCTACAGCCTGTATGGCCTATCCCTATTTACACATAGTCTGCACATACACGATATGTAGGTCAGAAGGCATTCTAAATCTAGATTTAACAGTTTAACTATCACGAAACTGCCGAAAGATTTCACGGAGGATTGGAAGTGATACGGGTACGGGTGTAGTTTGTGCCCAATATTTGTAGCATACCCCTATACGTAGACCTAGAATACCAGGTATGTATGTACTATTTACTAGGAAATAAGGTATGAATGTACCTAACTCCAAGGTACCACGATGCCTCCTCGCTGCGTAACGAATCGTCCCATCGTTTAATGTCAGTGGTGTAGTGTCTTCATAAGATGAGGACATATGCAGCTCAGTTCTAATTTGAAATGTCAATTGTCGTAACACTACCTACTTACCTGTATACCTGTATACCTGTATGTCTTGTGTAAGTTCTTTAGCCCTAAGATCTCATAAATAAGACCGACGATTTTATAATTAGTACGTACGCGGTTTTAAATCGGGTTCAGGAACATGATGACGGGGCCCACAGAAGGAAAGGCCGTAGACTCCGATAGACTTCTTGATCCTATTTTTAAGGAAATTCATATTATACCACGTTATAATATAATAGACGAACGACGAACGGATGACTGCCCTGCGTAGATATGGCCCGCAGATGCCAACCTAGATAATCTCCGCAGGCACGACAGGCTGCTGGCGCACATCGTCGATATCTGGTGACCAAGCAAAGTAGGTCGATGCGAATGTTGCAAGCCCTCGACCTCGATCGACGTTCTACAGCCAAGGAGCGTAGGAAAATGAATTGGTGACGAGTCGTTCACGGGATCCGACGGGAAATTCGCCTCGTAAATCAGCAGACGGCTGATGCGGAGAGAAGAGTTAGGTACTAGCTAGGTATGTATGTAAGTCTATGATCCGATATAGAATGCCCTGCTTTTTTTTATCCTCGATTTTGCTGTTGTTTTTGTTTTGCAACAAGTGGCCGTTGATTTCCTTTTCAGGGCCGAATCAAGTTGAGGGTGGATTTTTAAGTAATGTTAGTTAGTCACTTCAGTAGGCGTCGTACAAATATATGGAGTACGTAGCCTATCATGTAATATGTAGTATTCTAACGATAACGAAGGTGTAAAGAGGTAGTTATCTGATAGAAAATCTTTCCAAGTTCTTTATAGAGGTCAATTGATATATGTAAGTACCGAATTATGCCTAATAGATGCTACATTATAATCATGTGTAGATGAAAGAAGCTAAAACGTACTAACATATGTAGTACAAACATCGATGATAGTACTGTAGGACCTAGGTGCAGTACCCCTAATGAACCTTAGATAAATGAGCTAACAGCTACTTGGGCTTGAGCCTTGGGGGTACGCTTCAAATACCTACCTACAGTGCATACTTGTGCACCTTATTAAGTAACCTGCATAGATATAAGATCAACATGGAAAGTATATTGCACCTCCTTGAATCTTGTTCCTATTATATATACTTTTAGACTAATATATCATAGAATTCTAATATGTCTGTTGACTTTAATGTCGGTATCTTACATACATCAATAGATCTAGTGATGGTAATAGGATTCAAGATGGTGGCATACATACATATAGCTTTTAGAGGGCTGCAGAACTCACATGTGCCGCTTTTAGTCTCTTGGTAGAAGCCGGAAAAGCGTTGTTTGATATATGATATATCATAGAGCGATGTTGAATAGACCTACATGTAATAAGTTATGAGGAAGTTGAAGTCACTATACCTACATAATAAGATAGGAGAATAGATATGTCAGATATCCTAGGTGTGTTGTTGATTCTGAGCTGATCTAATGATAGATACGATCATATACGGGTACGGACATGAACATTTACATGAATATTTACATGAATGTCAATGTAAGTCTTGATATTTTAGCATTTTGATTGATCTAGTTAGTCCCTTGGATAGCCCCTTGGCCACTTGTAGCCCTTAGGTAAGTTAGGGTACCTATCTACATTTACCCAAACATTTTTCGGAATTTTCTTGAAGAGAAAACAGAGTGACTCATACGAATACTTGGATTGAAGTTATAATTACACGAATTTGATCAATTTGTTCGATATATAAAATATCAACGTATACATATAATTTGATGTCGTCTTTTCTTTCATGTATACTACCTCATGTATAAGATTGGAGCTGTTAAGACTGGAGGTATGTCTACCAAATACCTACATGTAAGTGTATGTAAGTATACATTCATGTAGCTACATGTATGTCATAAGTACCTACATCATCAATCTACATGTATGTAGTAGGTGGATCAATATACATATGTGCATATATCATCATGTATGTAAAGTCTAATGTTAATGCAGTTTACCTTCTAGAACTTGACAACTACCTGGCCTGGATCTGTCCTGATTATCTAAGTACCTTATGTAGTTATGTGAATTCTAAGTTCTGGATTCTGTCATAGGGTCTAGGCCAGGGGAGAAGAGGTCGCTCTTCCCGACGGTAACTGCCAGGTCGACTACGTAAGAGAAAGTAACCAATACGATGCAGGAATGCAGGAAAGTTTGAAGTTGCTCCGCAAAAGTACCTACCTTATACCTAGTACCAGTACCGTACATCTGTATACCTGTACGTATGTACGTAAGCTATGCCGGAGGATTACACCCTTGCTTTAAAGGACCCCAAAATCTTATTTTACGGGCTCCCGATCTCTAACCCCCGGACCCAAATCTGAGCATCATGGCAACAAGCTCGTGCATTCTTTCCAATCCCGATTCTCAACACATCACAAGCCGTGGCCAGAACTGCAAATATTATCAACAAGATGGGGTTATTCTTAATAATTATATGCCATCCTACTCTTCCGGATTGGCCTCCGGTATCAGCTGAGTTCCCAATTTCCGCCCGTGTTTGCTTTGCCGGGTCCGTCTTGTTAGGGGACCAGGTCAAGGGTAGGGTATCTGGGCCCTAAGAGAACCCATTCTCCCCTTGTCATTGCTTGTCATTGTTCATCGCGAGATACCCGCGTCACTATATTGTATGTGGATCTCTTCATGGCCATGTGTTGCTATTCATGGCCCAAAGTCTGCGTTGTCATAAGCCTTAGGGGCAAAAGTTCCACTTCTTGTCACCTTTTTCTTTATCTACTCTTCCCGTCTTTGAATCTTCATCACCGTCTTATCACTCAAACTTCCGTATGTAAATCAGACTCACAGCTTGGGACTTTCCTTGCCCACGGGACATCCGATTCGTTTAAGATATTTCAAGCATCGTCGGATCTCTCACCTCGACCCTACGGGTCTAGGTCGGTTTCTCTTTCTCTTCCTCTCTCTCTCTCTCTCTCTTTCTATCTTCACATGACGGTATACTCGGTATCTATATATATATATATACTAGGTCGTATACAACATACACCCTTCTCAGATATATCTCATGTATCACTGTGTATTTCTGCCATCAACACCCACAAGTTTGAATCAGCTCCTGCTACTGCTGCTGCTGCTGCTGCTTCGTACATTAGTGCGGCCTCGGAACCTAAGGGCGAAACACCTTGATCTGGAGACGCTTTTGCCCTTTTCAGGAAAGCCAGTTTGCCTCTAGCTCGACTTTAGAAAGCCTTCACCCCGGTTAGTCTCATGAAAAGTGGGTGTGCCAGTCTTCATTCCTATTACTGTGGTATACTACGCACATCTGTCGAAGCGAGACGAAAGCACGAGAGGACCCCGATTCTCCTCTCATCCGCCTCGATCCTGAATCTGATCCAGAGCTTAGACTTTTCAGGAACCTCCCTCGTATTATAACACTAGCGTCGATCTTTTGACGTGGGAAGACGACCAAGCTATCAGAGGGCGTCAACCGTTTCTATCTGCGGACCTCTATTTCAAATAAAGCTGTACAGGCTCCACTTAAGCTGCTTGCCTTTTCGAGGAGAACTGTTGTTCAAAATCGTCTATCAGTGTCACCTTGACTCGGCCGGTTCTTCGAGTCGAACCACTGAGTGCCCTTTTCTGCCCAACACCGAGCTATAGCTCTCAAAGTACCACGTCACCCCCCATAAAAAGTCACCATGTCGACAAAGAACATTCTTCTATACATTGTACGCCACGACTTGCGTGTCTCTGACAATCCCATCCTGCATCATCTTGCTTCCAAGCCCAACCATGGATTCACACATCTCTTGCCCCTTTTCGTCCTACTACCACATCAGATCGAAGTTTCGGGCTTTTTGAAAGAAGGACATCAGTCACCTTTCCCTACGGCTAAGAGTGAAGTTGGACATTATTGGAGATGTGGGCCGCATCGAGCAACGTTTATCGCTCAATCAGTCTGGAATTTAAAAGACAACCTCGAGAAACTAGGGCATGATTTGACTATCAGGGTAGGTGCGTACGACAAGGTATTGAAAACGATCGTGGATGGACTGCAGCAGGGAGACCTCAACATAGGAGCGGTATGGACTATAGGGGAAGAAGGTTACGAGGAGAAGCGGGATGAGAGTCTTCTATCGGAACTTTGTGCGAGTCTAAATATAGACCTGCGAGTATGGGTCGACGAGAAATATTTCATCGACGAGTAAGTTATGATCATGATTCGAGAATGATTTGTACTAACGAATGATCGTCTACCTAGCCGAGATTTGAAACTAGACACCACAAATGATCTCCCCGACGTGTTCACAACTTATAGGAAAATGATGGAGCCACTTCGACAGAAGCCCAGGACACCGCTTCCTACTCCGTCAAAAGGTTCCCTGCCCGACCCCATCGACAAATCTATGATTCCAAGTCAAGAATCGCCTTTTGAAATTCCATCCTCGTATCGTGAATTCGAAGAGGCTCTCTTGCGCCCTATCAAAGAAGTTTTATCCGGAGCTCCACCATTCCCTGAAGGAGCCAAGTCAGCGCATCCTTTTCGCGGTGGGGAGGACGATGCTCATGATAGGTTAGAATACTTCATCAAGTCCGGGAATGTCTATGCGTATAAGAGTTCGCGCAATGGACTGTTGGGGAGTGATTTTAGCACGAAGCTCTCTGCCTATCTTGCACAAGGCTGTATCACTGCTCGCCAGATTCACGAAAGACTCTTAGAATACGAGGAAGGAAGAGATGAGTCACTCGTAGAATCTCAGGGATACGCTGGTGGAGAAAACGAAGGAACAAGTGCTATACGGTTCGAGTTGCTTTGGCGCGATTACATGAGACTCTGTACGCGAAAGTTCGAGGGAAAACTCTTCCTCCGATCCGGATTCCGAGACGATCGTGCCAATAAATGGAAATCGGCCAAGAATGAGGAGATGGCAGACGGTCAACAGCAGTCCACGGACGAGATCTCCAAGTTAGTGCAGAGAGTATTTGATGGCACTACGGGGATGGGTTTAATCGACGCGTCTCAGAGGGAGTTGTTACATACGGGGTATACATCAAACCGTGCTCGCCAGAACGTGGCTAGTTTCCTCTCTAAACACCTCAGCATCGATTGGCGGTACGGCGCGGAATGGTACGAGATGTTACTGGTCGACTACGATGTTTCGTCGAATTGGGCGAACTGGCAGTATGTGGCGGGCGTTGGCAACGACCCTCGAGGAGAGGCACGGATCTTTAACCCAGTGAAGCAAGCTTTCGACTACGACAAAGACGGGGAGTATGTGCGCTGCTGGGTGCCGGAGGTGCGGCAGATCGAGAAGCTGGAGCACGTCTTTCAGGCCTGGACAACCCCAAAGGAGGATTGGGAACGTTTTGGTCTGACAGGTCTAGAGATGGCAGAGGATCCAGTAAAGAAGATCGATTTTACCGTGGAGGGAAAGCCTAAGAGTTCTAGGAGACCATTCGTCCGCCGGCGCGGCCACGGACGCGGAGGAAGTAGTCATACGCAACAGTCGTCCGCCTCCCCACTACCGTCGAGCGACGCAAAAGACGACGACGTTAATGAAACTGAAAAAAGGGCCAGTGGACAACGTGGTAGTCATAGTCAGCATGGCATAGCACAAAGGTCTCGGGGCAATTTTCGAGGCGGACGAGGATATGGTGGAGGCTTCCGAGGTCGTGGGTATCGTGGACCAAGAGGGGGGTACCGAGGAAGTCGAGGTTCGTCAAGTTACGGCCAACCAGCATCAGCACCAGCGCCAGCACCGGCACCGGCACCGGCATCAGCACCGGCACCAGTGCAAGCACAAGCACCGGCCCCAGTGGTTGCACCGGCCCCAGCATCAGCGTCACAGCAATCGGCTCCGACCGAACAAGCGCAATAGGATTCGTTTTATCTTGTCGCGAGCCACCGGCATCGCAACCCGCCACCTATGCCCCCACCCCTCCGCCCAGCAACCACAATCGTCATAGCTCATGGTTCCTACGGACACTATCACTACCGCACTACCCCCCCTTTTCCCGCACTGTCGCCTTGACAAGCGAGAGACACGGCTCACAATCGACCTTTACCTCCTCGCACTTACAGCAGCGCTTTTACGCAAATCACGGATCAGAAATGACTCTTTTTCTCTTTCTCTCTCTCTCTTTCTCTCATGTTAGATAGACAAGGTTCCCCCCCTATCGCTTTGCTTGCTTGTCATCCTCGACTCTTGATTTTAACTTTTTTCTACTTTGGCTTTTTTTCTCTCTTTCTCTCTCACTTCTGTCCCCCTCCCCCCTCCCTGTTGTCCCGTTGTTGAAGATCAAAAAGGAAGGAGATGCGCAAAAGGAGGAATGCTCGTGATTTCATAATGTAGTACGTATAGTTCTTCTGCCCTGTACCTATCGAGAAAGAAAATCATTTTGTCTTCACCACTTAGAAAGAACTCTAGATTTATCTTGTGTAAATCATTAAAAAAAAAGTGTATCTAGACGCCCCCCTATATGCTATGTGTAGTGCCGCCCATGTTGCCACCCGACTAGGTACCAGCTCGATTTATACAAGCATGGTATCCAAAATATTTATGTTAAACACGTCTAGTTCTATTCATCCAGCCAGTTCTTCTTTTGTCCTTACTACACGCTTTTCTTTCCCTAGAATCCTTCCACAAGCGGCTTTAGCTTAACACCCTTAGGCACGACGACCAGCGCTTTAGCCTCGACAGAAACCCTACCATGCTCTTCTCCTTCTAGAGTGCCCTCTACCCACATCTTCCGATCGCTCTTAGTAGCATTGTCCCCTTGGTCGTCGTCGTCGCTGACTAAAGGCTTAGTGCGGATGATGTAGAAGGTAGACGTCATGGTAGGGGCGCGGTACGAGAGCTCGAGGCGTGCGGTGACGCCAGTGTGGGCGGGGAAGCGCAAGGCGGCGCAGCGGACGAGGCTTTCATCAAGAAGAGTAGCCAGGGCGCCGCCGTGTACGACGCCCGGCCAGCCCGCCATCGCGGTGCCAAAATAGACAACATTGATGACCTCGCCAGTATCAGCACGGTAAAAGATGCGCTGAAAAGGGAGGGCCCGTGACCCGGAAAGCGGACCGGAAGTCAATCGCAACTGCGCCTGCTGCGGGCCCAAGCCCGAGTACGCGTCCCAGGAGGTCCAGGCCGGGTCTGCCGATAACTCGCGCACGAGGGGTAACGCAGAGCCTCGGGATTGAATCTGCGCGGTGCGGTATATGTCCTCGTCCGTTCCTGGGAGGACGGTGGCGGGCGGCGAGAGCGTCAAGCGCAGCAGCGTACCGAGTGAGAGGCCAACAAAGAGGAACGCGGCACTGTAGAAAAGCAGACGGCCACGACGGCGTTGCGGGGATATAGGGGGCTCGTCAGGGATTGGAGGGATGGTAGGAGCGGAGGCGGCAGCGGTGACCGTGACGGGGTCGTTGTTTTGGGGAGAAATTGCGAAACGAGGCGAAGAGGTCACGAGGGACCTAGAGCTTAATATAAGGTGGGTATGGGACAGAGACGGCGGCGACAGCAACGACGATGTGAGAAGAGCGCGGTAGAAGCAAGACTGGATCGTAGGACGAGGAACATGGCTATAAACGAGTCTTGGAGGGGTGAGATGAGCTGCTGCTGTTGCTGCTGTCGCGGTCGTGCGCAGGTAAAGCTGCGCTGTCCGGGGACCAGCAGCAAGCATTATGAAGTCGGCCAATTCATATATCTTTTTTTTTCCTTTGCTAACTTTTCCTAGCTTAAGGGGAAGAGGAGGAAGAGGAGAAGCCGATAAGGAAGAATCGAATAAGAGAGAATTGCGGTTCAAATCGAGATTGAGGCTCTTTCGGGAGATTTGAGTGAGACAGATCAAGCTTTGGTCGAATGTAACCGTAACCAAAAAACCAAACCAGATCGAACCAAAGTGAGGGATCGAGGTGGGATTGGTTGGTTTTCCGGATTACCGTTGGATCAGTCGAACTGGGAATGTGGGAGATTATTGAAAGATTGAAAAGTTGGAAGATTGAAAGATTGGAGACGGATATTTCAGAATATTGGGAAAAGGTGAAAAAAAGAAAAGAATTGGGACTGGAACTGGGTTAATCAATGTTAGTAGGTACCTAGGGGTAGGTATAGGTAAAGTTTAATCGACTGGTTGATGTGATGCTGCTTCCAACCTTGGAAGATTCTTCAAGATGTTCTTTCTCTATTCGCGAATTACACATGTGGTACGTAGCGGCACGTTCTAGATCTTGCATAATCTTAGCGTCATCTGAGCGGCGCTACTCCTTGTAGTAATCCGTTGGTACCTATGTACATATATCCAATTAGTCCTGATAGTGCCAGCATGAATACATACATATGTCATCAATGTAAGTAGGCATGTAAATAGTAATTTAATTATACTCTGAACGTTCGAGTTTAACCTTATATCATCGTCCTTGCTCTTACTATTTCCGTTAAATTCGCCGTTTGATTGTCTCATATGCTGAACCTAAGTTATAAGCAGATACCTATGCAATATATACGATATACATTAAGTGAACGTCCCTAAAAACTCAGACTCTACGATTTGTACAGTAAACGGAATTATACATATAAGGCAGGTCAAATCTGGTTATATTCAACAATAATAATAATGTATATACATATATATATACATATATATATATATCAAGTTGTATAACACTTTACAGTACAGAGTATACTTGCCCCTATATTAATTACTCGAAATCACAACATCGTCTATCTTATAAGGAGTACTTCGTATATGAGATGACTACAAGTCTACGACGCCTCTTCTCACTATCAACCCGATTAATCTTCGCACTGCGACGAAAATTACTAGTCGTCTTTATAGATGCTATTCATTCACGATCTGTCACGTCGCCTTATCGAAAATGGTAGTCTATGGAAAATCTGTCACGGCCACTTCCAGCCTCGTATCTTGGTCTTCCTAAGGTAGGTAACTATATAAGCGGTTTCTCATCTATGAATTGTCTCCCCTTTGAAAGTTAGGTACTGATAGAAGAGACTGGAAATACCCTGCTGGATACCTAGCTCAGAAGCATTGCTTAATCTAAGACATCGACCCATGGCTCTGGTGTTAGTGGTATCATAGTTGCAGCCCGTCTAGTAAAGGTTAGGCTTGTCGTAGTCATCACAGAGCGGCACTCATCCACCGAGCAGCGAGGTTTAAGCCGAGAAGAAACGTCGCCCGTGAGAGCTGATAAAAGGCTGCCTGAATTACATTATCATAGTTCCAGTTAGGGGAGCGGCGAGGGAGGATACAGCTAAGTGTGAGGGAGGTAGTAGAAGTGGATGTTGTGGTATCAGCTATTTAGGTATATTCATGTCTATGTCAATGTCTATATTTATAGTTATGTTCATATATATTAAGTATCTTAATCAGATAGCATGTCTTGAATCACCTGGCTTCAGACTCGACTCTTGGCTTGAGCTATCGCTGCTCGTAGGTTGTTGAGGCGTGAGTGCTATAGTTATATAATAACCTAAGTACCTATCTAGGTGCTTTATATACCTCTTATGAAGTCATCTCTTTTACGTTGACTTCTTTTACATATCCACCGCATCCTTCTCCTAGGCCCATGTTGTATGTTTTTACTTGCCTACCCCTATGTTTATTGTTTACGCCGAATCTATTATATAATACCGAGATTCAGGGGCTAGCTTAAGAATCCCGTTCTTTGTCTACCTACCTAGGTAGGTATGCATATTTCAACCATTCGAATTAACACACTCGAGATGTTAAACGTAAGGCTTCCCTACCATCAGGTACGAATACCTATAACGTATCTAATGTGCCTGATTTACTACTAATGCGTACCTCACTCCACTATCTTCTTTTCTCAAGTTTTCATATCTCAGCTCTACAAGGTACGGTAACCATTCCCCCAGACTCATACCAAACCACATCATAGGAAAAACAGCATCGCTAACCCCAATCATCTAAGCTCTCCTAGATCAGAAGGTGTCTTCTTGCTATTGACGGCGTGCAACGTGGCTACGTGACCTTTGGGCATCAACGGGCGCATCGTTGCGCATGGCGTAAGGTCGAAACGGAGATCTACCTTCGGAGATGTGTCTGATTGGCGATGACGAGTTATCCCTGCTTCCTCTCTTCCTCCATTGGCTACTTCGCATCTCAAACATCATCCGGCATCGGCTGGCCCACCTCCTCTTGATATCTGGGCAAACGAGCCCTAAAAGACATGCTCACTAGGGCATCTGTGGTCCATATTCTAAGTCCTGACATGCCAATAGTATTAATGTGCAGATAACTACTCTTGTGAACAACGGGCGGACTACGACATCGTCCACGATATTAGCTTCATTACCTAGAGAATTAGTGATCATTTCGTCGAATCCCAATTACTATTATATCCTTCCAGCCCAACTTTCGTTAATCATCCGGCCCCCCCCTCGCTTAACTCGTAACTTATACCAAACAGAACCCTGCTGCATCTCAACTCGATGCCATGCTGACAACATCTAGCCAACTCACTCAAACATTATTCTAATCTCATGCCCGACTCTTGCTTCTATCGCGACTGCGACTCTTATCCCTATGCTTGTGCTCCTTCACCACGAGGAGCCCTTCACTCCTCTCCTTTTCTCTGTCTCTGCCTCGCTTCTTTTCCCTTTCTCTCTCCTCCCTTCGCCTGTGCCGCTCCTCTCGTTCTCTTTCTTTCTCGCTTTCGCGGTCCATCTCGCGTTCCTTCTCCCTAATTCGCTCCTCCCTTTCCCGATCTGAATGTCTAATCTCCCTCGCTGCGTCGACCTTCTCGAAGCTCTTGACGTCGTCGGGCATTCGCGTGACAACCAATTGTTCACAGAACAGTCCCCACTGACCGCTGGTCCCTTCTTTCACCGCTTCCGCAAGCTCCACACCGTAGTGCTCGCGGTAGGCCCTCTTAATTGCCGCCATGTGATGGCGATCCCAGTGGAAGCGAACGAGGCGGGAGATGAGAAGTTCCCGGCGCAGATGATCCTTCTTAGAGGCAGTAAGAGCGTGGTGAAGTAGGAGCGTGTCACGGACGGGCTTGTTGATGACGCCGTTAAGTATATGAGCCAGGAGTTCTCCCTGTTTGAACACGTTTAGCAATGCATTCCTCAAAGATAATGTGCTGATTATGGGAACTTGGTACTCACCACAAGGTTTCCACTCTTCTTGAGCGCATCCCGAGCGAAGTTACGACCGACTACCTTGTCATAGAGCCTCAGAACCTCCTTCAAGTGGTTGTCGCTTCTCGAGACTACTATTTGGATCATAGCGGATTCCCCCCCTCTCTCGCTACGAATTGCCTTATACAGAGCCTCGACATCATCTTGCACTAGTTCATGATTGATGGGGGTCGGACGACCGTACTCATCTACGTCCTCCATTCGCTTCTCCTCTAGCACAGTGAGAACTGCACGCTTAAATTTATCCTCTTTCAACTCGGTCTTCATACACAACGTTAGGGAGTCTTTATACTTTTTATCAGAGAATGCCTCTTTGATATGTGCGATGTCATAATTGGAGCGTCCCATCAAGCTTTCAATCAACAATTCGCGCCTCGTCTTGTCACCGTGGTACCAAAAGTTAGCCCAGTACGCCTCCGACTCCCACCTACCAAGCGCCACAGTATAGCAGCACTTCATGAGGGCAGAGTCCTCATCCTTGAGGCGGGCGCGAATATGCTTGGCGAGATTTACACCTTTGCGTTCGGGACCAGTCTTGACTAATCGTTTGTACTCAACGCGTAGCTCCATGATTTGGTCATGAGTCATTCCGGGAAGGATTTCGATTAGAGGCTCTGTATCAGGGGACAGATGTTCACCCTTGAGCGCGTTAGCTAGGCGCGCCGCATCGTCGACCGGGTCGTGGAAGCGGGCACGACGCCGTTTCTTTTCGCCATTACTCTCACCATCAGAAAGGCTGGGCGAGAGTGGCTCAATAATGTCTGAACTTCTTCTAGGGTCATCCGAAGCGAGGAGTAACGGCGACGGCATCGGCGACATCGACTGGTAAGTACCGCGGTAAGATTCTAGAAGAGGCGACGGAGGTGCGCTTGACAGAGAAAGTGAGGCAGAATGACGTCCTGTGTTGACGGACAACGTAGACATTCGTCCCGTAGGCGGCCTCGATGGGTAATCCCTGTGACTGTTGAGGCCAGGTTCAACGGCAACGACCCTCGCACCCTCAGACCTAGGACCTAGCTCATGGTAAGAGTCACGCTGGCGGTTCCGGTCTGGTCTTTCCGGAAGTGGTGGCGTATACAAGGCATCCACACGTGGATATTTCAGTCTTTCTTCCGGCCTATCCTCTCCCCACCGGTTGGAGATGGGGTAGTTGATGCTGCCAGAATGTGATGTTGCAGACTGAGCGTCGGTGTATTTATTTGTTGGCGGAGGACCAATGCTACCATAAGCCAGGTCCTCTTCCAACTTTTCCTTTTTGCGTTCCTTTCGCATTTCTTTTTCACTATCTGACCCGCGCAACTTGTTCGCATATTTAGCGGGGAGAATGGCGTCGGCACCTCTTCGAAGGGCATCCTGGGCGACATCTATCATATCCCTATCACCCTTAGATACATGCTCCGCGCTGTGCCTTGGATAACGCGAACCCTCTTCTGAGCCAAAAGAGTCACGACTAGCGCGATAATAGCTAGATTCGTCCGTAGGCGAACCTGTGCGGTAGTAGCTATGAGAGCCATCATCATCCTTAGCATAACGACGATGAACCACATCATCGTCGTAGCTATACCCAGCTGGGGGAGATGGCATCCGCACCGCATCAAGCAATGACGGAGAGCTTGTACGGTTGTTGCGGCGGCGGCCTTGGCCTTCACCAGCTCGCGCCGGAGACGGCTCACGGCCGCGTCGTCCGCTATCCGCAACGTGTAAGGACATCGGATAGCTAGAAGGGCGCACACGCCACGATCAAAAGCACGCGAGTCGATCAAGCGGAGTCTCTTAATGAGATCCGCACCCAACCTAACGGTGAGGGTGAGGGAAGAAAAACAATAAAAAAACAAATTTGCGGGGAGCCTGTCACTGAATAGTCGGTGTATATGAGTAACCTCAGCTGGATCGAAGATTTTTATTGATTTAAGTAAGGCTGTAAGGTATCTATCCAACTCTTCAAGGTCGGAAAGTTGACTTTGTGAGAGGATTTGATCAACTCGAATACCTAGTGAAGTATAAGAAAAGAGGAAAGAGGAAAGATTTTGAAGAAGACAAGAGCTGAGACAATTCTAGCGTTTAATAATGGTATGCGACTAGTGAGAAAAGGAAAAGTTGCTTGTGTGCATGTGCCCGGGTGTGTGTACATACCTGTCGCGCCTGAAAGTTGTCGTTAATTACATGTAAGTAGTACATATAGGTACATACATCCTACATGTACACTTACGTACGGTATTATCTTCAAACACGTTCTGCAACCTTAGAAGTATACCATACATCAAGGTTTCATGTTTAATGTCGATCCTATGTATAATATACATATATCATGTGAAGGTTTACCTAAATGTAAAGTAATGTGATGAGGCTTATACGATGTATTATGTACTTGACATAGTCGGGTCATGTCGAGTATAGGTTACCTTCAGGTCACAGTAGGTTCCAGTCGTCAGCAACTTTACGTAGTATGTATACTAGCGCCACTAACGAGCTAGGTAGCCGCTACCATTTGTTTAGTCGGGCAGGTATTAAGGTTAACCCATGTTTAGGGCTGGGATGGAAATAGAAGTCCAGTAATAATAGGTGTAGTAAGCGACGACCTCCTTTCAGCTTTGCATTAAAACGGTCTAAGCTATATATTATGTAAGTAAGGGCTTTTACACAATACATAGATAGTATATTATGTACAACTATACATTCAACGTTGTAATATACATGTAGAAGCAACTTTGATTCTTAAATATCAACAGAGACTTTGAAAGTTAAAGATACATAAATGTATATTCCTGACCGGATTTATGGCGACTTTGATTATAGAAGTAATGTATTCATATGCATAGCTGCCTGTCAAGGGTGCGCATAGCGTACATAAGTAGTGTGCAGGTTACGAAGTAACCTACCTCCTACGTTATTATGTATGTAGGTGTATGTATGTACAACGTATGCATGTGTATTAGCAAGGTGAACGATTTTCAGCAGGAAGGAGGGAGGGTTGTCAAAATGGCGGTCTCAGCCCTTCGTCTTGTTCCGTCCAATAAGAGTGTCTTCGGTTGTTCCAACACAAACACGTCGCGTACCATTATACCATTTTGATTCACATATCTGACCTCAGCTCGAGCAAGATTGGTAAAGCTTACCTAGGGATGATCGCGTGTCATTTTCTCATTTTCTAGGGGCGAAAAGACGAATAAAAATAAAATAAAAAATTTTATATAGAAAGTGTTGTGTAATACGGAGAACTAGATACGGGGGGGCGAAAACGAAGGAGAAGAAGAAGAAGAAGAAGAAGAAGAAGAGAAGATTCACCTTGAACCGCTTAACGTTAGAAGGTAGGTAGTTACATAACGATACCTGTAGGTATTATACATGTATGTAACCTACCTCATAGTATGTCGTGGATCGATGCATACTTTTATGTATCTCAGCTGCATTAACATTGAATGCATTAGGGGTAAAAGTCGAGTCCACCAATGAAAAAGCCTCCCCTATGTGTGCATGCAGCGAGACTAGGCTTAATGCTTGTAAAACTCCACCGTTTGGCGTCTCGAGATCATGTTATTTTACTACTACATAGGTTACTACAATACATACTTCATATCATACATATCGTATATATCGTACATATCGTACACACTATGCATACCCATAATATCTAGGTAGCATACCTAAGGTATACATAGTGTGATGGAGATAGGTAGTAGAATCGAGGATGCTAATTGGGGCCACCTTCACGGTTGCGCGCAGGTGTCCGCAAGAACCATTATCAAGTCGAAGACGGCAGAGGATCCATCCATCGCACAGAATGATGGTCCATAAGAACTATGCATGCGTACGAATTGGTACGTAAAATCGAGATGAATCGGATGTCGACAGGCAGCATTGGCCTTTTCGAACTTACCTATTCCATGGTTTCGTACATGTTGCTGGTCAGATCTAGACGTAAAACAAGTCTTGACATTGACAACGTGTATAAACTCCCGAGTCAAAGATCCAGCCTTCTCGACCCATTGGAACTTCTCCAGAATTAGACCACGACAACACAGACCTAGCACAAGCGACTTCTTCCCATGCGGGAGATGGCAATGCCTAGAAGCGGCGGATCCGCACTTCTTCCATTCTAATAGGACGGCAATGCCGGCTGCCTGGCCTTCTGGGCTCGATTTATGAATCAGCTCCGCCTGCAGGGGACTCTCTTTGTTCTTTGCCTGATCATGCGGACTCTCGTAAAGTGCCGATATATTCCTGAAAAGGGTTCTCATACTCATATGGTCTTGTCAATCGCGCGTCCTGGTCCTGATTCCTAGAGAACCGCTTCTCATCAGAGTTTGCAAGCTCGTATTCATGAATGATTTAACGTGACTCAATTAAAAGTATATCATCGTGGCGATATTACGCTCCGTATCTCTGCAAACCGATTTTCAATGCCCTTGAGCATGCCAGCTCAGACTCTCAAACGCCGAGGCCTAGTTTTGGTATCATAACAAAAAGAAACCGGCCTGCTGGCCCTCACATATTTTCATTCTTCTCATCGACGAAGCCTAAGTTCGACTCCGACGTTGGAGAATGTCCGTGTGCGTGTGGATCGCATGTAACTCTTAGAGAATAGTCAGGGATAGTGTTTTCTACGTCATCTATACGAATCGCCCCTCTCCTACCCGGTCCAAAGGCATACAATCTAGGAAGAAATGTCAGCTCTTTGCAAGTCGAGATGAGTCTGGATCAGGGTCAAGACCAAGATTAGGATCAGAATCAGGATCAAGATCAGTCATACCTTTGTCGAAGTGTGCTCGAAATAAGAGTCAGGAATACCATAGCGGCGGCGGCTAACGGTATTGCCAATATAACAGTATCTGCAGCTCTTCGCACACAGTGAAAATGCAAGACTTTATCTTGAGACACGTAAGGAAGATAGGTCCACGATTCGCGCTCTGCCTTGGTTTCCAGCTCCACAATGGTCTCCTGTGGCTCAGTTTCGGCCATGTTTGCACGAGTCTCCTCTCTCATGATGCTTGAGTCGGGGAATGGCATCTGTTTCTTGGGTCGGGTTAACGAAGTAAGAAGCTTGAGTACGTTGGGCGTTTCCCATGCCCTGGCTCCGGCGAGGTTGTCTGGTAATTGAATGCGTCGACCATCATCTGCGACGAAGATATTGGCGCTTTTCTGAGTTGATACTTCCGATGAGGTGAAAAACAATAAGTTGAGTTTTAAATTGGGTATAATATCTGTCTGCTGTGTCGTCTGTTGCACATGGATCGTTGATGGATCATCGGATTGGCCCGGAAGTTTATCGAGCTTGGCCACTGGAGTCGCAAGAGCGCAGGTAGCCAAGACGATAATGCATGAAATGGCTGCCGGTACCTTCATGGTGAAGTACTGATTTTCCTCGAGGATCTTGAGGGGGCGGTTGTATTTTTCTTGAGTGGGTAAAATGAAATAAAAGAAGAATTAATTGGCGAGAGACAGAGAGAAATAAATATCAAAAAGAAGAGAAGGAAGATTAAAAAGTACTATTAAAAAGAAATGATAACGAGACAAGAAGTTAAGAAGAGGAAGAAAAAAAAGAACCCAAAACGTAGGCGAGACAGTGATTCAAGGATCACTGTCCGCGTACGAAATGGCTTCGTAAGATCTTAGAATGTCGACGATGTGGTGGTAGTAGTGAATGAAGTAGTGAATGAAGTTTGACCCAGACTGCGAACAGAGAGCTTGGCGCTGTAGGGGTTTCCGAGATATGACACGCAGCCCAGTTTAGTTAAAGTTTCCAAGGCATAAGAAGTTTGGGATGATCTTGGCAAACCAGGCACCAAGCATTCGAACGGCAGAGAACTTTTAATATATGTAAAGAACGCCCCAGAGGGGGAAGGGAGTTATGTAAGAGTCGGGCGCACCTGAACACTTAAGGTGAGGAGATTTCTTGAATAGCTCCTTCTAATATCTGAAGGGTAGTACAGTAGTTTTATATAGTGGGGTCATTTTACGAACAAACCAGAACTAGAACTGAATTAGCCTTTCTCTCTCGAGAATGACACAAACCTTCTACCGGTACGAAGTACGGATAGAGTCTATTACATTTGATGTGACTGCCTACATGGAAATATAAGTAGGTACCTGACCTATCTCTTCTAGTACTAGTGTACCTAGATCTTCTTTTTCTTTTTTAAAAATGGAGCAAACATAGCCCTTGTAACTCCGGGTAACAAAGGTAAAAGGCTATTAAGCTTGACAAATACGAAGGTCCAGGCCAAAAGTTTCGCATATAAAAAAAAAGAGTCTAGCACAGTGCCCTACAAAAGCGGGTCAAAGATGCGTACAGGTAGTATTAGGGGTTGAGCTGCCTTATAGACTCTATAGCTTCAATAAGTATCTTTTTTGTATAAATATTACGATTCTAAGTCGTTTCAATTTTTTTAATTATTGTTTTTAACTATAATATAAACTAGAACTGCTCTACGCTAAGGATATATCAAAAAAGAAATTTATAAAATATTTCAATAATAATTATTTAGAGTTGAATATTTAGGGATACTTAATGAAGAAAGCGAAATACTGTACGAACTTCTTAAATGTACTGTAAGCAGTCTCTTTTTTTGATGTGCGAAACTTTTGGCCTGGACCTTCGTAACGTGAATCGAATTTGTTAATAAAAAGAATATACATATTATGTAGCAGGACATTAGCATCCGTAATTTCTCTTTTCGTAAATAGAATAGTTTACTTCAATGTTGTTTACCACACAGTAATTCTTCTGCCTAGTACATAGGAGGTATGTATGAAGTAGGATATCTTTAAATGCCGTCTTCATTGCGTATAGTACCTTCTTCGGTCGCGATGCAGCAATGATAAGATTAGGTAGTTTGTTCATATGAAATGTACAATTGCTTGTCTTACTGGACCCCATCATATTATAATTATCATTATCATTATCATTATAATTTTAGTATCATAGTACGTAGTTGTGACACATGTATACACGTCGTGTAACGAACAATATCAGTTACAGTAGGTAGTTACCGAGTATGAAGTTGGTCTTTTTTCTTTCTTTTTCTTTTTCTTTTCCTTCCTCGTCGTGTGGATCAACACTGGGATCATAGTGCAACCGCAAGATAAAAAGATGGTGACGATAGAGGAGATAGATCTGCCTCGGTAACCTATCTCTTATGTTTATGATATGTAAACAAGATAGAAGATAATTTATGTTTACAACTCCTTATTTTTCTTTTCTTTTCTATTCTTCTTCGGCTCATCTATTTACTTACATACCTAGTAAATGCCCAAGTTAGGCATCATGAAGGAATAAGGATGAGAAGGATTCGGGAATCTAGCTCCGTTCGGAAAGTCGGGAGATATTGTCCGTGCCGCAACTTCTTATGAGATATGGCCGCCCACGCGGGCACCTCCTCCGTTACTTCTATGTGTGTGTATGCGGGCTCCAATAATCTCAGAGCGCTGACCGAATTTAGCGAAAATTCGGAAAGATCAATCTACTATTTCACTAGGATTCGGGAAATGGAGAGACCTATAACCTACCCATGAGTATAATAATATATGTACCCCTAAATTCTAATAATTCTGATATCTCCCTAATAATGGATCTTAGACATTCAATGATAATTCTAGACATACATGTATGTAATGTTATAGGCTACTAACTTTAATGTTTATAGTAACGAATAGGGCCTTGTACGGGCTATTACATATACCTATCTACTTAATAGACTTTTGCTATCAACCGCTAGTATATGTGATTATTGAGGCTATTGATGTATCATGTGGTCTATCTGATGTCTTATGTTGGTTTTTTAGTTCAGGTACCGAAAGGCTAATTTTCGTGGCTTGATCATTCTTTCTTGACTCAAGATCTAATACGGGAGAGCTAAGACTGCTAAGATGTAGGTAGGAGATAGGTACCACCTACATGTACCATCTATGTAAACGTCGCCGACTATACTGTGTATGCATAGTACCTTGTACGGTACATACCAGATCCCAAGGCTCCTACCCTACACAGTACATTTGATAAGGTATACATGTAATCAAGTACACCAGGTAAGTTAGGCACCCGTGTGTCGGTAATTAGCGTCCTCTATGTACATACACTAGTGTATTCTACCCCCCGGCCATTGAGTTAACCCCTTCATAGTGGTCCGTGAACTAAGAAAAGCTCCACTCACTAAGACTTATCTTAGCTCGATCAGACCAATACATTTCTTAGGATCTGTTGACAATTTCACATACTTCTCAGCTACATCTTCTACCTCGTATTATATTCCATACTATGAGATGTAACAATGCATACACTCACTAGATTATATATAGAATAGCCTATCACCTAACCCGCGGCATTCACGCGATTTCGGGTTAGATATGTCTGTTCCTCCTGGTACTGGTTTATCGGCGACTGCCGTCGTGCCAGGGTCTTCACACGATGGGTTACCAACGCCTGGTTTAACGCGTGCTGCCACGCTCCCTATCGAGTTGCATTCCCCACGTACAGCTCGATCGCATCTTGCTCCAGAAGATGCGTTCAACACATCTTACCGCCCCCGAAGACAGTCTGGGTTCGAGGCCGCTAGCATCAACGAGCCCCGTACTGAATCACGATCACGGAAGACGGGTTCGAAGCTTGGGAGTAGGAGTAGGAGTAGGCGGCGGAGGCGCAACTGGAAGAAATTGTTATGGGTTAAGCAATCTTGTAAGGAATCGCTATTAGTGTAGAAGACATTGCGCAGTTCATTGACAATCATCCCCAGACCCTGACAACTACACGGATCAGGCTACCTTTCTCGAGAATCTTCAGCGGAATCCTCGTCTCCAGCCATACGAATTCTGGCCTCTTGTAGCTGATTCGACTGTCATCCTCCAGCAAGTATGCTCTGTTACTATCTTTGTCGTTTGTTTCGTCGGCATATTCCAGGAGCGTGTATCTCCCGTCGCCGTCGTGGGCTGGGGCAGTTTCGCGACATTCGTAGGGTGGTTATTATGGGATTGGTGGGTAGGCCAGGAAGATGAAGATGAGGTATTACAGAGGCGCCGCAGCAATCGCAGTCGCTCGACAAGAGATTCTAGTAGAAGAGATCGCTCTATTGTTCCCATGGGAGCTAACATTTCCGCTGCGAGCTCGGCTACGAACTTGGCGGCGATGGAACGATCCTATCCTTCGGGGAATATGGTGGCTATGCGACAGTCTCATTCTATGTCCGCCATTTCTCTCCAGTCTAGCACATCACAAGCTAGCAATGTAGGTAGGAGATCTTCCGAATCCATTGAGATGCCAAGTCATCGTCCCTCATCCCCTCTACGTAACGGGAGGGCCAATCTTCGTCTTAGTACGGTCAAATCGGCCATTCTCATTTACTTCACCCTCCTAGGGTTGTCGCCTATCTTGAAGTCCCTGACCCGGTCTACGTCGTCTGACAGCATCTGGGCTATGTCCTTCTGGCTATTGGCGATCAACATATTTTTTCATGACTACTCTACGGGCCCCGTCAAGTTCCCTGCCTCCCTTTCCACGAACGCGGCGCTGATGGCGTCCACGGTGCTTGCATCTCGTCTTCCTTCTACAGGACAAGTTTTCAGCCTTACATTATTCAGTATCGAAGTCTTTGGTCTATTTCCCGTCTTCAGACGGTATGCCAGACACCGGAGTTGGAAATACCATGTTACTATCTCCGGGCTACTCGTGATCGGTGCCGGAGGCGGAGTTGGCCTAATACTTGGCGAAGAAAAGGACGGAATGTGGCCGTGGAAGAGTGGGCTTTTGGGGGTTCTAGTGGCAATCATCATTGCTATCGTCGCCATGGGTGGATGTAGCTGGTGGCTTATCGGGCTCCAGAAATATAAGAACGCGATCAACGGGCCCTGGGATCAGGCAAGGCCCATCATCATTAGTCGGCGGCTTTGGGATGATGAATAAACAGAATTTCCACGATTGATTTCCGGTCAAGGGACTATTGGTTAAGAAGCCGCTTATGCCACTCAGACGAATAAATGTGCACCACTTCCATTAAGACCCACGGAATATTAGTGTCTTCTCATATTCGATGCTGGACTTATATCAATGGACATCTTCGAACGAATCCATCTTCCAAGCTTCATCATTATGTGGCAGAGTATCTCTACCCAGGTAGGTTGGATGCTGTTAGGAGCATATGATATTTACGCTACGACAAGTCAAGATTTCTGATAGAGATAGTGGTGAGTATATTCATTCCACATCTTAGCGCCATTCCATTCCCTATTCATAGCTGACTATATTATATCAAATAGGTATATAAAGAGGTCTTTGGGCAGATTGATACGCACCCATATCAAATCCGTCCGAGCACAGAAGTTCAAATAAGGGATCCGAGAATTCGAAGCTAGCTATATTTATATACACTGAAATATGTATGTAGGGATAGCGTAGCCATGGCGATTTTGTATACCACCACCATCTCTCCCTCCCTCTAAAACTTATTATCCTGGTATGCAGGTACATTACTACAACGGCTAGGAGCTCATTCACGATTACAGCCAGGTCGTATTGTCCAAATAAGGATTGTTGATGTATTGATTTCAATGATGTTTATTTAAGTTCCCACGATATCGACGAAGCCAGCTTCTCATTTTCGATCGTTCGGATATAGATAGCAGTCAATACCCAGCTACATCCCAACAGCTCCATCACATGCTTGGAGAGCTCACTTCTTATCGCCGCTTGCTGCTTGCCATAGCCGTTCCCAGCACTCCAAGTCTTGCTTGGTCGTCGGTTTTTCATACGCTTTTCCAATAGCGAGTTGCTCGTGCCTCTGATGGTCGAGCACAAACCGCTCCAGGGAGGACATCTCGGTCCTAGCTGACCCGGTAGGTATTGTCCACTGGGATATATCGGTATGGCTTGAAGAGCCATTGGGAGCATTCGTACTGCAAAAAAAGTGGTACATAAGCATCTAAATTGCATAGTAAGCGGTTGTCATGTGCGATGCCTACGTGTTTTTGTCCATGATTGCGGTTTTTGAGAGATTTAAACCTTCTAATAGGATATTGTGAAGATAACTTTTGTTCAGGAGGTCGTTGTGGAATGGGACTTAAGATCTTGTTGATATGATATACTCATAGTCTCTTGGCCCGTTCCTGGAGACGTCAGAGAGACGTCTTTATATTCAATATACATTCACGAAGAACTCTACGATGATATCATGTCTACTGCCATCACAGGTGTCACCTCTTGGCATAGGAACCATTATCCTGATACCTGATGATTATAGGCGCTGCATGCCTTGGTAGCTTCCACTTAGGTATTGTCGCCTGACGAAATGTTAGTTTTTCTTCTTTCAGCACACCTGCGACTATTGTGACTATAGTATCAAAGATTGGATAGGGGTTGGTGCCGTTATTCATGAGAGCCCCGCTCGCATTGTGTTAGTCTCAGCCGAGTTCAGGTTTTTCTGTTGGGTGAGCTGCCTGAAACAATTCCTGAGGCCCTGAAAAAGGTATTCTCGGGGCGAATGCAGAGCCTTGTCAGGTATCCTCTCACACTGTCCCCCTTTATGTCTTATTGTGCGTATAGTTGAAGAGAGGACTCGAGTAATGTGAAATTTTACGGTTATGAGAATATATATTTATTCTTCGAATATTTACTGGAGAGATTGAATTTGGTATAATAATTGACCCCTTTTTATGGTAATAGCTCTGCTAAGGGGTAACTCTTCATGCCACGGATCAGGGACGACGGCCCCTTTCGCTACCTTTCTTCTCGCTATTGACTTTCTCTCCATTATATTGCTACAAACGACGTACTAATTACTTCAAGCTAAATGCGTTTCTTTAAAACGTATGTTATATCTATCATATAGCCATGGCAATTCTACATCAGACAATAAATACCCCTAAATGAAGACGATGGTAAGAAATGACCCGGAAGGCATTCTTCGCAACTCACCAGACTTATCTAAGGCAAGCTGATGCTATGGTTTAAGTTATGCTCAAGAGAAGTCACCTTATTAACACAGAGACTAGCTGCCTCTCCCTCGCTCTTCTGACATGTAGAAGGTACGCAATTGTAAGAGATATAGCAGCTCTCTAAGCCAATGATGGTACTTTACAAACGAGCCTACATATCTTGGTTATATCGTGATTTAAAGACTTCACACCTTCTCATGCATCGCAGTTTTCTGCATTGAGCGTAGATCTGTGACTTTGAACTACACTTCTTACTATGGCCTACAGAGGTTCCTAAGGAATATACTACAAGATGGTGTGGCTCACTTTCGCGAGAGAAGTTAGCACGCGAATATTGCAAATGAGAAGGGTAGGCTACTACTTCATTTTTGACATTGGTCATTATTAAACTGGCAAAGCATCATTAGTATCTATCACTTGATCGATTCCTCTTCAATATCCCTCAAAACTCACCGTTTCGTCGTTCATCCGTTCCAGAACTTGATCATACGATACTGCTCGGGATGAGCTCCCGCAAGAAGGGATCATATCTACCTCTCATGATCGTGTCTATTATACTCGGTTACTCACCTACGTTGATAGCGAATTGGTACCTTCGAGACCGCGGCTCAGCTCGCTGGTTTTCGGGAAACCTAGCGGGTGAGATGCCATCGCCGAATCAGATCTCGCATTTCCCTGCTCACCTGGTCAAGTTTCCCTCTCTATCGTGCTTAATTTCGGACTGGCTTATTAGTCGTACGTAGGTAGAAACGGTATCATGGCCTTTATCACGCAAGGTACTCGATCCGCGTACCTTGATATCAGGTGTTGAGCCGTGTAGGTGTTAGCATAATCTGGCGTGGAAAGGTGCAGCAGCCGAGGCGAAGGGCGCTACACATACATGATGCCGCACACTGCGGTTACATACGCAGGTAAGACGTTAAATGCCAAGTATGCCATTCTAGACCAGCGTCCTGCTCATCAGATTAAGATATTGATGGAGTGGGCGTATTTTTAATTATCTAATAGTAATGGACTCTCTGGATCGACTAAATCGCCCCGTGTTATCACGAGCACTCGTCGAATTATCGGGTTATTCATCCTAGGGTCTATGAATCTACGTTCTAACGTCCTTTAGAGTCATATGGCATTAATAGGTACATAAAGGCATAAAATTACAGTTGATTATCTACCTACGCTGTGGCCTAGATGCTAAATAGGCACGGTAATGAGGGTGGTCTCGAGGACTTTGATACCTCAACTGACCGACCGGGTGAGTGGAAGCTGACACCATAGAAGGCGTGTTTTCATTCCAAAATATGTCCCTTTCTCTTACGCGTACCAAGGAGACACGAGTCGTCGTGCCATTCTTATCATGAGATGTTGAGCCAACTCATCATCGTACCAGAAGAGCTGCGGAACCAAATATGCTAAGTATGCTAATTACCTATCCGAGATGATTCGATGGCTTAGCACGTTGGACTTAGGGGTAAGTGGAAGTATGAGGGTAGCTACCTCCATCTTATTGATCGTGGAATAGGCCCTCAGGAGAGAACCCCAGTCGGCTCGGGATCTGTTGATACAGACACTTACCTACCTACTTATTCACCACACATTTTTGGTCTAGGATCCCGAATCAGCCCGACGAGACGACCTAGCTAACGAGATAACCTCACCTATTGTGAAACAGCTATGTACCTTAAGCAAGTATATAAGTAGATTCCTATAAGACGGAGTTAGGGATTTGCTTCAAGTGGTCAACAACAATACATCGTAGTATGATTGGCGGTATAGGTATGCATGCCTGTGGATCCTATGTCCTTGATGACCTCGTCGGATGAACATTCGCATTATATGACTTATTTTCTTTTTCCTTCTTCTCTTCCGATAGATCAAAGCTCGACAATCGGTCTAGAAGTTTGAAAGATAAACATGAGAAATAACATTCCGATTATAGGTTCGGCACACGCGTTGTTGTCCTCGGCAAAGACGCTATTTAGCATGGGGAAATTGAATAGGAGCTGCTGCATAGCTGCCGACCTCATGCACGCCCGTTGCTGGCTGACGAAGGCAAGCTCCGAAACAGCAGCAGAGAACCCACGAAGAGAGAGGGCGCGCGAGTGGATACGATGCAACTAAGCGTCAATAGCCTGGTTCCGTTTGTTGCCTACGATTTGGGAGAAGATGAAGGGCGAGGTGTCCAGAGTGGCGATGTCTAAACTTCTTTTGCTGTTAGGAGCTCAATCGAGTAATCCAGATGTCTTTGCCGCGGACAGATAAACGAGCATTATGCACGTTTCCTTGTCGAGAATCGACAGCCCGCAGTCCTGGAGCCCCTGATCGTCACTAAGTCTGAATTGAATCTCGGTGGCGCCCACGCGATGGAGGAGGGGGAGCACGGCCCTTCTAGATGTGCACCTCGTTCGTCAACAAGAATTGGATCTTATCTTATGCTGAATTTCTTCTGATGGCTTACTTGGCGCCTGACGGGATTTACGTGGCTACCATGCGTAGTTGGAATATTTGTCACTACTGGTCTGAGGTACGACACTAGCTAAGTCCGTATAATAACATAATGTAATAAATAGAACGAGTCGAAGTTCAAGAGTAGGAATCAAGTGGCCGAGCAATAGAGGTAATGAGCTACAGTAATGAGTATGTGATTACCTCTTTGCTTACCGGAAAGTAGGTATATGAGGCATAAGGCATAATCCAGTAAGGTAGCTAGTTTCTGTCTTACAATAATTTGTCTTTACTAGATCCCGGACTAATATGAGGTTGTCGTCTATTTTTCATAAATAACTAGCTAGCTCTTACGCAAATTATAAACCTAAGAAATTTAACACGAAAAGAAAAAGAAAAAGGCTAAGAAGCTAACGCAGCGATAATATGTTAGTTCTTATATAAGCTTAACTATAGTAAATTGTATTAATATTCTCACAGTACTAAACAGAGAAAGTTCGTATTAGTTGCTGCGTTAACAATTTGAGCCGGCTAGAGAGAGCTCCGAGTAAGAGTAAGCGGTATGCTTGTAATAATTGATTACATGGACTTAGTGATATGAATTCTGGCAGGTATGTAATAAGGAGGGTTCCGAATATCTCTTCTTCGTGAGTCAAGTTGATAGGAGGTAGTATATTTCCTTTATGTGAGAGTCTAGGACAATTATCAGAAACACAATAGGATATCCTTAACCAGTGGCGCTAAGACCGATATTAATCTTCAACGAGACTTCATATAGACGGCACTTATAGCCATGTAGTGATATGTTAGGCGCATGATCATAGTATTGGATACATCTTATCCTATCAATTTCCCCTCTTACCCTTTCCCACGCAACCAAAAATATGATGGTATCATTCACTTCTTGCCCTCCTAAATGATAGAACGTTTAGAATATATCTAATATATAACTCGCAATGAATAATGGCGAGATAAAGTACAAGCTTATAGCCTTAGTATATATTTACCTATAATTGTAGCTTAATACCGGATTTGAACTGTAGATTGGTTGAGTACTCATCAAGATGCTTCACGAGGCAAAAGGTTACTATAATAAACAATTCAAAAGAGAAAAGCCTACAGCATAATAAAGTCCTAAGTAGTATTCTATATTACGATAAGAGACACACGAATATGTGGGGTGCAGATTCATGGATAGTGGTACCTGGTATATATCATGATTTTATCTAAGACATGTAGTGTATAGCTAATCACCTATAAGGTCGAAATATATGTACACGGGCATCAATTTTCAAGTTTATCATGCTATTATATTTATCGTAAGAAATTTCCATTATCCTAGCATTCGTACTAAAGTTTGGCGATAACTGAAGAATGGTAGTGTTAGTATATGATGGTGTTGTGAGAATTGTAAGGAATATAATAACCCATATGTATCTCTGATAATAGAGCGACATATATCACCAGCTAAATTGCTGGAATTTTGAAGAACTCATGATATCACATTTATTATGCAATGCCATTTTCTTATTTTAGGATACCTGCCATGATAAGTCAAAGCGTACGGCTACCTGGTGCTTGTGTAAAATATACTAGTTACTATAAGTTGAGCATCATCACGAAATTCGACAACTTCAGTTCTTATAGCAGAGCACCTCTTTGAAACATATATTTATATATACTTTATAGATGTAGGGACCTTTCTTTAGCAACAATGATCTATCAAATTATCGCTCACCTAGTCGCCAAAATAGGAAGCGTTCGCACCGACAATACGGACGTAGATCAAAGTCGATTCAAGGTGTGGAGACGACGCATCTTGTTATCGGAACCCTGCCGAAGCCATAAGCAGCCAAACCGTCTGATGGATGGGTGGATGGGTGGATGGGATGAAAATCCCATCATTGAGGCTCAATTGCGTGTCCAGGATGAGTTTGTGGCTCATGCGGTGCGCCAGCCGAACTGACCCAGAGCCGTGGATGGACGCACACACACGGCGCTCGCCCGCTCTTTCGGTACGTCCCTCTACTCGAAGAACCAGAGATCTGAAGAATGCGAATTACGGCTTGTTCAAACGGGAAATCTTTCCATATTGTGCATGTCTTGTCCGCTCGGTGATCCTTCCTCTGCCCCTTTTATGCCCACCACATTTGCATCTAGTTCCGCTTGTGAACAGTACCGGAACGAAGTACAATTGAATGTTGATTAGCTAAATTACGGCTCGGACAACAAATTATCAATCTTCATTGGAATATGACGGATCCTAGGTTGTATTCTTTCCAAACGGGGACAAGAGCTGAGAACTGAGAGTAGCTGAAAGAAGGGTCGTAAGAGGAGATGGATATGTCAATCTCACCAAACCTGTTATTTAGCAAGTACCATTAGGGGCGAGTGATTAAAAGTCGGCAGCAGCTCGGAGGTGATCGGTCCTATTAGCTCGACGAATCAAGCTATTGCTGTAGAGGATCCCGGGATTTGAATGCTTCTTTTTTTTTCGACCAAGCTTGTTGCCTCAAGAGAAAAGAAAAGGGACATCAGATTATAGATCCGATCCGTGACTATTATCTTCGTAAGTCTCAGTCTGTAGACATAGTCGGGATTATGGTTGATAATAAATAGATACTCGCGAGTCCTTCGGTCGGAGACCCGAATACGGCAATCGACCGATTAGGGAAAACATCGCATGGGATTTGTTGAGTAGCACAATGTTGTCAGGGTGAGCCTTGCTTGTTTTACGATAGGCTGCAAGTTGCAAGCAGCCCTCGCACATGAGAATCATGAACTTGTTGTGTGTTCCCCGGCGCCGTGCAACTTGTGAGTCGCGACTACGAACTACACGACTTTATAAGTGAAAGTTGTTAAGTGTATGAGCCCTGGTCGTCGGAGCCGGAACCGTACAAAGGTGGCTTCGTCGGAGGGTTGATGGTGTGTAAGACTTTTGTTTTAGAATGTTGAGATACGAGCCAAACCTATTCCTCATCTACTTGACAAGAATGTGATAGAGTAATTTTCGAAGTAGATTAGCTTAAAAGTTCTAGTTCTATGAGTTCTCGAATCCTATAATCTGCAAAGGAGTAGCAGCAGATATTGATGTAAAAGTTACAAGCTGGAAAGGCCGCGCAACAACTCAAGGAGACTAGACGAAAGGAAGGCTGGGCGAGGTCGTATAGAGATGTAGACATTGTACACACGACGGAATCCGGAGTCTAGAAAGTAGAGTCTAGACTCTAGACTCCAGACTCTAGAGCCTAGAGCCTAGAGCCTTGAATCTGAACCCTTACGAACCTGAACACGTCTAAACAACTTCCGTTCCGGAGCTGTCCGTGTGTTGTCCGTACCAACGTATGATGTATTTACCGGGTGACGATGCGGCGAACTCCTTCTCGTATAGTTGCCTTTTATTATCTATCAACTTGCAGAATAGTATTATCATTATTATCATTATCATTAAGGGGAAAAGAAAAAGGTGTATGGGGCAAGAGAAGAAGAGGGTATGGATAAAAAGGGTCTTAAGAGCGAGTTATTCGTATTTCCGTTCTGTACCGAGAACCGAGACAATCTAATTGATAAGTAAGTTAAGTTACCCAAGGTACTTCTTTATATACATGTATACCTGGTAAGTACCTTCATATAGAAATAACTTAACATATGGTAAATGTTGCTGTATGCTTCGTTGGAAAACCCCACGGGAGTACACGTTGAATGCCGCATGCCGCATACCTACTTATGTACATAGTAGTATCATAGGGAGTACTTGGTAATAACGGGGGTTTAGGCATATTTAAGTACATGTAGACTTACACGTAGTATGTACATGTATGTAGGTAATGAGGTATGAGGTAGGTAATATAAGTTACACACGTAGATATCTAGAACCTAAGAACCTAGATCCTTGTAGGGAAAAACTGGCAGATGATTATTTGCTTCTGTTTCTATCGCCCGATAAATCTGAACTTACATACATTATTACATAGTATCTCTCTTAAGCGCTACAATAATAGAACTCGGTCACTACATATATCGACATACATAGAGAGGTACATGTACCGTGACGAGCGGGCAGATCCCGCATAAGGGTAGGTAATACATGTGTACATATGTGCATGTATGTAAGTGATGTCTTTTAAGAGATACTACTGACGTTGTAATAGAAGGTGGTAGGGTATTTGAAGATATCGATAAATCTCTAAACATCGTCACCCTTCCCCTTGGTCTCTATAATGTGTAATACCTAAGAAGATCGTCTTGCAGACAGGTATGACGATTTCTATTCTCACGTACATGAGGTATGTAAATTAATCTGGTTTCTGGGTTCGCGCCACCGGTTCTACCCGTGGGCCGTGTCTTGCAGTTCATCCCGATTCCTAGACGCCGAACACACGAACATACCAATATGTAGTAATAGGTAGCCGGTAGTAGGTAACGGTAGTAGGGAGCGGTAGTAGGGAGCGGTTAATACATACATCTAGATATCTAGTACCAAAGGTAGGACCTGGTAGGTAGTTCGTATGCATGTAGCTACATAGGATGTATTATGAGAGGCTACGTAATATCGTAGCCTTTCTGAACACTAAGTGATGAGGGATAGGAAATTACTACATACATTTCCTTATCCCTTGATCAGTGTCCTCGAAGCTTGAAACCCATTCGGGCAAGGCGACCCTTCGGCCTTCACATCGGTTCCGAATTTGACGGTATACATACTATTATAATCTACGGTAGTATGTACGGCAAATCGACATACATTAGAGGTATTATTTAGATCTTCTTGTTGGCAGAATAGGGTAGACGGGGGTAAACAGGGTCGATATTGTCTCCATCAAGAAGAATGACGGCCAATGAAGAATGACATGACATAAACGCATACCACTTCAGCACCAGCTCCAGAGCTACGGTCGCAGTACGGAACACGCAGCACGCAGCACGCAGTACGGTGAGGTCAGACCCCTCCCCCATCAATGACGGTGATAGTAAGACCCGGTCTAGTAACACGCGAAGAATCCGTTGATATAATATCTACCTGTCTCTTACCACAGAGGCGCCAGGTTACTAAAAATGGAATGCGTAATAGGAATTACCGTGTCATCAAGATCATGCACATGATTTACAAACACCCTAGGCTTTTATATACCTTGAACGTGTTCTCTAACTGACACACCTGTACGTCTGAATTTGAGAGAACGGTGTTCGTGTTGACCTACCTGCAAACCTAACCTATTATGTACTATGTAAGTAATTTGAATGCCGACGCGGAGTTTGTGTGTAGAAATGAAACGAGTCTTAAGTGTTAACTTCATTCGGGTTTCGAGTGAGATCCGAAAGGGAGGAAGAAAACAAAATTCCCCTTTCTTTTCCTCTTCAAGAGAGGCAGGAGAGAGAAAAAAAAAGAAGAAAAAGCGGCCAGTACGCACCTAATGCTTCCTTCGTCTAAGATGCCCTAAATCAGACGTGGCCTTGCCCAAGATTCCGGGTACCTAATCTCTTTTACTATCCGTAATAGTATATTCTCTTTTGTGCCGTGCTATGGGGGGTAGGATCCAGCTCATCATGCGGCATAAACAGCTACCCCCTTCGAGGTAGCAGGGGGGAGGAAGAAAAAAGTAAAAGAAAAAAGCAAAAGCTTGCAGCTATTCAGAGCATCTTATACGTACATCCGGTGAAGTTCCGCGCGCTTCACTGCAGTACAACATGATTTTCGGAGTGGTTTTATTGTACAATGAGAGATACGCGTGCTCTAGGCCCGGACTTGACCCCTACTCCATACTTTTGTAATTCTGATGTTTAAGGCTCTACACTAGTTCATTAGTACCACGAGAATATTGTTTAACCAGAAGAATTCTGAAAAGATACATTAATAAAAGAAAAAAGGAGAAGCTTTACATGTATATAATAACATCAGCTTCTATACATAGCATGTCCTTAGATACATTTTACACAGTATACATAAGCACATAATTCTAATTGTAGATCTTAGCGACATATTTATAATTGATATCATAAGTGCAAGTAGTGGTATATAGGTACACGTACTTAGGATATATAAGTTCTAGTACTAGGTACAACCCAGCAGGCTGATAGATCAGGGAATGCCCCTGCAGAAGCGGCATAGTTACGCATCTAAAAGAAACTAGAATGATCGAACCTAGCAGATCACCAATGTTCGATGACAATCAGTGACATGCTCGGATGATGGATGATGGATTCAGGGTATGTGTGTAAGTAGTATATATATGAAGCAAGTACAAAGTATTGGTAGCATTGAGGTTAATTTAATGTTTTTTATTAGTTTTGTTTTAACATTTCCATCTCATGAGCTCGAGTAGTTCGGATGACTCTTCTAGGCGACTTCTGGAAGGAAATTAAAAGTCAAGAATTTCTAATATGTTAATGTTAAGGCTCTTATAAGTATGCTAATTGTATGATAAGAAATGATATATAAATGATATCTAAGATATAGATATAACAAGATGTATATATATAGACAGATAAATAGATAGATATATAGATAGATAGAGGTAGGTATATAAATAAATAACGTACGCCCGTGACTTCAGGAAGGCTTCTGTAGAAGACGTGGCTTGCATTGACACCATTCAAGCCGCGTCCATTCTAATGCCACGCAATCTGCAGCGCCAGCGGACCATGTTGCATTGCCAGGTATACTCGCAGCCACCCGATCGATGCTGGGGAAGGGCAAAAGTAGATGCTACGCATTTGTGTATAGGTATGGAAGAAGCATGAGTGAGAGTTAATCACGGCTGAGGCTTTAGCGCTGAAGACAAGCTGTCCCATTGATTTATTTTATTTGGAGACTTACAGGAAAGGGACGATGATAAGCTCTTTATAGTCATAACAAAATTATTATTATCATATTATTATCATATTATCGGCATCGTTAGAAACATTGAAAATATTTACTTCATATAGAATACATCTTATAATCGGTACATACTTTTTTATTGATCTAATCCAGAAACCACTCCGAGCCTAAGAACATCCTTTCTTATAGACATGCTAGATAACCGAAAGAATAGAGATTTATACGTATTACCGCCTAGATCATACTGATCAGACCGTAGGTGTTGCATACTCACACGCCTACGTATCTTTAGGTAAGTACTGTGTATGTCCGATGATGGTGCCAAGACAATAACTCAGATGCGAGCTGAGGAACTACATACCATGTTTATCTACCTACCCAGTAGCATAGTATGTGATAGAAGACAGCTAAATGCCTGCGGATGCATATACCACAGACAATATATGTATGCAAAGCTCCCCTAGGAGCGGTAAGCTTATGTAACGAAGTATTCTTCTTTACCAGTTTACTACAGTAACTTACCTGCTGCTTTGATCGATGTTACCTACTTACTTACATTAATTATGTACATAATATTCAATTCTACGAGGTTGCTACGATGTAAGTAATGATAAGCAATGCTATTCATAATCCCGATATTACTTTCCCCCCTTGCCCTTTTCCCCTACGTACCTACTTCCCCTTCACACCCCTTTTTATCTATTTACCTATTTCTTATTTATTTTCATCTTTTATTTTTTCGCCTCTGTAAAGCTCTGCTTACATTGGTCTGATCACGCAGGGATTAACAAGATTTAAAGCCCTGATCAACTTTGGTAGGTACCATACCGATGCGAAACAAAGATGCACGCGAAAGCGGCCTACCACGCTGCCACGCATCTTGATAGATCCTAGTCGCCGGACACACGGCCGAGTAGATCAAATCCCTTGTCAAATGCATCTGTGTGTAAGGAAAGGTAAGGAAAGTACATAGTAAGTAAGTAAGGAAAGGGGTGGATTGAACAGGGATTGCGGACGGGCTACTACCCCTGTCAATGACTAGAACCCCAATTCCACCCTGTCATCAAACTATCACCGGTCGACCAGGGGGAAGAGCTGAGCTTCTTTCAGGTCCATTAACACTTCAGCTCCATTTCTCATAAGCGAAAACCTTCCTTTTTTACTTAGTTAAGAAGGTGAGAGGAAAAAAAGAGGAATGTTAAAATAAGTAGAATAATAATGATAATAATAATACACTAGAGAATTGAAGATAAGATATAATCAATAAGATAAAAGAAAATATAAAAGCATTGATGTCAAGTAAGCTCTATTTTTTATATTCAATAGGAGGAAGTTAATTACTTGCGTATATTTCATTGAAATCAGTTAGAGTTAGAAGTTTCTAAGAAAAATACCCTTGATGAAATAAGTAGTACAAGTAAAAAGGGGAAAACATTTACCTACGGATCGTCTAATAGATTTTTTTATTTTTATTTTTTATTCATCGCGCAAGCATCATGCGAGGGTCTAGGAAAGGCCTGCTTCGACATATATGCTTTTCACAATGCCAACAATTACTACGTAACTATATCTCAATCTACTAGTATAGAAACCCAATTAATAAATGGATCGGTAATATAGGTTGACTACCTCATAATATGGCGAATATGATGGCCTACATTACATTAGACAGATTAGAAAAGCATCCCGGGATCTTGGGTGCATGGGGCATGGAGCATAGAGCATGGAGCTCTTTTAGGGGGGGGGGCGAAGGGCGGGTACTAAGTTCGAGTCGAGCAGGGGTTCTAGCCTTTCCTTATTTCGCACTTATACGACTTTACCTAGCCTAGCTGCGTTCCCCCTTCGAACCTGACGTTTAATATTCTACTCAAATAATATTCTATATAAATCATATGAGATGTCAGATTGTAGTGTAAACATGCTATAATCATGTACGGTTTTATTTTGATATTGAATATGTCCAAGTAAATAAATAAATAAATATGTAACTCTATATATATGTAAATGTCGTAGACTGGGTTCCAACATTGAATTACATGTATACCTTCTACATTCATGTACATCTAATGTACTATGTAAGAGGATATGTAGTGGAGCAGGTAGGTATTATGCTAGGTACTAGGGTATTATAGGTAGGAGGGTATGTATACCATGTATGTATGTATGTACGTCAGGGTAGGTGAGTAGTACATTGATATATCCAACGTCCTCTCCCTCCGTAATTGGTAAGCCGAGTTTCCCTTCCTTCAAGGGGCACATGTTCTATTTCGTATCAAGATCCTGGTTTAAGATCCTAGAGATTTCGGCACTGACATTCTGCATATGCGTTCCGTACTCCGTGTCCGTATCGGTTCGATTCTAATTTACATCAATTTTACAAATTACATACCTACCTACACTTACCTACCTACCTATCTACCTATCTACCTACATACCTACCTACAGGCACACACTTAATTACTTCTTGGGCCCACGTGCTAGTGTTCCTCTCACCTAGTACCGCCCCCAGATCTGACAAGCCACGGAACATCACCATAGACGAAAGCCCGAGGTAGTCCTTGTGTAGATTCTGTAACGTCCAGAACGGCTCGGCCGTCGAACCCAAACTAGTAAAAGGCTACATATATCTAGAGGTAACCCACAGAAAAAGGAAAGACAGGTAATATAGGTATGAGGCAAGTATGTATGTATGTATATATGTATGTATGTACGTAGAGGGTATCGGGGAAGGCATGGAGACGGGTTCTATAGAAGAAGGATGTACCTATAGATCTAAGCAGTAATATCTTAGTAGATCCTATACTTTAAGTTACCTACTTACTTACTTAAGTATGTATTGCCTGACCTACATATTTTCATTACATGTGTATGTAGGTATGTACCTACTCTCTCCCGATAACCAAAGAATGCATACGTGTGTACGGAGTACATATATAGGTGCATAACCTACCTCCTACCTACATTAGACTATTTATACATACATAATACCTACCTAGACCCTTTACTTACCCTCATACTTATCCATTGTATACATATACTCAATACCATTCGAAATCTTTAGGTTCATGTTACCTAAGTTCTTACTATATACGTATGTACCTCCTGATACCTTGTGTATGTAAGTAGACTTGTCTACTGCACTATGTAAACACACCCCTTTACGACTTTACGCTTTCAAACTGCATATATGCATGTCCAGCAGCTTTCCAGCCCATCGAAAACTAGTTAATCTAAAGGGGGGGTGTTTATTCATCATTAACGCAGACTAGCCCTGATCCTTACCTACTCTCTCTCTCTCTTTTAACTTACTACAACAGGATCCATCTTCGCCAGAGATAAATAAACGATCGAAAGAGAAAAATACGAAGACGAAGAAGAAGAAGAAGAAGCAGTAAAAGAAGAAAAGAAATTATATATCTAATGTCTACAAGTATTATGAGAAGTGACTTACTTTCTAATTAGGCCAATCACAAAAGAAATAAAAATAAAAATAAAAACAAAATAAAATAAAAAACATCAAGAAAAAAAAGAAATAAGAAAGTTGATACAAAGTCCCCTCCCGTCAACGGTCCAGCTGGTCACCCCTAGCAAGGATTCGATCAATCATCCAATAGAGTATATAATTCCATAGGCGCCTCCCGCAGCCATTCTTATGATCGACGTCGTCTCCACTTCTAACCTACCATTCAAAGCTGGTGCGAACATACGTATCAAGGGAGTCTTCTACTACTACTGCTACTGCTACTACTACTGCTACTGCTGCTACTACTATTATTACTATCATCATTACAACTAACTATCGTAGTTCCCAAGAACTTAAGATATTACTCATTATTACGGTAACTTCACAGTCAGCGACGACCTTAAACCAACTTGGTCTGGGGATTTTGCTCCCCAAACCATCCGGTCTATATCTTGGATACGATACAGGGCAACATAATACAACACTTCTCTCCCATATTCTCACACCCCCCCTCCCCCCCCAACAACAACGACTACTACTAAGATCCGAGGTCGATTGGTCGACAAATCGCGACTTTAGAAGAAAGGCGGCGCAACTAAAAGAACTTTATCATCGAGGACTAAGACCACTGATCTGTAACCTATTTTATTTTGGATTATATAGGAGGAAGTTTACATTGGTCCAATTTATCGCTAGAGGTTGGGTTCATCTTACCTCCTTGTTTACAGCTTCTTGCGATAAGCTCTACTAGCTCCTAAGTTTACCGCCTCCTATCAGCTAATCAAGGCAGGAAAGTTCTACCTGTTGTTGACTGGAAGAGAAGGATAATTCCAAGGGACCGACGTCCTTATTGCTTTCCATTCCTCTAAAAAGGATGGAAGCCGCAGCAACCAGCTTTACGTCTCGAAGAACAGCAACTCACGGTCTTCCTCAGTTCCATCTTCCAGTTCCAACAACACCAATAGATGTTCAAGTCCCCAGTATGAAACGATTTACTTGCAATTCTAATAATAATAATAACAATAATAAGAATAACTCATCTTCTACCTCTAACTCTCGTCCCCATCCTCGTCCTCGTCCTCGTTCCAGTCTTCCTCATCCCCTCTCTTCCTCCCCTGACCCAGATCAAGAAGGGGAAGGGGAGGAATCATGTCCCAACCCTCAGCCTCAGCCTCAGTTTCAATCTCAACCTCAACCTCAGCCTGAACATCCGCAATACTCCCAGCCTCCTCAGCAACATTATGGTGACAACGGTCCTCTGACTATTTACGTAGGAGTGTCTGGCATTGACGGCCTAAGTCCACTCTCCTCGGGCGTCAACAGCGGTAGTTCTCAGAATTCCCAGGGAGGTATACAGCTCTACAGTCCAAACAGCAACTGGGCTCTACCTGGAACCTCGTCTTCTTACACCCACAATTCGATGAATAACGGGGGACAACCTCCGCTCATGCAGCAAAACTACAACCGCCCGCTTTACTCTCCACCAGGTCCTGCTTATAATCGAACTTCGCAGTCTCCAGCAACGGCGGAAGGGCTACCGCCTCCCACGTACGATAACGGGTCTTCTTACCCTCTTCCCATGCCAGGAAACGGTGTTGGTCACTCAAACATTCTCTCGCAAACCTCAAGCCAACAGCCCCTGCAAAACTCGGTGATGAGCAGTCACAACCAAGGATCACAACCGCCTACTCCCTCGGTATCAGCACCGCCGCCGGATAATTATCCGCGACCCCAAACAAGTTCCAACTATTACCAAACGCCTTCTACATCAACGCCTCATCAGTCTGCTTTCCCTTCTTTTCCGCCTACTCATACATCCCCGCCACATCTATCCCCCGGAACCGGACCACCTCCGTCGAGGGGCTTATCAGCGCACAGCTCACATCCGCAACATTCTCCGATGCAAGCGCCGTTTCAAAGGACTTATCCTCCTTATCATGTTCCTCATTCGATCGGAGGAGCTGTCTTGTCGAATATGGCAAATCCGGGGGGGCAGATGACTCTCGTAAGCGGGCCTGGAATTGGCCAGATGACACACGGTTATCATCAACCCAGTCATCTCATGGGACCACATATATATCCTCATAGCCAGCCAAATTCGCAGAATGATCGCCCCTTTAGATGCGATATATGTACTCATGCGTTCAGCAGAAATCACGATCTGAAAAGGCATAAGAGAATACATCTATCGGTTAAGCCCTTCCCCTGCACTTTCTGTGAAAAGAGCTTTTCCAGGAAAGATGCCCTAAAGGTTAGTCAGGATTCTCCTTTCCGACACGTAGACTTGCCCGCATATTATACTAACTTCCAGTCTTAATAGCGTCATAGACTCGTCAAAGGCTGTGGAGAAGAGAAATCATCGTCGCATGGCGGAAACCGGACACCGCAAGAAGAGGCGAAAATTCTTGATCAGGGGGTTAAACAAGAGCCGGAGTAAAGATCGAGTCGATTTCAACTTATATACGAACTTGACAAACGGTATGCTAGGGTTGGATTAGTACAAGTAATAATACGTCGCGAGCGGTGGTCGAATGTTACATCCACAGCAGGACTATTTGAAATTTCACGACAAACGAAAAGGATATTCATGAGAGGAACAGGTCTCGGAGTAAACGGTTAGGAATTCTGCGAAAGGATACGAGCGATTCTCGGCGAGAAATAAAAAATAGGTCACGGTCATACGGATTTTTATACGGTCAGTTTTGGTATTGGTTTCGATGGCGTTCTTCTCAGGATCAACACACGGGAACACTAGGCCTTGCCTCGCCTCGTTTACGTAGTGGTTGTGATTTGATTGACGGGTGGATATTCCGGAGGAAAAGGGGCACAATAGATATAGCCGCCTCTTTTGCCTTTCTTGTTTCTATTCCTTGTTTTTTCTCCCCTTGTTTTTTCTTTACTTCGGCTATGTGTTTTGAGAGGCAGGTTATGGTCTTCGCACTAATTAGATGGGCAAGCATCAGTTGGGCATCACTATGAACCGAATCGATCAGGGGGACTCTAGATCGCATTGGTCGGATGAACATCTTTTCACGAACAAAATTCCTATATTTTTGGGGCATCGACTACAAAAGGAGTTTCGCTTTACTGTTATCCTATTAACAGAACGGAAAGGCGTGTATTCACTTTTACCAACTCTCGGGGATGTATATGGAATCGAGGAAGCCTTGCATACTAAAGGGGTGAGATAGACCGCGGTTAGTTTAGCAGCTTCTTCTTTTAAGCGCTGCTTTGTCTTGTTTTGCTTAGTCAAAAAGGAGAATTTGTTGGGTGCTTTCGATCCTCTGCAGATCCTCTCATGCCCACTGTACATGAAATGTATGTAGTTCAACTCACTTCGTTCGGTGACGCAACAGGCATTGTAATACCCAGCTAGTATCATTATTTACCTAATTTAATGACTCTCTAACATGGAGTTAATTCTAGGAGCATTCACCTTTACGATGCTAGTTGCAACTTAAGCATATATCCTTTGTTAGAACACGCTAGCAGCTACGTAGGCCACATGTGAGTTCCCTTCATCCGACTTGATACCAGCATATAGACGGACGGATGTGTAGGTGGAAGTCAGTTCGGACTAAATAACCTACGAATGGAAATAATCCGTAATAATAGGAGGTATGTAATAAAATAGGTAAACTAAAAAAAGAAATCACAGGATACATAACTATAGGTTCTATTTTGATCCTTTTATCAAGATTGTTGATCCTATTTTTTTTGGTTTTATTCCATTAACCTTGAAGTACCAAAGTTTCATAGGACGATGGGTGATTCGTAGGACCGATGTAGGTGGGCTCAAGGACACGGGATATAGTAAGAGGTAGTGTTCGCATTGTAGAAGAATACGGAATTGTTAGGAATGATGTCCATTTTACATCTTAGGTTTAATAAATATAACAACTATATCAAGGGCTTAGCATGTTAACTTTCTATAATATACTCATCTGACTCATTAATTAGATTTCTCAACGCGTTACTTTTCAAGTTAACGCCAACAAAAAATTGGATTTAGATGATATGGACTCCGCTGCCGACCCTAAACATTAAGCTCGCTCACAGCACAAGCTCTGTAGATAACCATCGTTCCGGGGACTTAGACCTCAAAATCTGACAAATATTTAACGAAACGAGGTACACAGCGCGGCTTTGGGGGAAAAAGGAAGTACGGGGAGAAAGGTCACAAGCAAGCAAGCTTAGGCCTACACGAACGATCGGTACGAAAACGCAAAACAAAACCTGATAGGAAGAACACAGCTGATATACAGGTACAAGATGTGATGTCCCCTAAGGGAGGCAGGGGTCGGGAGACTCCGGCCTTGGATTTGAGCCTGGAATCCTGAATCTCGGATCTCGATCCCCGTTAAACTATGGAATGCGTTGCATCTCACATAGTGGCCCCAGCAGCTTAACATTCCATCGTGTCAATGATGGAGGTAGATCAGGAGGTAGGTGGGTATGCAGGTATGTAGGTGCAGAAATATATGCACTTAGCAGGCCGTATCCCTCGAAGCTCGTCTATCATGTGGCTTTTGACCAGTCCAACGGGCTCGTTCGTGATTCATCCAGTCAGCCGTTCCCGTCCTGACCCCACGATGGACGACGACGGGGGGACACTGTCGATCCTGCGTGTCTAAGAGGCTAGAAGCTCGCGACTTGCGTCGCTAGCAGATACCAAGACGTATCTCAGCAGTTGCCGACCTATTTCAGAGCAAACTATACGTAGTAAACATCGTAGTTAGGGTAGGTTTTTTGGTATTTCTAATTTCCCTGTCATCTTAGGCGTTCGGCTCCGAACTGGCCGCGCTAGCAGTTACCTCTCTAGATCGGGACTCTAAAGCTCTATTGGCGGTGTGGTTTTCACATGGTGAGGCTGAAGATGCTGGTGCTTGTTCCTCATCCAGCAGGAGTTCAACCCCTGTATGCGAGTAGTAGATGTGTGCCTACACCTGTCATACTGCCTACCGCGATCCATTTTGTGTGTTCATGCGTAAGTGCTTTACTTCCTAAGACAACTCGTGCTCTCTGAAGCCTAGATGTGTTTGTGAAGTTTCAAAATGCTTAACTTACCCTAAACATCTTGATCTCTCCTCTCTTCTTCTATTCTAGTTATTGATTTCAAGAGTTAAGGCATAGGTATTCTCATATCAATTCTCATTCCAATCTGTAATTTGGTCTACTTTCCACTCATTACCACGTCCTAGATCGATTAACATTACATCGAGGTTTGTCTGCTAGGTGCGCTACTTTCGTACGCACCACCCATCACCCCAAGATCTGCGAAACGCATAAGCAGAAATCCGAAGTTTAGGAGGGAAAAAAAAAGCAATCTACTAGTATAAGGGCATCTAAGATTTTTAGGACCTTGTTCCAAGTCACAATTGGATGGATGATCTCCATAGACAGCCAGCTCCATTTTCTTTTTTCACCCAATAGCACGAGTCCAAGGGAAGGGCCACGACAATATCGATAATTATCCATAACTTATCACATTCAGGGCATCTTGCGTATGTAGGTACCATTACATCTTCTGTAATTGGACATCTCGGAAACGCGAGCTTTGAAAGAACCCTTTCCTCCAATAGCTATATACAGGTACACAACGAGGTTTGCTGTTCGCGGTGCTTTTTTTCCCTTTCGATTCCGCGCCTTGACTTTTTTTTTTGAAAGATTTTCATGTTTAATTTATAAAATGTCATCCCGTGTCTTATTTACGTATCTACGGAGGTCGAGGCCAAAACTATACAGCGTCTGGTACTTAGAGCCCCACAGTGCGGCATTTCAGTCTCAATTGTACCTACCCAGATATAATACACTTACAACTAAAGATACCTTATTATATAATACCCAATTGAAGTTTTTCAGACCCGGTTGACATAATTAGAACGATTGGTTTAATAACTGCTGCTATTGTTATTGCTACTGTTGTTGTTACTGCTGTTGCTGTTGCTGTTGCTGTTGTTGCTGTTGTTGCTGTTGCTGTTGCTGCTGTTACTGTCTGAATCCTTAAGCTTCTCAGGATTTTTGATAGCATTTATAATACAGGTCTTTACCTATGAAAGGTCTCTACTTTATCTCCTCGAGGTAATCTATTCAGTTCATCGCCAGGTTTTATCGTCAGGTTCTTTCTAGGTAGGTGGTTGTTGTTTCCTGTATTATATTATACCTGATTATCGTTGCAGTACTTTTTTTACGAACCGCTACGCGATACTAAAGTCAAAAACTATGATTACATTGTGCAATTACATACGTAGTCTCTAAATAGAGTTGATTAGACTAGAACCTATTAATCATCTACCTATTTTTCTTATTTTCTAGTTTACGTTGAGCAGGATTAGAATATTTCGTACTTATTCTAGGTGTTCTCTTGTACAGTGCATTCTTGCAGAGATCTATTATACGCACAGTATAGGCTAAGTCACAGACGCTGTATAGTTTTGGCCTCGACCTCCGTACCACTTAATTATTCTATCCCACGTGTTATCGACGATCAAGTCTCTGTGCGTACACTATTCCGATCTTTACGCTCCCTTTTCGTGCTGGTCGACTTGTATCTTGTTATTGATATTCCTATCTTGGCGGCTTCTAAGCTCTGCACAAAAAAAAAAAAAAAAAGACGAGAAGATCAGATCGCTTAAAATTAGTTGACTTGATATATACAGGTTATTTAAGTATCTAAAATAAACAACTATCATCACAAGTCTCAGTCTATATTAGTAGTTTTCAACTCATCTATTTCTCTCATAACAACTATAACGTCAATAAAAGGAGGCGGAGACATTTGACCCCCACTCAGTCTCGATATGAAGGCCGGGTATAGTATGGATTCAAGAGGTAAATAAGTAGACATACATCTCCGGACATAAAACCAATTAATCCGCACATACAATACATGAGAGATGTACATAACACCCGAGACTATCGACGGGATGAGCAGGGATTAGACCCGTCGCTTGATTCCGCCCGCGCGCTACCGGGACGGTTTAAGACAAGCCCCTTTTCTCTCCTCCCCCCCTATTTTATCTTATTTTATTCTTTTCTCGCAGTCCTTGATAGGCTAAGCCTATGGTTTTTTACCTTCTCACTTCCGTCGGGCATTAGGGCCCCGGAAGATGGTCGACTACTACTTTCAACGTCGACGGAGACGAGTTTACTTAGACTTCCGCCGGCGCTGCCTTTCCCATCCAAGGAGCCATGTCCGCAGCGACGCGAATTACTAGAAGGTGGGAGCTTCGCATTATCAAATACGACAGTGTATCTCTTAGCACCCGGTGCCCGGCGAGGTTGTTGGACGTTGAATATGATTATCACTAGATCTCTCTCTCTCGACCAATTTCCATGATCCCGGGGAAAATGTAACGTATCGGGCGCTGCGTCCCCGGCGAGGCTCTACTTTCCCGTCAGACACGGAGAAATTTCTCACTGGACAGGATGCGCCTGAGGTAAGACTAAGAAAACCCTCTTTCTCACCGGCGGGCCCTCCACCACCCCCCCTTTCGGTTTACTCCCAACCGGAATCGAGCGCTTGACTCCATGTGTCGTTAAATTAGGCTCGCGTGTCTTGTTCTCGTCCAGAGACATCCCGGCACTCGGCTCGCTCGGGAACACTCCAACGGGGCTCACTTGGTGGCCTCTTACAGTTGCTGTCATGAGTTGGTGAGTACCATGTATAATCCCGCGCACCGAGCGGTGCCGGACAGGCCAGCGTTTACACGTTAGATGGGATGAATCGACGGGGTATGCATGTTCCCGCCTCATCGAGGGCGAAGGGGAGGGGGAGGGGAGGGGGTGGGAGTGTGAGGTGATGGATCAAGAGTTGAGACTAAACGGAATTTAGACATGCTCTCCGGGTACCCCTCCTATGTGAACAAGATGTCGATTAGCTACGCGTTTGTCGTTGTACAGTAACCTCTGAGAGCCCTCATCCTAACAGAGCTCTACCCTTGGTGTCCCGCCGGTAAGGCGGGATCCCGCAGCGCGTCGCTGGATTGGACCGCAGAATATCACCGAGAGACAATTTACGGCACAGGCTATGCATATTGGAAAACGCGCCTTATCTATTCGATCACGCGATAGGGGATTGGGAAATACAAGACTTGAGGCCACAAGGGGCTGCCAGTTGATCACCTGCTTTGTTAGACTGCCGCCGAGATGCAGTGTAGGGCAAAGGAGACGGGTAGCTGCAGTTCGGCAAATTTCTGCAGTGGCTTTTTCTTTTCTTTAGATCGGTGGGTGTGTGACACTGTTGGCTATTTTCGAGTTCTCCCCTTTCTTACATGGTCCTTTCTGAAATTCTCGTACATCTTCGATACCTACATTGATGCTGACGTGGTGCTCCTGGCCCCTTGACTTTTGGACGGCCTCCTATGCTCGTGACCGGTCCCGTTACATGGCAGCGCTTGTTTATATTCCTCGGCGCTCGACTCTTTCCCATCTGCACTAGCAGGGCCGTGTATTGCCTTACTATACTGGTAAGGATTTGCGTCGCTTCCGAAGGGTTGATATTTCTTCCAGGAACCATCATCCTCGGTGAGAAGGATCATCCACGAACGATGCTTGGCAGCGTAGCGGTTGGTGTGTCACGACAGCGCGATGCGGCGAATCCATGAAATCCCCACGTTCATCTAAGCCCTCCGCCATTCATCGTATCAAATGCCTGGAGAATGAGATCGGACAGAAGGATCCCACGACGACGGCAAATGTAGGCTGATGGGGGTCAACGACAAGGGTTACTAAAATATTCGGCCTATAAAGTCCTAGCGGTAGGTAGCAAATGTACATGTTATAGACAGTCTAAAGATGATACACAATCATGATTTGAGTCGCAGACTTGCGCATCTCCTCTAATATCCTAATGTATAGAATGTCTCTTTGTTTATCAAGTGCCTAATAGAGGTAGTAGCAACTGCCAGTATCGAGTACTTTGAATGGCCCGGGAAGAAAGCAGCCGCGTAATCTGAGGCCTCCTTTAGTCTAGAAATGAGACTAACGTCGATAGGCGCACTCCTGACAAGTCAAATACCGAATACATCCACTAGATCGTGCCCATTATACCGGGTATTCGGCGTTTGAGAGCACGGTTCGCCTTAGACGCCATTTACCGGCTCTTCAGATAGGCTGTACCTTTGACAGTAAGCCAGCTCTGGTCTCGGGTCAATAGTATAGTCATCCTATATTACATGGCTAATAGCTTGTATGTCGTACTACGTAGAAACGCCGCTATATGTAACCCAGGTGTGTGTGATATTTAGTGCTATTCTATTTTAACAGTAGGGCTATTGGCGACGTAAGAAGTAGTAACATGGTGCTGTGTCCATCTTGATCCTGATCATGACCATCCTGAATGAGTTACATCATTCCTTAGCTCGTAAGCACATCCTGCCTTGATCTAGCACTAGAGAAACGTATGGGACTCACTGCGGCTATTCTTATAATTGTAACAAGGAAATGAGCTCTTTGTAACACCAAGTCCGCTCTCCATACTCACCCATCACTAGAAGCCTGCTCAAGGCTAGACATAGTTCATCCAACTCCCCTCACTAGGTATTGTATGCTTAGGAGCAAAATGCAGCACATTCCGTAATTACTATCTTAAGATGTCCCCTTTAATTACTACCCCTTTTCTTAGGAGCTAAAATTGTAACTATACGATCCACTCCTAATTATTCCATGTTACAGACTCTAGAACAACAAGAGGCGCTTGTCAGTTTAGCCGCTTGCGTGGGTAGAGACAGCAAATCGGCCACAGCAAATCGGCCTACAGACACTATATAGAAAGTACATCGCAGTTAACCACAAGACTTCTTCTACGTAGAACCCAGAAACCTTGAAGTAGTGTTCACCTACCAGGGACAATATCAGAGAGGCGTCCTGTGATATGACAATAAACGATATCGCGAGCTTCTCGTGGGTACCTAGTCAAGACCGAGCCGCCTGCCCACCGCGTACTGTGGAACACGACAGCTACACATAGCCGTGGCCGACTCGGTTCCGAGCTTTAGAACCTGTCCAGTCACACCCACCGCCCCCCTTTACTCGCCTTCCTCTCCCCCCCTTTTTTTTGTTTTCATTCGGTGCCGACTACGTCTGTAGATGCTCGGCGACCTTCCTTCGCCACAGATCAGTCAACGTTGCACGCAGGGAGATGCGGTAGCCTGTTGGATTTCACACCCCTTCGTGCCCACACACGTCGAGGTCTCATGGAGAACCTTTCAGTCCTAGGGACGAGGCAGGTGTATAGATAGGGGTTTACGGGTAAGAGCTTCCCATGGCTATGTGCTTGAGACAATTAACATACCTATGCGTATACGGACTCTCGTGTTATTTTTAGACAGGATCTGTTAGCTGTATCCTAATCGCCCCTTTAAGCTACGAGATGGTGTACATTGGTACATGATATGTTGCTACTGGAAAGTGGTTACGAAGTCCCTGCTTAAGTTTCTGATGATCTTTAGAAAAGATGCCCTTGCTTACCTAAATGGACATCATAGTTTGTAACAGAGACAATAGCTAGGATCAGGTTGCGTACTAAGTTGTAAATAGGGTTGGAAGACGACGTGGTAAGTGACGAGGACTAAAGACTATGCGCTGAAGAGCAAAATCTCTCAATAGAGGTTGACGGCTTCCCCATGAAAGCGATCAAATAATGTTACTTCACTCACAAATAACGAGTGTCAGTAGTGACAATGTAGAGTCTTGGTTTGTCGACGACACATAGGGTGAGCGCCTATGCCTATAGAAGATAATATATTGGAACTGTACGGACAAGTGTTCCCATGTATGCTAAGTTCATAAATAGATATGTTAGAGTTTCTTGAGCGGCAATACAGTTCTTATCCCTATATGTGTTTGATCTTAAAACACGCAGTAGTACTTTAAGGGTAACTATCATCAGTACTGACTCGGAGGATAAGGGGCTTACATCTACTATTGTAGTAATATCGACTTGGCTTGGATTGCTTTACAGCGTCATTCTTCGCGCGAGGAGTAGCGACGATACTCCTCAGACAGCGTTTGATGCCTAAGTAAGGTATTAACTACGATCTCAATATTTATATTATCCTAAATAGGTACCATAACCTACCTTTTTACTGTATCCTCCGGGGTGGTTTCTGGGCCACGACTACCTCTATGATGAAAGATTCTAGGAAATTATACCCTGGTATGCCACAAAGTTCCCCTTACTAATAGAATAAGAGCATATGTCTTCATGTATCAAGACTATATTATAGAAGCATACTTCATTGCTAGCAACTATAGAGGAAGTGTGAAGTAGAAGCTTACTCATGATTTAGGTAAACTACCTCCTAATCGTAATATCCGTTAACATGGTCAAGCTTACGATGTTCAGATTGTGTCGCAAAGTCGACCATATAGGGCTGTTATAATCTTACCAACGCTCGAAGAGCTTGAACCTATTTGCTTAAGATACTACCTCTATATAATTGGTCTTTTATTTATTCCGTCTTGGGTGTACCTCTTCTATTAGCGCCAGTCCTAATGTATTTAGAAATAGGAGAAGCTTCGGACACGGTTTTCCACTCAATGACACATTAAAATTAATACGTAGAACGAAGTTTCGTCTAGGCGAAATTATCTCAGTACGTAATGAGGTATCTCTAAGATTTTAATTCGATGTAAGAAGCTAGGTATCTACTCTAACCTCCAAGGCGCCCACTCAGGGGTATCAAACCCCTACGATTCTTGACAGGGACTTCAGTCGTCTACAGTACATCGGGATACTCCTGAGACAGAGCAAACAAAGGAAGAATCTTATATGTATATCGCACAATAAGCAGATAGGGTAGAATCCCTTGCTCAATAATATAATTATTACCCTTTCTATATAGTTGGCCTCATAATGGTTCCGCCATGAGTAGAGAGTCTCTGTATATTCACTGACGCCTAAACTCTACACTGACAAATTATATGGAGGTTCGTCATCACTCATTGATAGCCAGTATCCCTTGCACTTATTTAGTGTGTATAAATCAACGTATCCCTAAACTTCAAGTCAATAAGCTTATATCCTCTAGTGTTTTGGAGTATTCTATGTTGAGTCGTATCTCACTAGAGCTAACTCCTTACGTATCAACCAACTACTAAGCACCACTTCTATGATATGACAAGATGGCCCTCTTAGTACAGCTAGCAGATGATATCTAACTGACTTGGACAATGGTGTAAAAACACGATCCTGATATCGATGATTTGATTTGCCACCCCTTTTAGATTATGAGAACAAAGACTCGGGGCTTCGTTTCCGATTTCGTGCCATAAATATAACAGACGACAAAAACAATAGCTATTAATAACTTGGATTCGTAGTAAGAGATATGTGATAAATAATGAGATTATAGTTCTTTGTGGTATAAGTTATGCATAGCACTATAAGTTGATACTTATATGAATACCTTTTATTTCAGCCTTAAGTAACAAGATGAAGCCGTTGTATACTTATTATTTGCCTAGCTTTGGTAAGAATAAGCAACCCATCAAGTTCAGGAATGGGCTATATTATGGGATAGATTATTTCTTATACATGGAAATACACGAACGCCTAAAAATACAGATACCAAACACCATTCTTAAGGATGAGCAAGTTCCTAACTAACTGCACATAGGTATACAGCATGTCAGTTTACTTCTGATTAAGTAAATACATACCTAATCACTGCGTATAACTGAAAACCGATGTATACAATAAATCTGAGGAGAGCATAGGGTTTATATCCTGTAGATGTTATTGAAGACTTAAGTACACCGTTGTAAGATCAACATAGTCGGATTCATGCTTACACTATATTACTAGTACTACAGATGCATCAAATATGCCATCATGTATAAGATGCTTTCAATATTCACGAAGTGATTCTATCAATCCAATATCTTATAAGTCTTGATCAAATAAGTGTACCTATATAACTTACAATGACTTGCCTCACCTATATGATTCAGGTACATATATTAGGTACATGTACTTAGTGTCACGCACAGGTACCGGCATATATGAGGACCAATCAGAACAAGCATTGGAACAGTTCAAGACGCGAGATCTGAGCCAATCAGCAGGCATAGATCGAGCCAGTTCGTGCTCAATCCGGCTTGGCACTAAACCGGTTAGACAGGAACAGCCCCACTAATGTATGTAAGTACGAAGCCAAAGAATCAAAGTAACATAGAGACGCTAAATTTGGAACGTCTTTCAATGTTGTTTCCATTGATGTAAGTACATGTGGATATCCAGTGTACCTGCCATACTGCCAACATTATGGTAGGTATGTACTGATAGATACGTCTTATAAACTCTATCTTACACTATTGAAAAATACATGCTACCCAAAACATGAAGTTACATATGTACTACATGTACCTATGAGGCAGATACCGGTAGTAAGTATCTAGTACGTGGGAACTCATCTTACATAGTAGAGGCCGTCAAATCTGCAAGGACGAGACAGGCACAAAACTCTGTAACGCACGTACTTCCTTGTACCACATACATACTTCATGTGTATTAGAAATACCTACAGCCCCAGTGAACGCTTGTGGCGCCTCCTTACATGCCTCTTGTCTATTAGGTATATGTAGGTAGTAGTTTAATGTTGTACATGTATGTACGTAACATGTGAAGTACCTGTACGGTACACAGACATCCCTTCCCTCAAAGAAAATCAACTCAGTCCCTCCAGTCTCGAATATTTCCTCCCATCCGTCTTCCTACTTTCCTGTTCTGTTACTATCACCAAGTATGACACGAGAAGTTGCGATCGTCTTGTGTTAGATTTATTTTCTTAATAATAAACGTGATCTTCTCGAACCTTTCCCACTCTTTCATTCCTTTACCTTTTCACCTTTTTCACCTTTTCAACTTTTCACCCTTTCGCTCCTTTACATCCTCATCGTCAAATCACTTCAAATCCAAATCAACCCATACCACCTCAAGAACTAAATCCAATCCTCTATACTCATTCTTCTCTCTAAAAGATCTTCACAAACTTTGATCACGACTTGTGGCGTACCGGTACTGGAACTGGACTGGAGTTAGATTGATCAATACACCTAAACATCAACCTGTCACCTCTCACCCGTCACACTTTATCACAATCCTCATTTCTCCATCTGTCTTTTAAGATCAAGGTTTAGAATATCCTCGAGTCTCTCTTGCACCTTCGCATCGAAGATACATTTGTCATTGATATATGGTTTAGTCGACTATCTGTTAACCAACCATTCAAAAGCCAGTTACTTATAAGTCCTATTAGGATACGGCAAATTTCCTTCTAGAACTTCCTAGTCGATCACCGTAACTATGGCTTTACCACGCCGTACATCTGACAGTATGATGGGCATGGGTGATATGGATATGTCACAGTCATCCTCGATGAATATGGTCTTTGAAAACAGCATGACCACGCCCCTCTACTCTGACGCCTGGACACCCAAGACAGCAGGTTCCTATGCCGGTACCATCGTATTCTTGATCATTCTCGGAATATTATTTCGACTACTACTTGCAGGCAAGGCACTCGCAGAGGAGCGATGGCTAGATGCCGAGATGAAGCGACGATATGTCGTCGTGCAGGGTAAACTCCCGGTTACAGAACAGGTATCGACAGACAGCCTTGGCAAGAAGATGACACTTACGGAAAATGGTATCGAAGAGGAAGTCATCGTAGTCCAAAAGAAAACAACTCACCTTCGTCCCTGGAGATTATCAGTCGATCCCCTGCGAGCGATGCTAGATACATGCATCGTTGGTGTCAGCTATCTTCTGTAAGATATAGTGCCATACCATAGTATAGTACTCCCAGCTAACAACATTCGCAGTATGTTGGCCGCTATGACAATGAACATCGGTTATTTCATGGCCATCCTCGGTGGCACATTCCTAGGCAGCCTGTTTGTCGGCCGATTCTACAGTGTGGAGCACTAAGACACAACAACAATCACGCACTGGATGAACACTACCGATGTCCGAGTTGCCAAGACACCGCACATTAATATTTCAATCTACGAAGCGATGGCATAAGCATGAGAATGGAGGTTTTCGATTCATAAGGACGGTATGCATTCGGTATTCGGCTCTAGGCTATTGATATCAGCCTGTATAGGGGGAAGGAGGGGCACTCATATATCACGGTCGCGATTTAAACATGGCGTTAAGGAGGGCAGAAAGGCATGGAAGCCCATAAGCATGTGCTATTCAGACGAGATATCTTACAGACACCCGCCACCGATATCCAATTTACCAAGAGCCTATGCTAGCTTGCCCGACTACCTGAGGTAGAGAGGTTCAGCATTTGGCGACCCAGTCGGAGAGTATTGAAGGGCTCACGATATGCGGCACTAATATGGTACCTTCGGCTTGTGGCTACATGTAATCAGGGTACTAGTACTCCATACATACCCTACATAGCTGTCGTGAAATGATAGATCAAAATGATTTGCGAAAATCCTCTCAAACCCGCTCGCCCATCATGCAAGACGATACCCCCCTGTCCCACACCCCACGCTTCTCCCGCACATCACAGTACGTATCTAGTAGTCGTTACACTTGACAGTATCGCGTCCAGAGTTTCGTTTCACGTGAGTGAAGTCGACTGCGTGTCATACTGCGTGTCATCATCGACATCGTTAGTCCCAGATGTTGTCCCAGTACACTTAGATCTGGATAATATACGCGCTTCCGACGTCAGGGTATGTCTTTATCAGGAATGCCGACAGAAAAGAGGCATTCCAATAGGAATGGCGTATGATATTAGCATAGCATTGAATCAACACTTCATAGAAGGATGTGATGGTCTACGTACCCTCATAGCAAGCACGCCATCCATCCACTTCTCCAACCAAGCTATCACTACGCATAAAACGAGGTCTTAACTCACTCATCCGATCTCTATTTTCTTTTTTTCGTCTTCAAATAAACAAAGTAGATTAATTGACTGAGGTATATTCGTTACGTGTCAGTACCTATGCTTTAGCATTTAGTATTTAGTACAAGTTCTTCTCTGGTCGTAGAACCTCCTGTCCATAGATCCCCTGCCCCCTTTCCCCCCTGCTTTCTAATAGGTGGAATTCCTTTACGTGCTGAATAGCATCGTATTCCCATGTAGATATTTCTCGCTCGTGGATTCCTGGCTACATGGCAAGGTAGGTACCTAGTGTTAGAGAAGAATGTTAACCTGGATGGGGTTTCGCTTGTCGTGCATGGCTTGACCTACCACCGGACGTACCTGGCTAGAATAGGCAATCGGTAGGTAGTTCTACTTCGTATGATTAACCTATTGGATGGAGTCAGCCTTGTACAGATTACCATGACGGGTTCCTTGCCAGGGCTATATCCTTACCAGGTACCTACCAGGTATAATATCACGTAACGAGTGGCCCATGTTCGATCGACGACCGCAAGTTGATGAACTGGTAGGTAGACGGTCACTCATGCTTGGATAGATGATAGATTCGCACAATAACTCTTACCATCCAACCGTGAAGTACCTTATATAGGGATTCATTTGAGTCAGATATATGCCAACCCATTATGGTCCAGTAGTTACCCCTGGAGTCGGTACCTCAAATTGTCGAAGATACAGATCTACCTCTGGCAGCCACCTAGTTACCGAGGATGATACAGCAAGAATTTCACTGGAGAGTCGACGCAAGTTCAAAAGGAAATCTTACAGCGTTAGTCAAGGTAGCCGCCGTCGTTCATCAAAGTTGCCTGAGTCCTTCTAAGGAGGTAGTATTCCCTATTTCCTCCTCGTAGAAGCAGGGGTAGTGTGTCGCGGGTCCTTATAATGACGCAGGTACGTAGATATAGGATGATGATGATGCTGGCGATTTTGGAGAATACGTTAGGTAGCACGCACCCTATCATGATATACATGGCCATCGATACAGCTGTTACCGAAATCGAGAATCATGGAAATACCATCGAGAGTATTGGAAGGGTCAAGATATCGATGGATATAAGAGGAGGGTGCATACGTGAAAGCGTGTTGGTATAGAGAGGCCATCAGGTATCAGTGTTAGATACATGTTTATCCTTATATGTATAACTGGTATGACAGGTGGTCAAGAAGATATTTCTACTAGGTACCTAAAATGCATAATGACCTACATGTAAACATCCTTCGTGTAGATAGATCCCGAGGCAGTATCTCTCGTAAAGGTCCTATACCTGACAAGAAAGAAAACACTTACAACTACTTCCAGCACCACATGTACATACATACCTAACACATCCCATACAAGTCCATCAAACGAGCGAGCCCTGTGTTCGTTAACCGGTACTTAGATAGGACAACATATCGACCTCAGACCACTCACTGACTTACTAGTACACGCCTTGAAGAAAGCGAACGAAAGGAAAGAACAAGACTCCTTAGGTACCTACCTACCAGCTCGAAATATCCAAATACCTCGTCGAAAGGGACCAGTACTACCAGAATGACAACCAAAGCCACATCATCGAACCATCCCTTCTAAAAAAAAACACCCCCCGCGGAAAAACACACCTACCCCTTAGGTACCTAGTTTAAGTCTTCATCCAAAAGACTCACATACACCTGTGACAGAAGGATACATGTACCATATACACCGTATTTACTTACTTACTTACTACTACCAAGTGTTATGTACCTGGATTTACTAGCTGTTGTATACCTCCTCTAGCTGTACAGCCCTGACATATAAATAAATACCTTATGAGGTACCTATGCTAAAGCTACCATTCTTCTTCTGATAGTCCTTACTTTACTCCCTAACCTACCTACCTACACCACCGCTGGCATCCTAGGGCTCTCACATCCATTGCGAACCCTCACAACTACGTCCACAACATCTAGTAGGCCCACCCTTTTTATGACCAGTTATGAGCCCGGTTGGCTCTTTTGTATGGAGGGGGGGGGGCGGCGAGAGCTCGATCTCTATCCCCTGCTCCTCCGCACATATCTCATACGCCGTCGTCCCACGCGCTGCGATCACCGAGGTGTCGTTGTCGTGGCAGAGCTTGCATATCAGCACTCCGGCACTCGATAACTGCCTCCTGACGATCCACGCCTCGAAGTCCTTAATGATCCCCGCGATCGTGTGCTGGGTCTTGTTCGAGATCGGGTGTGTCCGAATAGCACATGCCGCTATAGAGGGGTATTCGTCCTTGATGAGCATCAGGTACTTCGATCCGTCGTATCCCTTCTCGTGTTCGAATAGATCCCAAAGTACGGACCCTCCACAGAATGGCCAAGTACCTAGATCGATTCTCAGACGTCCTCCGTGAGACCGCTTCTTTGTGCATGCGTGGTGAGCGAGAACACATCTCGCACTCCATCCTGGTCGTTTCCCTTGATCCTCACTCCTCGGACCCTTGTGTACCCAGTGCTCGTAGGAGCTTCTGGTCCAAGATACCCCCGATCGTAGGTGCCAGGCCAGAGTCGTTTCTCGGCGGGAGCGAGCGGCTCTCTCTCGTTGTTCGCCGGTTCCCCCCTTTACGGTCCAAACCCGAGCCGCTCGCATGCGGGATGATTCGAACCTGCGCTTTGCGCATAGGGCATTCTTCGAGGTGGTAGGTGCGATTCCGAAATAAGAGGGTAGGCAGGTTTACCGCTTGACCGTTGCGCCAAAGAGCTAAACCGGGCTCATGACTGCCACAAAAGGATAGGTAGGCCCACCTAGATGTTGTGGACTTAGGATATGTAAATACGGTATATCTCCCTTGTCACAACTCCTACCATACCTCCTACCACCTCCTCCACCTACCTACCTCCTACCTACCTACCTCCTACCTACCTACCTCCTACCTACCTACCTCCTACCTACCTACCTACCTCCTCTAAGCTATACCCCATCATCACACTTCCAGCCCTTCCACCCAAGCCCCACCGCTCTTATACCTGCTTTCCATTCAAAGATACACGTAATAAAAACTAAACCAGCAAAGCAAAAAAAGAAAAAGAAAAAAAAATACCAGAAAAAGAAGTAACTACCTATACGAGTAAAGGGAAAAGGAATGGAAGAACGTAGACGACAAAACCCCTACAGTCATAGTAAACCCAAGACTCCCTACCTCCTCTACTCGCGAGGCAAAGACACCCCCCTCCCCTCTCCCCTTCCTCCTCCAAGGCACAAGCAACACACACACACACACACACACATACATACATACATACATACATACACCGGAAGTACGCACAAGCTACCGAGTTAAGGACCAGACCCAATTACTTCCCGAGCGTCGCAGCAGCAGCAGCAGTCGTGTCGAGTACAGGACAGGACAGGACAGGACAGGACAGGACAGGATATATAGACACAAGGTAGGTTACCCGGTTCCCGGTGGCGAGAAGTTTCTCCCTCCCTCCCTCCCTTCTCTAGTCGTACTTGTGCTTCGAGGACGCGTATGGCGAGTTACTTCACTTACACGTACCTCATCTCGCAGACGCTTGATGGGATGATATAATACATTTCTGAGAGATAGCAGAGAAGGGCGTATTGAGAGCTCGAGAGCTTACTTAGGTACCAGGTACTAGGCCGTGAAAGGAGGCTATGCATTGTTAGCTAGAATACTACCACATTTTCAGACTACCTAGGTACGTCAGGTATTAAGAACTCATAAAGCACAAATATCTCGAGGGGTCCGATTTTGTAGTACAGAGCAGTGCTCAACTGAAAATCAATTGCCAGATGCCAAATAGCTCGGGGATCTACCAAATGAACCCTGCGCGAGGGATAAAGTCCTATCATACAAACACGCCTCATGACGAACAAGAACGTCCTGCCATTCATACAGTCCATCGTAGCCCGAAGACTGGAGAATAACTTCAATGATCAGACCCAAGGTCGAACAACGCGGACCCCCCCAAGACAAACAACGCAGGGTGTGACGAGTTTGACAGAGCAAGGAACATGAACTTCGATCTTTGATAAAACAGATAGCTCAGGTCAAGAGGAAACTTGCTCGCGAGTGCGTTCCGAACTGTTGTTATTGGTTTGACGAGGCGTTTTTTTTCCTTCTTAATCGCCAGCATTGCATGACAAGGCAATTTCAGGCAGTATTGAAATCCAGATATGTGATAATGCTCGCCTCAGAAGTTGACAGACCGCGTAGTTCAGTTCGACCCATTGGTTTCATTCGTATATTCGTCAGCCATGATTCGTATATCGTCTTCGCCATTTCCTGTCAAACGCGTACGGTCCATCCCGTTCGGTAATTAGTTTGCAGTAGCCGCGTAGACTTAGAAGGTAAAGTATCCATTTAGATCTACTAGACTCCTTGTTATTCCATCGACTGCCAGCGCCATTGCCACCTCCTGCATAACTGTACATATACGATAGTCAGAGGGTTACCCTCTTGGTATGCAAGTGTAGACAGTCGATAGAATCAGCGTAAATCAACGCAAATCGCCCTGGTATAGGCCGTCTGGCCATCATTGCGGTGATTGTTGTACGTATCGAGAGTATGCGCCTATTGTTGTAAGTAAAGGTTTCGATACTGTTCCGCCAATGGGTAACGACGGATTACACAAATAGCCGCCGTTGTTAGAGTTGTTTGCCAATTGCATACAAGGTGTCGATGAAGTATAAGGTATGAGGTCCAAGTACCCAGCTTATAGAGGTCTGGTCTTGATCTATTCTCCCTTTCAACATAGGAAGAAAATTAACGGATACCGAAAAATCGAATCGGGTTCCAGAATCACCGGATCAACGAATTGACTCGTGATGAGAGGGTTATGATACGAAGGGTGAGAGAGAGAAAATGGGAGGAATGGGATATTTGTCGTATCGCGGAGGACTAAGGAAAAAAAAATAAAAGTCACGATGACCCAACAACGCCGGACCACCGAAGCCTTGCAATTATAGCTGAGCTCAGCATGCCTCGAACGAAAAAGAGAACCTCATGAATGCATTAAAATCCGGGGTATTAGGTGCAAGGCGATGTTGCCACCAGAATGGTGACAATCACGACTGATGAGTGTGTTGTGGCATGCCAGGCTGCGGAGGCATACCGAATTGTCCGCGCTGACTCATGTAGCTTTGATACGCAAGTTGAGCTTGAGCATCAACGTTGGGTACGTAGTTCGTAGGCAAGTGCGAAGGCATACCCGATCGGCTCGTCTGGGGCGGTAGGTGAGAATTGACGGGCTCATCGGGCGATTCGGCCTGGTTCGAGTCATCGATACCGTTCTCATTGCCTTGGGTCGGCTCGGGCGCATTCAGACAGGCCTGGCGATGGTCAGTAAATGCTTGGTACAGATTTTCATCTCCAATTAGTCGCATAACACGAACCTGAATTAGATTCTTGCCCTCGGCCTTGGTCACCAGAGGCTGTAGCTTCGGGGTGGTGAACGTGTAGACTAGTCCAGTCTCGGAGACGACTAGGAGCAGGACTTGAGTGCCGGTCAGGACAGACAACTCATATGCCTAAGTGAAAGACGCGATGTTAGTACCAGATCGACATAGCAGGAGGGTTAATAAATTCAAGCTCGGGGAGCGCGTTCGACGCGACGGCAGAAGAATTATAAGATGAAAAGTAGTAGATGTTGCAATGCTGACATACCTTCTTCATGATTCCAGCCTTGCGCTTAGAGAATGTGATGTGGCGACGCGACTTGTCGCTAATGAACTTGATCTCAATTTTGCGACGTTCGCGACCACCCTTCTCGTCGTCGTCATCGTCGTCATCGGCGATGCTTGCACGCTGGCGCTTAACACCCCGATTTTCTACGGGACCAGTATTTCCGTTACCGACGTGAGCATCATCAAGCTCAGTAGGAGAGGTTTGATCGTGTTGGTCTGTGATGTCGGCCATTTTTGTCCAAGTACGACGATTGTATCACGAACAAAAAAGGCAAAAATGGTGGAGATACTGTTTTAGTCGTTGTGCCGATGACCTATACTTGATCTGGCGTTGAGTGGAAAAGGCTCTGGGTTGTAGTAGGCTGTAATTCTGTCGCAGAAACCTGGTTAGGGCGCCTGGCTGGATCGAGTCTGGTGTGGCCGTTAAGCGGAATAAAGTGGGAGGTGAAGACCGATGGAATTCCAAGAGTGGGAATTAACGATTAATTTTTCTTTTCCTTTCTTTTTTCTCTTCCCTTTTCTTTCTTTGGGTTCCTTGCTTAGGAAACGTGAAAAGTAGACCGGCGTTTTAAAGGTAGAAAAAAAGGGAAGGATGAGAAAAGGGAAAATAAGGTTAAAATAAAAATAAAATAAAATAAAATAAAAGTGTAATCGTTTGCTTTGTTCGGCCTCGGGTTAAGATATATATTTTTTTATCTCGATATCTCGATTAATTATCTTTTACTTTCCTAGATTGACTTATGGTGTGTGGGATAGGTAGTTAAAAGCAAGATAGAGAGTAGTAAGGTAATATGAAGAAAAGTCAAGGTCAAATACGGTATGTATGATGTGAACGAATCGATCAATAAAACCGCGGTTGAGCTGTTGGTGTATGTGTTATGTGCGCGTATGTGTTTATGTGTTTATGCCTAGTAAAGTAATCGAGAAATATGTCAGTTAATTACCCGAAACAAACAAGACGGAAAAAAAAAAGAAGAAGAGGAAATGTTTATGTATAAGGGTAAATTATTAATAAGAAGAATAAAAAAAAACTTCATCATAATAATAATGAAAACCAAACAAATAAATAAATGAATAATCAAAAATCAATTGCGGACGCGAACCTCTAGAGAGAGAGAAAAAAAAAAAACACACATACTCTTTTGGACACTGACGACACTGAAAAACTTGGTAGATTCGAAATTGACTTGAGATGATCGATTGCTAAGGCTTCGGATGCAAATAAAGTCAAGGGAATTCTAAAAAGGGAGTCTCGGCGATTGTCAAACGGTACGCTTTTGGAGTTAAGGCTTCCCCTGTGAGAGAAGATCAAAACGTTGTCAGTATCAAGCTCGGTTCGATTGATTGATCAGGAAAGGTGAATGCGGGATGGTTGAAAAGAGGATAGCGAGGTGGTAGCACACGGGCTTTTGCGTGGCCATGGCTACACAGTTAAAAAAGAAATTTTTGGCAGAGGGTTAAGGAAGTTGCGGGGGCGTGGGCCACTAGGTGGCGGGTCATGATTTCCCACTCTTTTTTTTCATTTTTTTTTATTACTCTGATGAGAGAACACACAGCTGCACCATCAAAAGAACGTTGGTACTCACTCTTTCCTTCCCCCTCTCTTTCCCCCTGCTTCCACCCCCAGCTCAAATGCTCATGGGTCCTTACTAGCTCTATCTAATCGTGGAGGTAGCTTTCTAATCCAGTCCAATCATATCCCCGGCTCGTAGGTAAACTAGCTACCTCTTTGCTTTAGTGCAAAGCTAGTATTAGCGATACTACTATGTACATGTATACTATGTACTCGACGTCTAACAAGGTCACTTAGTTAGGTAGGTACGTATGTAAGTATGAATGTAAATATGTACATTCTCGGCAGCAACGACCAGCCGAAGGTATCTTCATTTTCTATATGCATGTGTACATCCTATTTACCTACATCTACGGTGTGTTTAGGTACCTATATAAGTACCTACATGGTATTTGATATAAGCGGAAATAGGTAACTGCTTACGTACCTAGGTAACAGACATCGGAGTGTCTGGTACCTGATGCTGAAGTTAAGGACAACAGCAATGGACACGCTGCGACAATTGTCCACTTTGCTTGCTTACATCCATGCTCCTCCGTCAATGTCCTATGTATCTAAGTATTATGTAGATGAATAATACATAATACATACACTGTAATACAATAGGTAGTTAGATATGTTACAAGCTTGAGGGACTTGGAATTTACAACAATTACCGGATATCCTCGAGTATTTCCATTGATAAGTATATAAATTATACGAGTACCTATCACACATATCAATTTAGCGCATCCCAGCACCGTACAATCAAGTATTGCGGAATCTCGAGGTACATGACGTTCAAGTTCTTAGATGCCTGCAATCAGGACTAGCGTTGTCGAGTAATGGAGAAAAGGTGGGTACCACGCTTCGTAAGTTGAGGAAAGAACTATTTTATTGAGGCAAAGGATGAGATACTTGGCCAATGGAGCGATCAAACAGGCAGCAGGGCTTACCGAAGGGGGAACACATGCAGGCAGATTGGCAGACAAGCTCCTAAAATAACGGTGCAGAAATTTCCGCAGTCTGCTCGGTCCACTTGGAGGTACCAGCTGTTGTGGGCCGTCATGTTATGGATCCATGGGTGGCTCCTGCGCGCTCTCAAGTCTACCTAGATACATACATACATAAGTATCTACGTATATGTATTTATGTACATGAATATGTATGTACAGGCATTAATGTTCTACTATGTAAGTTGAATGTACATACATACATGTACATCAATAGGTGTACCTATATACCTTAGATGTACTGAGACGCTTCTAAGCTGCATGATTTCATTAGCTGTAGCGAGCGCCTGGTGTAACCTTACTAGCACGTATAATCAACCCCCCACCGAGTCCGCCTGCCACCTGCCACCTGCCAGACTTGCCAATGAGGGGCCCTAAGGCTAAATCAGGTACTTGCCGAATTCGGCACTGTGCTCGACTTCTCATTCGACATCTAAAAAAAAAATTGTCGCCAATCCTTTTCAGGCATGTACCGATAGTCGACTTAGCTTCGCGTATGTACATATGTTACTAGTACTGCGGTACTTTGTACAATAGTTGGAAATAGTCATTACCAGTTGACATGGTATTAACCAATAACATAGCGTGTACCTACATTATGAGAGATAGTAATGGAGTATAATAACAGACATGGAAGTAAAAAAAATTCATATGAAATAGTTACGTACAGTTGATTATTCATTCTAGCAATAACTTGAATTGTTTAGTTACACATGTTATTAGATTGTTGCCGTGTTAGACATTAATTATTTACAATGTCGACGTCGAAGTTGAGAAAAAGGATGAGATATATATCTTAGGTCGTTGACGATATCATCATAAATATTACTTACTTCTAAATAATATACATTACTTCGTGTTATTTTTTCTTTCTTCGAATATAATATATAAATACGGAATATGGAATCAGTATTAATAATTAGTAATCATGTCAAAGATTCAGGTAAAAATCCCAATATTATTTCATTGTCGAAAAGTGATCAAATATCAGAGAAAAACGACAGATCATACCTGTCAAAATCCATACCTTCACATGTATATACTTGACAATGGTGACGTGATATACTTCAATTACTTGTTGAAAGGTAATACTGACTTACGACGACCTTTGTACATTACGAGACAAGTCTATTTCCGAAAGCCTATCTCAAGAAAGCGCCGCTGACTATTCGGATTATCATACTTACCTGTATAAGTAGATGAAAAATAATACGATAGTAACACAGGACACTAGTAGTCCTCAGAGTACTATAATAGATAAAGAATAGACATCACGTCTTGTAGAACATCATGACATACAAGACTATAGCTAATACTATGAAAGCACGCAACTGCGAGATTTAAGTCAAAGTGGCAGTTACGGAGATTCGCCAATTACAAGAAGGTAGGTATATAAAGGAGTATACTCGCAAGTGTATCGGTTGTGTAGTTGAGTACAGTATGTAATTCGTAGATGCTGAAGCTTCAAGAATCATGAAAAATTATAGTCAAAGCCGAGATAATCCTAGTAAGTACCTATCTCTTCACTGCTCCTCATATCATTTCCCCCCTCCCTCTCTCGTCGTCGACGGCAACACTACGTATGGGCTGTTCGTTGCATGAAGCACATCCCATGAAAAAGAGCCGAGTGGCGATCTAACCCCCTTTCTAAAGCGTGTGTAGTTTTGAGACAACAGCAACGGCACGGAGAGTTTGTCGAGCTTCTACAGCCTCGTCGTATCTCTGTCAACTGGCCGGTCTGGATTAATTCGGACCCAGGTCACTTATTTCCAGGTTGTGCTGTTATTAGGTTGGGTAGGTAGGCAATAATAACAACACCGCCTGTCTTGTCCCGGATCCACGGTAGTTCTACTATTTCCGATAATTCCATCATTGTTGTTTACCTCTTCTCGAGCATGTACCTAAGTCATCTAAAGGTAAGTTTATATGTAGTAGTTACGAGTAAATTTGGATTTGTTTGCACAAGCACCGTCGTCGCCGTTGTCGTCGTCGTCGTCGTCGTCAAGAGGATGGCTAGATGCGGTTCCGGTTCTCGCGGATTTGGATGGCTCCGTCTAAGACCGATCTCATCACTGCATATTGGAGCCTTGGAGCCTTGGCTAGTAATCGGCGGCTGTCGGACTGGCTCACCAGCCCGTCGTCTTTCCTAGTAAGCAAAATTTGTACATACGTATTAATACCGAAACTAGGCCACCCTCAAGTTACTTGTCGGGATTTGGAAAATTGGCTACGAGTAAAAATAAGCTTTTCAAGATCGTTCGTGATAGGTATGTCAATTCCCGGCTGTGGTAGCAGTCTGCAGATGTTGCATAGGTCACAGAGAGGTCTGGAGAGTTGGAATCCAACATAGTGGTTCTCGACAGTGCGAGTTTGTGGTCGAGTAGAAATTACCTACAGTACTGGTACCAGGTAGTATGTTAGGTACTTACAAGGAATCGAGGAGTCGAGGAAGACCTTGATATGTGTGTGTGTAGGGTAGAATCTGCAGGCATTCCATGGACGCTAGACACGCCATGTGCAGGTCATCCCCAATATCCTTGATACCCCCTGAAGAACGTCCGATTGTCTTGACGATGCCCACATTTGTGTCAGCGGATGGCCCGCTAGCCTTGATTATACATACGATAATACGTACATAATAGCTAGGAACAGGACTACATAGTATATGAATGATAAGATTTCATTACTATTCCTGCGATTACTTATACATAATATTGAGTGTGTCATGTGTCTTGTATGATCGAACGTAGGTGGCAAAGACAGTCAGCGAAGCCTAGAGCTGGGTTCTAGCTGACCGCATCACAGGGCCCTGACAGGAAGATTGACAGGCAGACAGGCTCCTGTTGCGTGGTAGCGCTTACGGCGTGGAAAGAGTAGAACCGTAGCTCAAGTTCCCTTAACACATGGATTGATATTTTTTTTTACTCGCCTCGGAGCCTATGGATAGGTAGGAGGGTAGAAAAATAATGAGTGGTCTTACTCTTGCAGAAAAGGTCATTCTTTGCTCCTGGAGATCCGATTAGAGACATCTTACATTAAGCCTCATAAAAATGGAAATTTGCGACTGAGACAGGCAGTGAAGATCTTGATGAGTTGCCCGCAGCGTTCTATATTGTACATACGTAAGTATGTAGACACACCTACATACATAATCGTTGATGTTGGGTGAGACGGGATGCTGGTAGTCAATGTTCTATCATCTATCGTATGTGTATGTATTATTATGTACGTACTATCATAAACTTGCCGTACCTAGCGTCTCTCGATCCATCAAAAAAAGGGGGGGGGAGGAGGGGGACTCAAGAGTACCTACATAACATTAGTGTAGGGTAGGTATCGTCAAATGTACCTGCTCATCCACTGCCACCTGGCAAGATCTTTTACGTGCGTCCTTCACCATTCTAAGACTCGCACGGTGCTGTGCCTCACGGGTCCGATGGATGGTTCTTTCGTAGTAGCAGCAGATGCGGGCACACTCTTCACGCATGAGGGGCGAGACAGGGGTTACAGGTTGGTTCTGCCTCCGTGCCAATGAAATGAAGGCCGGTCGACCATTTTGGAGTTGACCATATCGGGAATCCAATCCAGCACGTTGGTAGTGAGTGGTGGCCTCGTCGTTTTCATCTTTATTATTATGGTATTACGGTAATAGCAGCTGTTCTAAACAGGCATGTAGAAAATTTCGTGTTTTTTTTTCTTTCTAACTATTTTTTTCTTCCTCTTATTATTATTATTATCATCATCATCAATAACTAAGGCTAGTTGGTACCTGGTATTTATTTTAAGTCAAGCACTATCTTTAGCAGCAATAGCCATTCCTACCAATGTGTAAACATGTTCCTCCCGCCTTTGCTAGATGAGAGACAAGGCAAGAGTTTTGAACGTAGCCACATGAGCAATAAAAGACGCCGCCTCGAGAAGGATCACCATTAAAAGCCGAAGCTACGGTGATTGGCTTGTTTTCTACTGCGTACCACTGTATCAGCAAGGCCCTTTATGCTATACCGATGCATCCTGCTGTCGTATGCCTCGCACAGACAATGACACTCAAATAAAATGTACGTTAGCCACATATTGCCACTTATTTACTCGTCCAGAGGTTCAGAACCAAGCCAACGTTAGATATCGATTGTCCATTGATACTCCTCCTTTTTCCCTGAATGCTCTCTTAAACATGTACGATAATAGGATATATACAACTAGAATAGAATATAGTTCATTCATATGAGAAGGCTCTCTAAGTACCCTGAGAGAGAGGGGGGGGGTCTCCGCTGAGGAGTCAACCAACCTCGCTTGTCTGCATTAACACGATTGCACCATTTGTTCCATATGGAACTATAGTACTAGGGCCGTAACGTTGAGGTGGATAAAGCGGGGGTAGCCTTTTAAATCGCTCCGCGCGTTGAATTGGGTAGAGAATAGTGTGTAGTGTAGTGTAGTGTAGAGTTGTAGGACCCCTGAAGCGCGTGAGGTAGGAGAGATGTGGAATCCGAGGAATAGGCGTTTAATTCGGATCTATCGAGATGAGATACTGACGAGCATGTATTGCAAAGTACATTTCGCTCTCCAGACTCCAGACTCCAGAGCCCAGTGCCCAGACCGATGGATATCCATCTTTCGATCTACTATCAACTACCCCTATTCCCGTACTATCATCACATGAAGACAAGTTAGGACAAAGATGAGATGAGATGTCGTCAGTTTAAACAATCAACATTCTTGTTACATATCGAAAAATGGAAAAGCGCCAATCTTCTTCCTCTCTTCCGCAAGACATCTAGATAGATGAAGACGGGTTCCCCCGCGGGTAGAAAACCACCTTTTCCTTTTTGTGCGATTCGGCGCGATCTTTCTTAGACCCTAGGGACCTTGCAAGCAGCCGGGGGGAGGGGGGACCAAGCAAATCATCGTCCCACCTCGGTACTAAGCCACTCCTGGGGTGACGGGGGTCTCGAGAGGTTGGGGTGCTTTTTTCCCAGGGCGAGCCGGGCTTCTTGCACGCAGCGTGCTTTCGTAGGATTGATGAGAAATTGGAGAAGACCGGTCTGCATATTCCTACGACCAAAAGACCTAATTATTTGCCTGCCTACTCAGCTTCGTACCATACATATCTTCCTTTCATTTCCATCAAGCCTAGCATTCCATGTGACATTACTATGTATATAGTACGCTATGAAAGACGCAAATATGCTCTCGAGACGAGTCCGAAAAGGGAAGTTATAGTATTGATGTTCCAGTAACGCCGCAATCCACATGAACATAGCCTTGAACGCAAAGTTGCAAACATGATCTGCGTAACCGAGCATAGTGTATATGCTTTTAATAGCGTGGCCGTAAGTACTAGGATTCGACTATGAAATGAAGATTAGCAACGAAGGGTTTGAGACCATCGACACATGCATGTAGGTATGTAATATTTATGTATGTACCTGATAGGTAGCTTCAACAAAGATGCTTGAAATAAGCTATCATCCAACAGTAGGATTATGTCTCCTAATTCATACACGATTTCTCAAAGAAAGTCTCCCCTCCCTTTCCCCTCTATGTTGGAGATATACGACAAGTCATGTATCTCGATCCCGAAAGAGAAATTAGACAACCTCGGCGAGCCTGTCTTGACTACTGCATACCTAATGTGTGTAGGCAAGTGTGCACGATCACGACTTGGCTATCTGATTGAATACGGCAAGTATTGATAGTGTACTTGTTCGTTGACGCTGTGATAATTCGAGGAAATACCACTTTTCTGCGCCACCAGACCGAGACTCAGAAACCGATTGGCTATTTCTTCACATCCGGATGGCACTCTGTGTCAGATGTCTCACCGGAAGGTCGAAAAAGGGAGTGAACCATGGCACCGGGAGAACTCACCTCGAAATATTCCCCAGTTCCTCAACAGTACGTTCGTGACATCAGAAAACCATCACCTAGATACCACAACATAGTTTGTAATTACCCGCGCAGCCCTTTGCGGTCGATCAAAGACATGGCGAAGAAGCAGTTCAACTGTCTCAGCCAGTCGCATACCTCGAGGTTGCACGGGTATGTAGTGTTCGCCGTCCGAGGTACCGGGTGCCCGGGATGAGGTTGCATCGAGTCATCTTCCGAACGCCATCGATTACTTCCGCTGATGGCTGATGGCATTCTTCCCCCCGCCGACATGCCAGTTGCCGTCGCAACCGTTCACTAGGTGGCCAATCTCCGCTCCGTGTTCATCTCTCAGGTTACGGTCCCGTGGTGGCAGCGTAGTTGCACCCCATCTTGATGGTGAGAAAGCTAATTGAGAAAATTCGGCGGCCTACTTCCGAGCGGTATTGGTCAAACAAGACACAGATGGCCACAGCATCGATGCTGCTGCTGCTGCTGCTTGTCGACCTATTGATCATACGTCGAAAAATGTACGTAGAGACCTAAGTTCTAGGTAGGAATTCGCCGTCCTTCCCGAGTCAAAGTCTCATACTACCACCCCCAAGACAGCTTTGGAAGCATTCCTATCAAGTGATGTATGGATGATGAGAGACGGGAATAACGGGACAAGATGAGTCTGTAATTTGATCACAGCAACACATTTCTAGTTTGCAAGAAGCCGATCAATCGTCGTCGCCATTCTTATGCTTATATCCTTTCCTCTCTTACTCGCCGTGTACAGAGTGTCAGAGATTTAGAGATTCAATGACAACTGTCAATGATAAGCATGTTTGTCTAGATGCTTCTATTTTAACTTGAGAATCGTGGCTGGTTTGTGCTTGACGATGATCATCAACATCTGATCGATATTGTGGGTTACAGCCGATGATGTGCTGCAGGGTGCGCGGCAAACTCGAGACGTATCGTGCATCCACACAGACTTGTAAATTCATCTCTGACATTTGATCTAGCTTATGTTAATGCTGTTGTATACTGTAGATGAATTCGAGTCCTTGATCGGAGCCAGATGAGCGAATCTTCAATATCGACCATAGTATATATCTTATACTACATAGTAGGTTAGAAAAGATGTCATTTGTAAGAAACTCGAAACTATACATTTTAGTCTTTAATATTGATGAGAGATGGTTTATGTAATCTCTTAAGGAGCATCGTAGTTCCTCAATTCATAAATACTTCTTAATATGTACATATATATGAGGTTTGTACCTGTATGCAACCTCTGCACCTGCCTATGTATGTGTAAGTGTATGTATTGTATAGCAATTATATGTATGTATGTCCTACATAAACTTCTTGAATGCATACTTATATTATACGTATCTGGCAGTTACTTGCATCACGAAACTGGTCAGAGCCTCAGACTTCAAGTGCCCAAAAAGTATATCGTTCGATTCTTTCCTTAAGTCTGATGTTGATGAGATCATTCTTCTTATTGGTTACAAGAGTACGTTGTACGTAGCTCAACACACATGCACAGCTCAGCTTCTGGTACGTGCTCACGTATCGTACTTCGTATGCAGGGTCCTGCCCCTGGTTCCATCCCCTTGTTCGCGGCCTACCTTTTAACAAGACATGAAACTCTAATCGTGAGAGATCAGCGTATCGTCGCTCTGCCTCAGGCGTTTAACCTTTCAAGCTAAGCCCTAGCGTAGTATTCTCGTAGTCAATTTGGGCAGGTCTTCCTCTGTTTCTCTTCCCCTTTCGCCTCAATTCGTGATTTCCTTCCTTCATTTTGTCCCATTTCGGTTCTACCCCGATGAAGCGGTAACTTTGGTTGAAGGTTCTTCTTTTTTTTCTTCTTCCTTTCCTTCGAAAGCCTGGCGCTTAATTTCTTCCACCTTCCAATTCTTATTCGTATGCTAGACATCGTACTTTCAATTAGAACGTATTATTTCCTTAATTCTTATTTTCTTTTCTATTTGAATCTTTTTTATTTCCCCCCCCTTTTCCATTCTTTTGACTACAGGTTCTGGGTGTAAGTGTTGTTGTTGTTGCGGTGTCGATACTCCGCTCTTTTCTCTACTCTTTACCTCGGTATCCTTCGTCACCCACGATATTATTTTAACTCTACGAGACGCCGGTCGTCATTAACGCGCTGAACTACGAATTCACATCCTTGGAGGAAGAGTAAGAGGAAGAAACATAATTTAGCAAAAAAAACCGGAAAATTAGGCACGTGTTGCTACTATATCGGGAGTATTAGAAGGGATCATCCATTCAACAGATCAAGATGGTGAATAAAGTGCTCGCTGCCTTCGTAGGCGCAGACTTTCTGTTCGTGGCTATGGGGGCTATCATGTTGGGCTTTTCTGTGATCGTTCAGCAGACATGCTTCAACACACCAACAGACGGAAACGAAGCAGCTCGAGACCTTCTATACCAGAAATTCCCCTTCACAGGTGAGCAAGGCCGCATCTATTATACGACGTAGTTTAGAAATAGGTCTGGTACGTAAAATTACTAACTAGTTATCAGCCGGGATCGTCAATGCTATCTTCATTTTCGTCACCTTCTTGGCCACGCTCCCGGCTCTAATGACAAATAACCGGAGCTGGTTGAAATTAGCTGGATATTTGGTCGTGGCGGATGGCATCTTCACCCTGGGCATTGGCGTGGACTTATGGATTATTACGTTGAAAACGAAGGAAATATTCAACGCTATCTGGCTCTCACAAACGTCTGAGGTCCAAGGTCTTATGCAGACGGCTGTACGTGATCACCGTTATTTCCCTTCCTTATCGTTACATTGATCTAACTCCTCTGTAGTTTAGCTGTTGCGGCTTCGCTAACAGCACATCTCCTGCTTTCGTCACCGATGCGACCTGCCCCAGCCCTGCCGCTGCTGCTCTCATGCGAGGCTGCTCTACGCCTCTTACGTCGTTCGGAAACACGTTCGTAGATAACATCTTTACGGCAGTGTTCGGCATGGTTGGCATCGACGCCGTCTTGATCATGGCCATCGCTTGTTTGCTCAAGGATCGAAAGGAACGAGAGCGATTCCGTGATATAGATGAGAAGAGCGGTGCTCGAGGCGGATTTTAAACCGGATGTGTAGTTCCCATCTTCTGTTACGATATGCCACGCCGCTGTAGATCGGATGATGTGTACATTGGGCCAGAGTCACGTAGCGACTTGATTTACCGGAGATAGAAATCCGCTTGGATACCATTAATGCTTGTGAGATCCCACGGAATATGAGAAGTTCAATGAAGGCAATTAAGGCACCATTTTTGTCACGATTGTACGTGATCTGGATTGAAAGCTACCGCGGCTAAACCTGCTTATTATCATGCCTTGCACGATAAAACTACTAGTTCTGTTTTCCGGCTACGGGGAATGCCAACATATGATATTTCAAGTTTGACTGATCTAGGTGATTCATGCACCAGCTTGGCCGACGAGCATTCAGAAGCAAGTATACATTTAATTAATCCTAAAAGGTTCGAAGGCATTGTATGACACTATCCTGATCGTATCTTTAAAGGATCTCCTGAGCTTAGGTAGCAAAAATTGAACTGTTGCCAAAGAGTGTTAGGGTTTTCTTAACTGTATGCTAGTTCTACAGCCCTGGCGTATAAATAGCTACGGCTACCACTCCTTCCATTGTCTTTCTTTGCTTTTACAATACTATCTTTTATTACTTCAACGCTGGCATTACCATCAGGTGCTCTAGGAGTATTATCGTGATCCTCACGATAGCAAGATCATCACCACGTTAGGGCTCTCATTATCATTGCTAACCCTAACACACAACGCTTCGAAAGTCACCATATACTCCCCCTTAACTCTCTCCAACAACCTCGACCTTCATTCGTATCCTTCCTCCCACATCCCACATTCATACGACGCCATATCTCCACGAGATCGGCGTCTAGGAAAAGTCTCAATCAAGGTGCGAGGGGGGTGCCATGCGAGACGATATATGTGCCGGACGCGGCAAACCGTTCGAGTTCCGCGACGAAGCTTCCGTCAGTCGACTCCATAGGATCTCCTCGTCTCTCCCGGGAACAAGTCAACCGGGAAAACAAAAAAAAAAAGACCGCGAAGGACGAGGAAGTTCGCGCAGGACGCTGCGAATTCATGTTTGGCAGGCGTTTCCGGGGACCGCATCGTCATTAGCGGCGGCGACGCGCGCACGCACGCACTCAGAGAGACTTAACTGACTTATCTCGGTCAGGTGGTGATTTTGTCTAGTAACGCAGATAGGCGGATGGGCTGGACATCGGGAGGCGGAATCGATGCCGAGACGTGTCATTGATTGTGCCGCCGTAGTAGCTACCGCGAGCGAATAGAAAGGACGCCGAGAGCGGCGACATATCTACGCGAGGGCAGCAGAGAGTCACCCATACTCGACCGGCGTCAACTCGGTGTTCGCGTCAAGCGGTAGCCGGCGGCGTAGGCGATGGGACGAGCTGGCCTACACTCGAGACAGTGAGTCTGTCGACCGAGGTGGCACAATCTCGTCTTGCCATAGCTATTGTTGTCGTAATAGCTTTAGTTGGACCGGTGACCGCGGTCGACGGGATGCACGTGTTTTGTTTTCTCGCAGCGTCAGCATGAAGAAGGGAGGAGACAGAATAGGCCTACGACTCCCGTCTTCATCCCGTCGGGAGGGTTAAAAATAACGCGTCCCGAAGGGAGACAGCGACTTGGCCGACCTCGGATGGTGGGGCGTGAAGCTGTCTGCGCGCATGGGAAAATAACAGGCATGAAGGAGGAAAAAGAAGAGAAGAAGTGACAGTTGGGCTGGGGGGGAATTCCGTGTTATATATACATGTATCTTGGGTACGAATTATATTAGCGTTATCAGGTGATACTATTAGTGATGCATGTAGGTAAGTATACTTATATGCTGTGGCGTAACTCGACACTATAATGTTATCATTACGTTAAGATACATGAGCTACGTCAAGTCCAGAAGCTAATTTAGATACTACCTACCTTCTATGGGTGTAAGTACCAGCTAGTTTCTGCGTATATCATAGTAACTTTAAAGCGTTTATTCTATGTTTGGTTTAGTGCTGGATCCGATAGTTTAGAATCTTGATAAGTCGCATGTATGTCATCCAGACTATACCTATACATATTAGACTTCAATAATACGCAGTAGCCACATTACACAAACATTATGTATGTACGTAATATTGGTTTGTATTATTCTATTGTAATCCCCGAGGTACATCATGTCCCGTATCCCTGATGACGACGAACCTGCAGCTAAGACCGTTAGGACTCGGTCAAAGTCAATAAGAAGAAAAGTAACAGACTACGTCATCCCGCCTGTCGACCCGTAACCGAGCTAATATTTTAGAGAATAGAGAATAAACAAACAGGTTTTCCCTCCCTTTCGTGCATATGAGCATCCAACACTTTCCCCTTCAGGCATTCCATCACGTCTATTAAATAAGAAGAAGAAGAAGAAGAAAAAGAAAAAGAAAAAGGGGCCGGAAGTCTATGACAGCATCTAATCGTCCGACCAATCATCGAAAGCCTTCTAGACCCTAAGCCCTACCGGAGCCTTTACGCCGGTACCGTTAAGTTTTATTTTATCTTTTACCCAGAAGATTGTAGCGATCAGCAGTTCACTTCATACCTACCCTAAGATACACATTGAAACATCGCGATGTGAGATGAAAGCAAGGGAAAATATAAATCACGATGACGGTGGGGTTATCGTCTTCATGCCAGCCGTGACGTCAACTCCAGTCTCCCGCCTCTCTCCCCCTTTATCCTTGAACGACAAACGAATTTGTCAGACGGCAGGGCGGTGGCCTAGAGGCGGGTTTGCATGCGCGTGATTGGTACTGGAGGAATCTAGGCGCTATGTAAAATATATATTGTATTCACATACGAACTGCAACCGTAGCGTAGCAGCAGCCTTGCCGTGGCCCGAACAAGAGCTGTTGATTCACGTATGAAGTACGTATCTCTCATACACGGTACATACATGTACGCTCATATGGAATGGCCAAGCACGTATCGATCAACCGATGACTTACACCGCGCTGTTTGCCGTACCCTATGGAAGAAGAGAGGGAAAGGGCACATCTCAGGAGTGAGTGATGATCTCATTGGGCCATGATCTGTATCTCCACGACCTATGACTTAACCGCTTTTCTCCTTCAAACCTCGACATCCAACGCCTTCCACCACGACTTTCGCCATCCACCCATAGTGCAGCACGCGGGGCTCGATTCCGTATAAAATGCGCCACCTCTCTCTCCTCTACCGCTCATCCAACGAAGCAGTTGCAGTATAGAAAAAGTAGATTTAGTACATTTCCCATAAATCTCAGGCACCGGTACCCTCTCCCAAAGACTCGGGTCGAGAAGCAGCATCTATCCAGCTACCACTTTTATACACCTCGCGCTAGTCATCTAACTTATACTATACTTTTATACCTCCTTATACGCGATATACCCCTACTATATCAAAAAAAAAGCTTATATCCCTAAACCTCAAACCCCATCCCAACCACCCAACCTACCTAACTTACCCCACGCCATCCCTACCTCCGCAAAGATGGGCGCCGTAGTATCTTGCGTAAGTCCCCGTCTCTCCACCCCCTCTATCCATACCTCCTCTTCTAGATACACGTAGGTGCTAACAAAAACGCCTCCGCGCCTCAAAACAGGTCGAATCCATCTTCCGCACCATAGGCAGCGTGATCATGGCCATCGTGACGGGCGTCGCGAGCATCCTCGAGGCCATCATCGGCGGCGTCGTCGCCTTCCTCGGCATCATCGTCTCCTTCCTTACCTGCGGCTACTGCGGCGGTCGCCGTCGCTCCGGCGGCGCCGGCACGGGGCGCCGGTGGGGTCGTAGTAGACGCCACGCTACCACTACCACCACGAGCCGCATCTAGCAGAGACGAAGGGTTGGGAGGGAGTAGCGAGGGTAGGGGAGGGGTATGCTTCATGTACGATTTGCTCGTGACGTGGGAACACTGGTTGATGACGGATGACGGACGATGATATACGAGGGCCGTTGGTTAGTTGGTCGGTTGCGAGATGGAAGAGCTTGAACGAAGATTACGATACCCCCCCTTTTTTTCCCTAGGAGGTACTAGGGCACTGTTGACTCTACGTACGCCGTAGGTATCCTACGTGAAAGGGACGTAGAAGTCTTCACTATACCTCGACAGACAGTACAATACCCATATTTCATATCTAGTCTAGGTCGTGAAAAGGTTTTATTGAGTTCTACTATATTATAATTCTTGATTCTCTAATGTGAATGTAATACTCCACATCTCGTCAAAAAAAATAAGCCCAATAGATACATAGAAGGTAGGTTGAACTCAGACATCTACATCGATCAGGTTCCGGTTAAAGAACTCGTACACTTTCCTCGCGGCCTCCTTGCCGATAAGCGGATCGAGCTCGGCCTCGCTCATGTTGGCCACTTCGCGGACGTTTTCCGTCTTCAGTGTCAAGTTCCTCAAATTCTTCGGCGTGACTCCGGGAACGACGCCTAGCATCTCGTGCGGCTCGAGATTAAACGTCTGGTCCTCGGCCTTCATGTCCTTGTCCAGGCCGGCCCGAACCGCTGCTACCGGGTCCGGCTCGTCTTCTTGCGTCTTCAACCCTTCGAAAATCTCAGCCGTTTGGTACGGGCTGCTGCTCCAAATAACCTTCAATCTCGGAAATGCCAGCGTCAGTAGCACGATCTTGGACTGCAGGTCTGATGGCCCCTCATTTGGGTTCACCGACCTAAGGTTGCCGGACAGATCTGCGAACGGTTCGAGAGTGAAAGATTTGTTCTGGTCAAACTCGATCAATAGCATCGGGTTCTTGTAGTGCTGGAACATCGTCTCAGCCTGGTTATAGAGCCGTCCGTCCTTGAATGAGCTGATCAGATCGCTAACAGACTTGCGCTCGATACATATATTGGGTGATAGGATATAATCCCCTACTGTGAGCATGCACGGCACGATGACCATGTTACGCCCGTGCAAGAGAGACGGAAGTGACGAGCGGAATTCTCGGACGTCCACAACCACTCGGGGGGGTTGCGCCGTAGCTGCTAGCCGACCTCCACCGGCTATACGAGTGTTGACCGTCCTCAGGAACGCTTCTTGGGGATCTTCAACACCATGAGCGTCGACCGTCATAACGATAGACATGCTAGCACGCTCCTTGATGAGCTTGGTGAACGAGTCCTTCTCCCGCCTGACCGTAGCGAGGTACCGCTGCTCTTCAACTGATCCACCATAAAACATGAAGTAAACCCGGACATTCCTGTCATTATGTGATGAACGATAAACCTCGATTCGACGTATGAACGAAGCGTCTGGTTCATACATGATGATGTACCTGGGTTTGACCTCTTCTAGAACGTGCTCATCCTGATCACCGTCGTACGCGTGTATGACGACCAGATCCTGCATCTCGTAGAGCTCGTAGTAATCGTCCATATCCTCTAGGGGGTCGGCTACAATGTCCGCTTTCTGATTGGCCTCTTCTGTAGTGATTCGAACCTCGTCCATAAGGTCGGCAACTTCGTCTGGCTTCTCAAAATACTGCGCTACGCTTCCATTTGCAGTCCGGCTAGGCGCCGTACCGGTGGTGCCACCACCACGCACTCGTCGCCTCTTGTTTGTCGGCGCTCTTCCTTTGTATGCGCCTTGGGCTAATCGTGGGTCGACTGCACCCTCGAGAGCCTTCTGATTTTCACTGAACAGAGCATTGCTGACCTGCGCAAATTCTCTCTTCCAGTTTAGGTAGCCTCGAAGCCTTCGTCTCATCATGAATGCTGCCGATGACTTATGCCCCTCTTTTTTTTGTCTCGTTTCATTATCAGCCTTCGGTTCTACGTGCATCGTTTGTAGATAATCCCGTAGCTGGCGCGTTGTCGCAGTATCAGAACACATAATGAGGATCGTTCCGTTAGAATCATCTCTCATTGGAGGCTCGAAAAACAAATCTCTATCAATCTCTTCCAAAATCTCCGCAAGTAGAGCCCACTTGGGCTGTTCCTCTAGGACTGGACGAAGGGAGTCGAGCGAGGATCTCACGTTAGCCTTTGCATTGCTAGCATACACTCTCCGCTTAGCAGTATCAAATATAGTGTGTGCGGCATCGAGAAATAACCACGGAGACTGGGATTGCCTTGTAGATCCCGGCTGCGGAGAATGTGCGGCATGGATAGTATCTAGATGTTGCAAGAAAGACACACAATCAAGGGCCAGGACGGAGTGGAGGAGGCCGCGAAGAACTGTCAGGTCGCTTACGATCTGCTTTGTTTTCCAACTAACCCTGTGCCAATTCGGTTCTAGCTGTCGCCGAACCATAACATCGAAATTTTTCAACAACGCGCTATCAAGATTCCAGTCGTCCATTTCTAATCCCGAATTGCCCTTCTTTAACTCGTGGATGCTGACTTCGACGCATTCCATGATAGCCGTTTGAATATCCCTCATAGCATCTGTCATGGGGACTTCGAGTTCGATGACCTCTGCCTTCTTCTTGCCCTCGAGGGAGCTAGCAACTGTCACATGGAACCGAGGCCACAGAGATGCCTTCCGCAGAAATAGATTCCTCATCATAGTAGCTAACGGAGAGAAGCCGATGGTGAAGGCATCTGGGTTGTCAGAGAATGCTTTTAGGAATCCATTCTTATTCTTCTGGCGGTATACTCGAAGGATGAAGGCTTCCAGAGCAGTTGCTACCACCTTGTCCGCATGTAGAACAACCAACCCAGTGATAGTGTCGGGATCGAGGAGGCTGGTTAATAGGTCGACGACCAGTATTCGCGAAGTGATGCTGTATACGCCGCCTTTTGCGTACATCTTTTCTCTGGCCGCGACGCTGGTGAAGTCGGTGTTTACTATAGTCAAGCCTCTTGCTTTAGGAGCCATGCTAATAGCAGCCGACTCAGCCAGAGCCTCTCCCATCCAGGCATTTTCCCTCTCTTCGGCGCCTACGACTATTATCAAGTTATTTCCGGCAGCGTCGTAACTATGTAGGAGGTTGGTGACGAGGCGCATAAGGCCGAGGCCTTTGGCGATAACGACGAGTTCATCTTCGGCGCGGAGTTCTTGGAAAAGATGCTGTTGATACTCCTATAGAAGACGAAGTTAGATCAGGAAAAGATATAAAATACTATAACAAAGTTCTTAGGATTTACTCATACAAGAGGTAGTGAGAGCTTCACCGGTTGGGGAGCATTGGGAGCATTGGGAGCGGGAGTATTCGAAGCAGACATGCGGGGCGCGTCTTCGGCAAAGGGACGTCGTGCATATTCGGTTAAGGTATCATTGTATAATAAAATGAGATGACGTGATGATATAAAAGGTGTTGCCTAATGTGACTGATATTTCACAGCGATATTAATTAAGTGTGTGGTACGTACGTGTTATGCGTACGTATTGTTGTATGAGGTATGTATTGTAGTAAGAAAGGAAGAATAAAAATAGGAATAAAAATAGGCAGCAGGATAAGATTGGAATTGAAGTTTAAATTTGTATACATAGTTTATAGTAATCGGTTAATCTAGGCTTTGTCTCTCGTATCTTTAGTATATCATTAGGTATTTAATTGATGCAGGCGCGCCTGTAAATCCGGGGTTGCGAATCACCTGCTGCCGCTGCGACGCCGGGTCACGGGCAATTGCGGGTCATCGAAGTCTAAAGAGTCTAGAATATACCCTACGTCATCACCTATCGAAAGACGTTGCACTATTGCACCACCCAGAATCCGGAAATGCCCAAGTTGTACATTACATAGTAGAAGTTACATAGTAGACTATTATATATATATATATATATATATATAAGTGAACGTAGTTCTATACCTACCAAGCTTACTTCGTCTATTACATTCTCCATTCTTACAGTATATCTAACATTATCACGAGAAAAATTCAAAGCAACAAGACTCAGACCAAAGACCAAAGTTATTCATATCAAGTAATAAAGCAACTAAGATGCCTGATAATACCTATCCTTCTGCTCAGGTATGACTTACACCAGGCTGCAGCAAGAATGAATAAAGCGTTAGGACTAACCCGTACGATCGTTAGACTGGCAAAATTGATGCCGACTCCAAGCCAAACCCGGCCAGCGAGGCAGCTCAGCCCCAGGGTGCAAAGCTCTTTGCAGCCCATAAGGCGCACCCAGGTCCCGTCATCCCACAGAGCATGCCCGAACAAGAGGGGTCGAAGGAAGAGCGTCAAGCGAGAGCGAAGGAGTTGAACAAATAGGGATTGCTGTGAATATATATAATCTATCGAGGCTAGTAAGGCTCTGACTCGTTACGATTATCAAACGTCTACTTCGTATTAGGAACGAGAAATAGTAAAATGGAAGATCAAGGTTTCAAGGTTGTTGAATTTCATAGTGATATGATAGGCTATTATTAGTATAAAATAATACACCCAGTTATACGATAAATAACACTAATTATACGATTATCTAGTGGAGTTCTGTTATCGGCTTGCCGAGCTTATTTGACTGACCGCTAATTATCTCGAGAAGTGATTATGAATAAAATTGAGATGAACGGCCGGTCGGATTGACGTCTGACGACGAATAGATAAGTACTTGTGTACGGAGTACTCCGTACCCTTTTTTGTTTAAAGTATGTAAAGTGGGCTAAAAGAAAAGTGGCAGTGCATAGCGTGGCTGTTCCACTTTCGATTATGTTGAAGCACTTTTATTGGTTAAGGATGTCACTAGCAAACTCGGTTAGTCAGAACAACGCTTTTACCTAATGGCGTCGGCTCCGTACATATGTATTGTACCAAAGTTACCTCAACTTACGGTCTTTACGGTACAAACATTATCACGAAGTAATTCTTCCGAAATTACAATGCACATGCATAACAGTTAAGAGGACAGCGTCCCTTATGATGTAAATGAAAGTTGAGTTACAATAACTATAACTCCTTTTTTATTTCCTTTTTCTTTTTCTTTTTTCTTCATAATTCACCATCTTTTCTCCACATCGTCTTGTACGACAAACCTGAATTACATATTACTATTAAGACAAACTTGAAGTCCCCTGTTCTTTTTTTTTTCCCTTCTTCCATCCACAGAATCCCGAATCATTGAATCACTAAATCATCGAATCACTCTCATCCGCATCTTAAATCCAACCAGCCGTTGCTTCACAAGGGGAACCTGTGTAACCGCCAACACGCCAACACGCCAACACGCCAACACGCCAACTCGCTATCCTGTTAGCCTTCTACATCTCGACACATAACTCGAAAATAGTGACTACGAATAGATGTGTTCTCTATATGTAACATCATACAACATTCTACTAGTCTTAACAGACAGACAGCTAGCCTTAAACCCCCATCTTACTCCAACTAGCTTCCTTTGCGTTCATCAATTCAATGATCACATATTCAATATCTGAATTATTCCTCTTATACTAAACTAGGGTTGGATAATAGGTAGTCATCGAAATCCTATGATTCTCTATCCTATATTTCTATCTCTACTCCCCATCCGCACGACCTCACTACAACCACATCCACAACCTCAACCTCGATCTCGATCTCGATCTCGACCTCGACTCCCACCGCCACTATGCCGTCTATCCTCAGCGAGGAGGATAAGGAAACGGTCAGACGAGTAGTACCGAAACAAACCAACAAGATTCACGCCGTAGCCGTTGCTAGACTATACGTCGCATACCCGTATCCTTCAAGATGGACTTATACTGGTCTACAAGGCGCTATTGTGCTGTCCAACGACCTGGTAGGAAATACCTACTGGTTAAAGTTGGTTGATGTGTCTGTAAGTAAACACCTGAACCATATCTACCAATGCTTATCTTGTCTCCTGACAATAATAATAATAATAATCCTGTAGCCTGCTGGTCGAGGTGTGATATGGGATCAGGAAATATTCGACAACTGGTCCTATAATCAGGACAGAACCTTTTTCCATACATTCGAGCTCGAGGACTGCTTAGCCGGCCTGTCGTTCGTTGACGAAAAAGAAGCGAAACAGTTCAAGAAGAAAATGGATGAGAGGGAAAAGAATGCGTCCAAGGCTACGAGAAATACACCCTTTGGTGGAGCGGCGCAACAGCATCCGGTCAAGACGGGGTTCTTCGGTAGTATATTTGGAGGACATAGACATTCCTCGGCTCCTACACCTCCTGATTCTCCTCGAAGCAGTCTCCCATCCAATCTTCCTCACGGCAGAACATCTTCTGCAAACGTTAATGGTTTCCAAAAACCAGTGTCCAGGTTCGCTAGGCTAGAGGCATATGATCCGAACTGGCGAGAGAACTTTGGAAATTTCCTCTCCGAGCAAGGTCTTACAGACGAGTTCATTAGGGAGAACCAAGAATTCATTGTTGAATTCCTGAAGGAACAGGGCACTGGTGTGCCTGGAAATGGAACATATGCTGCGACAACGCCGGCACCGCCGCCGCCGCCTCCGCCGGCCAACTCCTCGACATCTAACGGGCACCATAGCCATGGTCACGGGCGAGTGCCTCCTCCACCACCTCCTCCTGCGGGGGGAGGACGTTCTACGTCGGAGAGCTTAGTATTGACGAATTCGCGACGTGGGGCTCCTCCACCTCCCCCTGCACCTCGCAGGTCAGGCAAAATAGAGCTCGTACATAGAGAACCTACGCCGCCGCAAGAACCAGTTCCACCGCGGCCACGGTTCAATGCTCCACCTCCTTTGCCAGATGCCGGAAAATACGCCCATACCGATCACGCACCTCGAGCTCTAGCTGTGCCAGCACCTCCTCCGAGACCACCGAAGACGCCGATCGAAGATCAGGAGGAGAAATCTCCGGGGCGTAAATTTGGGGTGCCCCCTCCTTTTACTAGTCAGAAGACGGGCAACGCCCCACCACCACCAACGCCGGCTAGGGTACCGGTGCCCCCACCACCGCCGAGGGAGCAACCTCATTCTATGCCGCCTCCAAGTCTCCCGCCTAAGGTTCCTACTGCGAGCGCAGCACCGCCACCGCCGCCGCCACCGCCGCCTCCCGCGTCGTCTCGACCCACTCCGGCGCCCCCGCGAAGCACCCCTCAGCCGCCCGTCCCTGCACCGCCCGTCCCTGCACCAAGTGCGCCAGCTCCGCCACCGTTACCGCAATCATCCGCGCCACCTCCCCCTCCACCGCTGCCGGCGACTGGCGCACCACCCCCCGCACCACCGCCGCCGCCTCCTCCACCGGCCGCCGGTATACCAGCAGCACCACCGCCACCGCCTCCTAATCGCGATTCGGGCTATGCTTCCGCAGTGCCAGCCCCGGCCGCACCTTCAGGAGATTCTAGTCGAGCTGCCATGTTGGATGGCATTCAAAAGGCTGGGGGCATCGGGGCGCTCAAGAAGGTGGATAAAAGTCAGATCAGGGATAGGAGCGCGGTTACGGTCGGAGGAGGATCAGATACAGGGCCACACGGTAGTGGGTTGCCGCCTGCAGGCATCACTCCCGGGGGAGGAGGTGGGATGGCGGACGCACTCGCCGCTGCTCTACAGAAGAGGAAGGAGAGAGTTCGCGATAGTGGTAAGCCTTTACTTATACCAATCTCAGATCAGCATTTTAATACTAACATACGGAAGATGATGAGAACAGTGATGATGAGTGGTAGAACCATATTCGCAGGATCCATCTTTAAGAGAGGAGAGCTGCGTGGATGTTGGAGCATAAGCTGAAGCTGCGAATATAAGGTGTCGGTCCAACGAGAGATCAGAGGGTGGGCAAGCATCTGTCTAACTACCGTAAATCGATAAGACGATCTGACCAACGATGGGAGCCCCGTTTTTAGAGAGACTTCATTTGACACTCTATCTCAAACAGGATCGTGGGAAGTTCAAGGAAACTTGGTCTAACCGATCATCCTTCTATCACAAGCAGAAGCTTGGTGTCCATATACGCATACATGTACCACCAGAAATGAAATGAACCGGGTCACCTAACCATACCCCGGACCGGCTACTGCCTTCAACTTAGTAGCCGGGAACAAGACACGACAAGCAGTTCACTCAGCTGCAGGGAGGGAGGAGACGGGATGAATATCGCGCAGGGCCATATCCGCCTACCGCATTATAACCAGAGAAAATAGCTCAAGCCGAAGACGAGGACGAGGGCGCAACAAATACCTACCTATCTACCCCTAACATTATTTATAGAACACCGGAACCGGAATAAGGGGGGGAGAAGGGGGGATCTTCAAAGCTTAGAGCTCTCAGGTTTATCGGAAGGGAGGAGGAATAGGGACCGACTACTTTTTCTACCTCATCATGGCTACCTTGACCTTATGTGAAACATCCATAAGCTACGTTAGTTAGTTACATTAGGTCCTCCTTTTTTTTTTCAGTTACTTTACCGTACTTGACTCGCTTACAATAGACATTATCGACTTTATATCATAAATGCGTTGATTATTTTATTTTATTTCATTTCATTTCATTTTATCGTGTCAAAAACTACCTGCTTCGTGAGCACTAGACGTTATCCGTTATCCCATTATGAAAGGTGACTTGGGGAGATGGTGAAATATAACGACATGCTACTGGCAACCAGGCGTATACCTATCTTCTTCCCTTATTGGAAGATTCGCCTTTACTTCAGGAGTACTACTTTAGGTACCTACCTACATGTGTTCTCCATCGTCTAGTTCCTACCTACCTAAGGTACCTGACTTAAGCAAGAAGCACAAGGGAATTTATGAAACATTGTTTTAAGAGCCAGACCAGACCTCATCGAGGAAACGACCAACTCAAGAACAGAGACACGTCGACACAGATAGATATATAGTTCTCGAAGAAAAAAAAAAAAAAAAGAGCCGTGTATTAAAAAAGGCCGGCAGCAACAGCGGGCAGCAACGACAAGACTACCTAGGTATCTACAGAGCCATGCTTGATTGATTTCGCGATGCAAATGTGTTCATTATTTACCACGCCACCGTCGTCTACCAACCCTTTCCCATACCACTCTCTTCCCTTCTTCTCCCCCCCCCACCCCCACCCCCCCTCTTTATTTTGCGCTATTCGTCCATGCCAAAATCGACGATGATCACGCTCGATGAAAAGAAATAGGAAAAAGACCCCCCCAAAATAAGAAGAAGAAGTAGAATAAGGATAGATAATAGCAAGGTCTGTTGTTATGAAAGTTGCCAGACGGCGAAGGGGGTGATGACGTCTCTCCCATCATGTGCCCTGCCGTCCGCTTGGCCATTCCATCAAGGTCGCATCACCCGGCTGTCGTGGAACCCAGATGGCCGGCCGAAGTCAGGATTGGCGCGATCCAGGTTTGAGAGAGAGAAGACAGACTTTTTTCCCCGCCGGTCTTGAGGCTGTCACGAGGTATTATTGATCACGAGGGCGAGACAGAAACAGAAGACCGAGGTAGATGAAACTCCCAAGTTCTAGAAGGAATGGGGAAAACTAAATATCGTCAATGTCAACATCCTTGCCTCCAGCCCCAGCACCAGCTTCATCTGATTCGGAGTCACGGTCCTCGTCGAACTCGAAGCCACAGTCGCCATCGTCGTTGGGGCCGTAGGTGTCTGTCTCGTTGATCTTGGCGCTCTCGGGAAGTTCGCCATAGGCCTTGAGGGAGCGTGCTTCGTCGGCCGAGTACTTGAGGATGACGTCGCCCTTCTCGTCCTGGTAGTCACGTAGACTTAGAAGGATTATGTCGCCATTGTTGATCCAAACTTTCTTGCGGAGTTTGCCACGGATATGAGCAAGTCGTTTGGCGCCGTCGAAGCATTGGGCCTCTAAACGACCATTACCGAGCATCTTGACGACCTGGGCATATTCTGTTGTACCAGCATGTTAGATTCTAGTTTTCTATTTTGAAGTGCGAATGTCTATGTATATCTGCGATGAAAATATATAATATAATATACCGGTATGAAGGAATGGATAGGATCTGTTGGGGATCAGACTGCGAACATACCTTGTCCGTCTTCCTTGAAGGTCAATTCGCGCTTCTCGTTGTCATTCTCGTTCTTGCCACGACGACGGTTCTTGCCACCCTGTTTTGATGCGACATTTAGTAAAATACCAGACAGGAGGCAGAGAGTAAAGAATAAGAGACAAACGATAGATACAAGAGATTGTGTGCGCACAACTGTAGGAAAGATGAAAAAAAAAAACACATAAGAGTCAGAAGATTGCAAACTTACCTTTCCCTTGTTCTTCGGCATGTTGACAGTAAAACTAGATTAATTGCCGGGAATGGAATGAGTAGAAAGATATATTCTGTATTGTTTTCAGATGCAGGCGACAGTAATCGCGGATTTGTTCAGAGAATTTATAATGGGATTTTTTGCTTTGTTGATTATTTTGATTTGGATGTTGTTAAAGATAAAAAAAGCGTTTCGGTGGTGACGAGGGGCACTTAAATAATTAATTAACAGGATGAGAGTGAGTAATGGCGGGGCTATGTTTTTTTTCTACCACTTTACTACATATGTACATACCTTTTTAGTACACACTTTCTTTAGTGTGGCGTAAATTAATGGGGGATTATATTCACTGTCCTTTTTTTTTTTTAGCGCACATGAACATTCAAAGTTGTCAAAAGTAGCCTACTACGTATTATGTACATGTACTCCGTAGTTACCGCTTCACATCAATATATGCATGTACGTTGTATACACAAGTACCTACCGGTATGTATCTAATAAGTAATCCTTAGGTAAGAGGTAAAGTTATATACATCATACTTTTGCATAAAATGAATTTCTAACATAAGATAGTAGGGGATATATGGATATAAATTTATAGAAGAACATTCACTGATTTATGTAAAAGAAAAAAAAAACTTCCCTATTTACAAAAAGTCATCACTGATTCTTAACACTGATCCCTTTCGCTCCTCCACCTTCACTCTACCCAATCGGAGCTATGCCTTATTTGACATCTTGGGAATCAGACGGGGACTGACCTACGTGTCTAAGATTATGACAAGTCTGTTCCCAATCGGTCGGCCTTTAGGAGCATCACGACTTGTAAATCACGCCTACGTCCTTCACCTTCGACGATCCTTAAAATTCGGACGTACACCAAAGGATAGGGGAGGGCATCGTTCCAATGTTGCCAAATCTGGTATTAATAGGTTAGACCCGCTTGTTTCCGAAGACGACATACAACCGGGTGATCATGTGTATTCCGTCTGCAAGGAACACGATATTGGCTTCCCGTCTGAGCTACGCAAGATTGACGGGGTGAAGTTGAGTAACAATGACAAGTTCAAGCTGGGCTTCATGGCTTCAACACGCCACTGCTTCGACATATCATCGATGAAATATCTCGACAAGTACGAACACCCGTTCGCCAAGTCGGTTCTAAAAATGTACATTGACAAGAAGAAGAAACCGTTATGGTTGAAGGTCCACTCGCATCTCTCATCAGTGTCTTATGTGTGCAAGGAAGCGGAAAGAAGAATTCGACATGCATTTCGCGACGTATTGGACATGCACGGATATGATCGAGATGGCCGAAAAGTTAAGCAAGAAGAGACCGGTGGTGGTATCGTGGGTCTATATGGAACCTTGAAAATCGTCTGCGGTGAACCTAAAGCTGTTTGCAACGCCAAATTCTCAGAACTCGTCGAGCTAGTCAAGCCGATCGTCCCCGGGGTGGAAATGATGCTCGGTCAAGACGGACGCGGCAAACGCATGAATGTGACACAAAGGCCTCAACGGTTTAACGGAGCTCGCGGTGGGAACTGGCAAGGAAAACAATGGAGAAGCCTTCCTGTTGGAAGAAGAGCAGATCGTGAGTCGTGAGGTACGATGTTTGAGTGATCTATGTAATTCACATGAGTTTATACAATACCTTAGATTGTACCTTGTGAATATTGAAAGAGATTTGAAGCATTACTTACATGTATTTGTTTATTACAAGTTTCTGTATGCGAGTCTAAAGTCTCTTACAAGATAGTTATACATGTCTATATTATCACATGCTCCTTTGGTTGACGCACCTACCTGTGAGATAACATCAATGATACTATGTAGAACTCAACGCAGCACTGAAGCCTACATGTACCTATACTTGAATGGTGAACCAATCAAATATAAAAATAACATTTAAGAGGGTTAAAGTTTACGTGGAAGTACCTAGGTAACTAAGAGGTACATAGGTACCTAGGTAGTACCTGATTTCGTGTTTCCTCAGAACGCGAAATTGAATTTCCCAAATTGGTTCAACCCAAGGTACAGCTCTGGTTCCAAGGTCCAGGTCCCAGGTCCCAGGTCCAACCAGAAACAACTTCCATCTCCAGCAAATCTTCGACCTAGATCCATCTTGATCCTGAATGATAGCATCTCTGTTTGGTGAAAATGCTAGTATCTCTCACCGTCGGCAAAGTCGATGCCGGAGTTACTGTCCTATTAACCCCCGATAAACGTCTGGTACGTCTTTGTTCTTTATCCTCTTGTTCCTATTCCCATTCCTGTTCCCATTCTCGACTTCCATCATACCCAGTAAGTATGCTTATCAGCCCTAACACGACATCTAGATCGAGTTCCCCTCCATCCTCCTGCCTCCGAATATCGTTTCGGGCTCTATCGTCGATATTACTGTCACCCGCAACAACGAATCCGAATCTAAAGCTGAGGCCCGCTTCTCCGCCCTCCAAGACCGCATATTCTCTTCTTTCGGCGCATCTCAGCCTAGCACTCCCGTTCTCCGTTGCCGAAATGCGACCCAGACTTCTGTAGTTCTTGAGTGGGACCCGATCGAGCTTGCTACCGCCGACCTCATCTCTCTGTCCCTCTACCGCAATGGCCAGAAGGCTGGGAACATCCCCCGACCTATGCACATGCACAGCACTAAGATCAGCGGCCTCGCAGTTGACGCGGAGTATACGTTCCATCTAGTTTTGCGCACCACCGCCGGCACCCTGTCTAGCAAACAGGTTGTTGTCAGTACGCACAAGATGACTGACCTGAGCGGCGTCACTATTACCACTGGTATCCTCCCTCCGGCCATGCGCGAAGAGCTTGCGAAGGCTGTCGAGCGCATTGGTGCCAAGATCGTCGATGGCGTGCGCATAGACACCACCCATTTCGTCACCACCGAGGGTCGCGGTGTTCCCTGGGAGAAGGCTGTGGAGATGAACATCCCCGTCGTGCGACCTGAATGGGTCGAGGCGTGTGAGAAGAACGGTCGGATCCTGGGTGTTACCAAGTTTTATCTAGACGCTCTTAGACCTGGGCCTTCAAGTAACAACGACGAGACGCAGGGGGCGGTAACGTCGCCTCGCTCCCCGGCGCCGCAACGGGCGCAGAAAGATCTTCCACAAACGCCATCCCAACCTACGAATAGTAAGGAAGTAGAGGCGAAGAAGGAGGAAAGCAGCAGTGATGATGACAACAAGGTAGATGAAGAGGAAAAGACGAGAGCAACGGATGAGCAGAAAGTGAGGTTTGAGGATAAAGATACCCAGAAGGTTGCCCTGCGGCCCGGTAGTCAGCCGTCAACGTCCGAAAAGGAGGCAGAGGAGGAGGAGACGAGCGAAGAGGATAGCTCAGACGACAAGGCGCCTGTACCCTCTCCCAGGGACGAGGCATCTTTTCAGGACGTTCAATTGTAGGCACGATCAGTAGCTTAAGCTATAGCATGGAGTTTTTTTTTTTCGGAGGCAGGTTTTCCAAACCAAGAACCACCGGTCAGGTTATCTCCCAAATCACGAAGTAGCATAACCGTGTAATTATAGAAAGGGAAGGGGAAGTAAACGTCCTTATACCCTCGGAGCTGAATGTCACATTCATAATAGTTCTGACGACTAACTAAACTAATTTATGGCTGCCTAACTGCTGGCTTGAGCATACTCTTTCTGTATCTACGTGGCCTAACACACATATTTGTCGGGTTTATCTAGGATCAGGGGACGGAAAATAAGGTAGCTGTACCTATACGTACTAAAGCCAAGGGACGGCTGTGAAGATGTTGTGCTTCTGGTGTACACGACCGCTTTCCGTCCTTATACGAGGTATCCAAGATAAGCACCCCTAAGAATAGGAGGTATACGTTCGCCCGTATGTTGTGTATGCCGAGACGACGTATCAGTCGAGCTATTGCTGTGTAAGTACCTAGGAGCCCGCATATATCTTGTGAGAGGCTAGGATCTACGTGTAATATTTCCTACTTCTCTTTGATCTTTTTTTTTCAATATACCTAAGGTAAGTTACCTTTTAGGGGCTTCGGGACTGCTCTGGTCGTTCAAGAATATGGCTGTTCGCTCGCTACCTCCAACCTCTTATACGGAGGAAAGAATTCGGGAGAGATTATGGCGAGGACTGGTGGCGATGGAATTTATTATTATCAAGGCAACTTTACAAGATAGATATATATCCCAGGTATGTAAATGAAGACGGCGGCGGTGGTTCATTGTTGCGCACATGTTTTGGGGTACTAGACGTAAGTTTTGGGCGTTTGATGAAGTGGATGGTAGAATGTAGCTATGATCAGTCCGTGTAATTATATTGGAAATGCGCTTATATAAATATGTACCTCCTTATACATAACATAACATTATGTATCTGATGGAGGATTCGTATACTTGAGGTAGATACATCGATACTAATAACTTTGATGTTGCACTAATGTATCTCATAATCTTAACTTGAATACAAGCACGTATACGCAGTAAGTGGAATGTAATGTGATGGAAGGAGCTTTGGCAATGATAAACTGTAAATAGGGAGGAAGAGGTAGGAAATAGGTACAGGTATTCTTGCCTGGGTACCTACCATGTAGGTAGGTATTTATCCCTGCCAAGAGTACCAAACAGCTGAATCAAACTCTAAAAAATGAAATCTTCTTTACAACTTGGAACTCGCAGCTTGGTTTTCATAACTTGGATTTCATAACTTGCATCTTGCAACTTGCATCTTGCAACTTAGACCTCGAGACTTAGACCTCAAGACTTGGACCTCAAGACTTACAACCCTAACAAGAGAATGACTCGGACTCTCATCCACCATGGACGTGTGCTTGCCTTCTCAAGACTCGCTACTAGGTTGATAAGAACATTGGATCCTCCTACCATGATACATACCTCTTATATACCTGGTATATAGAATAAATGTTTTAATCGAGTCTGGTACGAGAAAAGATGCTCTTCTCCTTTCTTTTTTCACCAATCGATCATCAAGCCTTTGTTCCAGATAATCTCAGCGGGAAAAAGCAAAAGTTAACGGGAGGGAAAGCCTCCTGAATTCTTGGTACCTCTTAATTTACAAGGTAGTACGATACATACATCACATCTCGAACAACCGACGCCTCTCTCCAAGGTACGCTCAGGGAAGGGCGTGCGTTCTCAACGCTGCTATGCTTGACATCGACTGTCCTGGGGTCGAGAGGTCAGAGTCATTGTCAGTGCCAGTGCCAGTGTCAGTGCCAGTTTGCACTTCTTCCCTCCATACCAATTATAACATACTTACTGGCATGGTCAAGCCTCTGCCGCTATCCGCCATGCCTAATTCAGACGGACAATGATATTAACTTTTCACGGCTAGTTGCTGAACTTTACTCTACCTCTCTCTCTTCAACTTCTTCGTCATTTATCTGGATCTCTATTCCCTATTTGTTATCCTCCTATTTTAGCTGCTTCTGCAGTTCTCGTTCCCTAGTCTTTCGGCTTTGATTGACGCTCTGAAAAGTTGTCGTCGATCACGGGAGATCCGTACAATGCACGGAGTGACCAAGATGTTATGGTAACCCTTTTCTCTTATAAACGCCGCTCACTCAACTGTTCTGTCTACGCGAATCTGGGGGATATCCAGCAGTATAAATACCTACCTGGTATATACGGGCCGGATGCTCTCGGTCATGCAACAAAATCTACATCCCGGGACCCTGGCAAGAGTCGTTGAAGTAAACGTGGCGTATGTTGTCACTCACCTATTCTCTCACATGGGAGAAAGATAGCGCCGCGCCGTCTAGATTCCAGAAATTAGACTTTCGGCCCTTCCGTCGTCTCCGTTATAGGTTTTTCTTTTCTTTCTGTTTATTATGGAGGGCGTCTTCGTAAACTCCTTGAATTGGGGCATCCTGGTGGAAAAGGAAATTATGATACATACGGACGAAAAGGTCGACGACGGCCCAACAATTCCTCATCCACCGTCTGTCGTATCTGTCGCCAACTCCATGTCTGAATTAAGGAGGGGGAGCAAAACTTCCGATAAACCGGAAGCGAGCTCGCTTTCTCTCCCGGAAAAGATGCTTCCCCGTCTTGACCTCAGTGAGGGAATTCATAAAGACCTTGTTGAGTTACTCGGCACCCCTCCTCCTCCATGGAATTTCATGTCTATACCCGACGACTCAAGCGTTCATTCGACTCATAATAAATGGAATAACATGTTCCACGTTTTGAGCAAGAAACGCAGGAGGCGGAGACGCCAACCACCGCTCATTAAACTCCCGGATTCAGCTGTTTCTTCTAGGACCACTGATGGTCATCGATATATTGCCATATCGATCCCGACTACATCTCAGCGCTCTATTCCAGTTCGCTCGCGACCTCGCGCGTCTGCGCCAACTCAAGCCATGTTAGCCGAACCGTTTGACACGGCGCAAAACCTATTGTTTAATCATGGCTTAAATGTCCCGAGGATAGCTATTAGAGACCACGAGCCGTTATCCTCCGCGTTGCTCACGCCAATGTCGACAACCTTGCCAGAATCAAGCACCACAGTTGCGCCTCCTCCCAAGAAGCTATCTGTGCTATCGACAGTACCGTCGTTAGGTGATGCTCCTGATGAAGCAGAAGCGTCGGTCAAGCGGAGAAAGTCCGAGAGAGGCCCAGTTCACAGGGTGTCAATGATTCCTCTAGAATCTATCAAGGCATTGCGTGCTGCAAAGCGGGAGCATAAGTCTCCCATACGAGGCCACGAACGACAAGCAGAACAACGGAGGAAGATAACAAAGCCTAGAAGAATCGAAGTTAGCGAGACTGGTCGAATAGCTGGGGGTTTACCAGCAAACCAGACCGCAAGATCACAACAGAAACAGCTAGCTGATATTAGCAATGATCTAACTACTACCAAACAACCCTTAGCGAAGGATAATTTGAGAAGATCCAACACTTCTCCTGGGCCACCACGCATCTTGTTAACCACACCAACATTGCCAGTTCGATCTTCGAGTCGCAGAGCAGTAACGACAATGAACAAGTCAACCGAGATTGACAAAACTATCGGCAAACGACCGGCCCTGATGAGCAGGGCTGTTGGTTCTAGTAACGACGGACACGGAAGCGGCGGTACAACCGGGCCTCGCGGGTCGTTTGCTGAGAGCCTGATGACGGACTCGTCGCCTCAATTGTTGAAGGCACAGACGGCTACGGCCTATCAGTCAGCCCCTATTGTTGTCCGACCACCTTCGCACCCCGAAGTCGAATCTCCCCTTTGTCTCGATTTTCCCACGCCGCCGACGACCAAGGCCAATCCCTTGGCGAAGGAGGAGTTCTTATCACTTCCCGCCGAAGCTAAAGACTCTGTCAGTCGCAAAGAACGAGTTAGGGAGCGGAAGAAGAGGGACATAGAAAAATTAAAGGCCCGGATACGTCAGAACCTGTCCCCCACCTCGCATCCCAAGCTCGAAGCAAAGGTACAAGATGAGATTCGGCCAGGATCTCTGGCGAAAGAGCGAATTAGCAGAGACCTAGGCCGACCTTCATCTTCCTCGAAACCATTCCTGAGAGCAGAGATGTCAGATATCGGGCCCATGAGGCCGGACCATAAGGAGAAATCGCCCTACTCATCATCAAAAACTATCCTGAAGAAGGATCAGCGCGGAAGAAGCGCTAGCGCCCCCCTCCTAGCCACCAGTTCGTCACCATCTCCACTTGAATCGTCGTCCATGTTGCTCTTGGGGGAGGATAGCGCGGCTGCATACTATCGGCGGCGCTCGCGCGAAGCGGAGCGCAAGGAGGAAGAAGCGAGGAGGGCGCGGCGCGCAGCCCAGGCGCTAGCGGAGACTGAGGACCGCGTGCGACGTCAGAAGCTCTTGCGGCGCTACGAGAAGCTAAAGGAGAGCCGCACGCGGGACATGGAAAAGCGCCTGCATCGCCTCGAGCGCAACGGCGAGGTGCTGATGCAATCTCTCGCCTCCCTTATGGATATTCTAAACAGGATATTAACGCCGGATCGGCACGTCCTACAGCGTGCCGCTTCCGCTCATCCTACTGTCGGATCTACTAATAACCCACTGAATCGTGGTCCCGGAAGCATGGTTCAGCCGCTGAGACATACGCGTAGCTATGATAGTCCTCTCGAAATCTTGCGTCCTCTACAGGGGTACAAACACAAGCTCGAGCAGCGCGAAGGAGATGGGAGGGGAGGCTCCCACTACCTTGAAGTGCCGGGAAAAGGCCCCGGGCCTAGCGGTGCAGGGGTTGACGAAGGCGATAGTGAAACGGAGACGCGCGTGCGACAGGTGGCGCTCGAAGCGTTACAGGCACAGCTGCTGTCCCGGCCTTCTCAGAGCGGCAGCGGTGTATTGGGTTTGTCGAGTAGCCGCAGCAGCAGCCGTAACAGTAGTCGCAGTGACCTCAGCGACGACGCAGGGAGCCTCGAGATTATGGAGCCGCTTATGCGCGAACTGCAGGAAGGGGCGCGGTTTGAGGGAGGAGAGAGGCTGGAAGAGGAAGAGGAGAGGGATGTGGAAGAGGACCGGACACCGGTTACGGAGAGCGAGGTATTCAATCTCTTCTGATCTGAATCTGAATATAATACAACGATAAATAATAATCCGTTGGTTGTATACTATTTGCTGTACCTTCATTTGAATTATTTCTTGGTCACTTTGCTTTTCATTTAGGTACTCTGGGATGGGATGGGATGGCTGGTATCTACCTCATAGCATACTTTGGGCGGTAGTTATAAGGATGGATGGAAGGTACATCGTTTTACTTATATCTCGTCAACACCTTCTATGAACTACTTCTCAACGTGACAAACAATACCATGTAAAGATGTAGGAAATAGTCGCTCTTGAGCATAAGTAAGGTGGAAGATACCTAAGTAGGCTGTACGTAGCTCTACCTCCTTCCTATCCTATCCTATCCTATCCTATGTACCTACGGGCACCCGTTATACTAAGAGGTATGTACTCTCTCTGCCTACAGGCTACGGTACATCAAGTAGACCGAACATTATCGAGTTTAGTAGTTAGGTAGTTAGGGGTAGTTAGGTAGTTATTTACCCTTATAAGGTATGGGATAAGAAAATGTAGACAGGGAAGGAAGGAAGTAAATCAATTACGGTACCTTAAGTACATACCTAGGGTACCTACCTACTATGTTATAAAACGAGAGAAAAATAACAGAAGCCGGAACTTTTTTTCATACATGTATTATATTGGGGGGGTAAAAAGCGACGTAATGCAACTGTAATGAGCGATTGTGGTTTTATTTTTTTTATTCATAGTATGTAAGTGGGAGGTAGGTAGGTAAATAGGTAGGTAGGTATGTACAAGTAGAGACAGGGAGAGAGATATAACCTCTTTCCCCCTTTTCCCCTTTTCCCCTTTTTCCCCCTTTTCCCTCCCTCCCGCGGCTGAGAGAGAGAGAGATAGAAGCGTGAGTGAGGTAGAGAAGGGGAGGGGGGAAAGGGAGAAAAGCGGGAAAGCGGGCCAAGGTAATAAAATAAATAAAGAAATAACGGACGAAGAAAGCGTAAAGCCGTTGCAGCAAGAGAAGAGATAGATTTTTGACGAGACGTATCTTAGCCTTGCCGTGCTTTGCTTTGATTTGCTTTGCTTTGCTCGCCCTTATCTCCCCTGGATATTACAGAAACCATCATCATCATCATCATCATCATCATCGTCAATTTTTTTGGGGGGGCTCGAAAAAACTATGCGCCGAGCCTACAACTGTGATTTGAACTACCTAACTCTTCTCTCCTTCTTTGAACCTCTCCTCTCTGAATACACTTATCTCCCTCCCCTCCCCCCCCCTCCTCCTCCCCCGTCCTACCGTGCCCTTACGTGAAAGATATCAGAGCTCGGGTACCGACGTCCGAGACTCGAGTACCTAGATTTGAACCTGATTGAAATACAGTAAAAGTAAAAGTAAAGTAAGAAATGGCATAAATAGGGTCATTAAGAGAAGAAGAAAAAAAAAGAATAAGAACGAGAAGGGGGAGAAAAAAAAGGCAGCAGTATTATCATCACATAAAGTGTTCCCCCCCTCTCTCCCCTTCCAGCCGGTACGCCGTGTTCAATGCATTGCAAAAGATGAAACTTGAACGCCTATAGTACTAGGCCCCTCCCTCCCCCCTTTTCTAGAATAAAGGACGGAGCAGTACACCTTACTGGAGAAAGATATTATTGAGGCCTCTTGTGCTTACGCGGGATGAAAGGGTCGGAAGGAGGAGGAGGTCGTCGCCTCGGAGGTGGCGGCGGCTTAGGCGCCGCAGAACTTGAACCGGAATTGGAATTAGAAGCAGAAGGTCCCTAGACAACCATTCGTGTTAGTTAACTGAAGGAAGGGGCTTGCTGCAGTGTCAATTTACGAACCTTAGGCGCATTCATAGCTCCAGGGTGAGGAGGAGGGAGATGATTGCGTGTCGTCGAGGTATTTCGATTCTGCGGAATACTAGACGCTGATGATTGGTTTTGGTTTCGCTTCATTGCTCGAGGTGCGCTGGGGGGCGCTTTTGGTATATTCTCGCTGGCGATCTGTATGGGCATCCTTTAGTTTAGTTGCTCTGCCCATAGCTTGTTCTGTCTGAGTGACTTACCCTCTTTGATGCTTTGCCGTCATCGGCACCATCCCTGGCCCGCTTTTGACTAGATTGATGTATTACAGGACGTTCGGAGGTGCGAACGATCGTCGTAGCCTCGCCACGTTCGTTGAGCCCGCCGTATCCTACTACTGGGACATTGTTCAAGGGAATTATTGGTCCTCGTCTCTCCAGAATGTTGTAGGTCTGTGGTAGCTGGGGTGTAAGATGTTTCTTCTTAGGTACTCGTACCGGAGCATCTTCCATAATTACATCTTCATCGTTGACACTGATTTCACGATGCATGGTTGAAGTACTTTTCGGCTCTTCGAAGCTGTTCCACACTGAGCCGGCAGGTCTATGGGAAATAGCTGACGGCATGGGGGAAGGCGATTCATCGAAGTTAACGGATGGTAACTGAGCGCCTGGTTTCCTGAGAAGTGAGATGATATTCCCTGCAGTGTAGCGATCTCGAGCTTTGGCATCTTCTATCAGCTTATTCCAGAATTCTCCCTGAACTAAGGCTCGAGAGTCTCCTAGGATATAAAGTGAAGATTTCGCACGTGTTAGACCAACATTCATACGTCGAATGTCCGTCATGAAACCGATACCACCCGTAGGGCTAGCTCGCACGCACGAGAAGATGATGATCTCACACTCACGACCTTGGAAGGCGTCCGTGGTATTGAACTCGATTTGCTCCTTGACTGTTTCTCCGTAGCGGCGAGAAAACTGGTTGCGGAGCTCGTACAACTGGGCCTTGTAAGGAGTGATAATGCCGATTTTGCCCTTGAAGTCGATATTCGCATAGTCTGTCATTAGTCTCTCGTACAATTGCATCGCAACCCTGAGCTCTTCCAAGTTAACAAGCGATTTGCCTTTGTGACCCTTCTCCTGAATACCCTTCACGTCGAAGAATCGGTACGGGCCTAATAACGCATTTCTGTGCCATGGCTGATTACGCAGTTTCCTCATGTCACTACCGTCTACGAGACGTCGCTCATAGAATTCTTGACTCGGGAAGAGGCTGATTTCTGGATGCATACGATATTGCGTATCGAGAAGATGGACATCCTCAGGATGATTACGCTGCATACGAACGAACAAACTCTGGTCGTACCCGTATCGTGCGGCAGACTGAGACAGTACCGTGGGCGGAAGTTGCTTCGGGTCTCCTACGAGAATGCATTTAGAGCAGCCATATTTCAACGGGATGAGCGCGCTGAGCTCCACGCACTGGGCTGCTTCATCAATGATCACCGTCTCGAACTCAACTTGCAGATTCTTGAACATCTCGTGTCCACTGCCGCTAAGCGTTGCACATAGGACCTGGGCAGAATCGAGGATCTCCTGCTGGATTTGACGTCGCCGGATCTCGCTCTCTCTGGCAGCCGTATTCCCGCTGTCCTTATCGGCGTCGATCCTTGCTCCTATCTGAGCTTGACGACGTTTTAACTCGTCAAACTTTCGCTGTAGTTGATTTGCCTGTGCCCGATCACCGACAGTTCTTGCGGCCTGGAGTTGCGGGCGCAGATCAGCCAGTTCTAACTTGATCTGGCCAGCTTCTTGGTGCATCAACTCTCGCGAACTAGGACCGTTGTTTTGGTTCGCAACACCCTCTACGCGTGCCTTGACCATCTCATCTAAAGTGACATCTTTGACTGCTGCGTTTATGGCATCGCTACGACCGAGACGCAATACATTTAATTTATGGAAAGACCCGGTGGTGGATTTAACCCCGTCCTTGAGTCGTAGAACCAACTCATCGACAGCTGCATTACTTGGGGCGCAAACCAGTAGCTTTTTAGCCGTCCCTTTATTACCTCCTGAGTTATGGCCGCTAGGCCGCTTGATCGCATTGCCACTGGGTGCAGTGAAGTTGCCTGTTAACAGGGCACCTACCATTGCTACGATTGTCTTTGTCTTTCCTGTTCCCGGAGGACTATGATCAATTAGCCACATTTTCGACAAAATACCTAAACACCCCTTATATGCTTACCCCTGAACTAATGTAAATGCGTCGTTCTCCTTGGCGTTTAGAATCGCCTTTGCCTGTCCTTGGTTTAGCTGATAGTTCTCCATGATTTTCTCTACGGCCTCATCGCCAAATTTAAGCATCGGAGATGGTTTTGCCTCTAGGACTTCAGGCATCAAATCGTAGTATTGGAGACTTTCCAAAGATGCATACTCTCGTTCAATCGTAGTCATGCTAGTAATTTTGACAGCGTAAAGCTCCGCTTGCGGCATCATCGCAGATATAATAGGACCAGCTCGACCGCTTAAGCGGAACTGTATTTCTAGGTTGCTGTTCTTGAACTGGACACGCCAGATACGTGCAAGACAGTGCAACTCATTCGTGGCCTCTAACGGGTTCGCGGCATACGAAAATAAGACGATATCTCCTTCTGCAAGGAACCTGTCCTTATTCTCATTTATAGGCATGATCGTGCTAACCTCGACAAACTTGTCAACATTCATCCGATTGATGATCTTGATCCCGAAAGGTTTCGAGGTAGCTTCATCCTTGGACGTTACGAATGATCTCCAGGCCTCGTTAATTAAAAGCGGTAGGAATGTTTCCTTATACTCTCGTGGGTCTTCATAGGAATTAGATACCTGGGAACACTTGATACCATTCGGTGGATCGTTGCCTTCGTGAAAGATATCCCATTCGAGAATAGCTTGGTGTAACACATCCATCGGAGGGATGAGTCGTGCTCGCATATCCTTTGCAGAGCGTTGTATCTTCATCTTCTTCACCGGGAGGCGTACGTTGATCTTTACGGATTCTCCGCCCTTGGGCGCCTTCTGCCCTGCGGCAGACCGTGCTAGGAATTCGGCATCGCCTTCCGAATCATCTTCATCTTCTGATGAAGAATTGACCATGATCTCACTTTTCTGTGGCGCATGGTCCTTGCCGTGGACACCTGAAAGTCCTTGGAGGCCTGATCCCTCGCCGGAGACGAGCGGCTTAGGCGCCCGAAGGGCTTTTGCTCTAGCAATTGCATCGGCGTCCCTCTTTCGCTTCTCTTCAGCTTCCTTCTGGCGTTTTGCACGTATCTCTGCTCCTTTATTGATTACAGGTTTTTGTTCTGACTGGCGAGCCCGCATTCTGTCTAGAGTAGAACGATTCTTCTCTGAAGAAGACGTCTTGAGAAGCTCGCATATATCGTCCTTGCTCGACCTCGTTGGCAACTTTTCTTTCTGGTGTGTACTTTGTATCGATGCCTCCGAGCCAGACTTCGACCAAGTATCAAGCTTACTTTGTCGTTTAAGGGGGTCAACCTTCTTAACTGAAATGATCTCGACGTCCTCTTGAGTATCCTCGCCCAAAGCTCGTATCAGCTCCGCACGCTGACGCTCATTCATGTTCGTTTGAGTATTATACCGGCCAGACTGATTTTGAATGCAGGTATTCTTGATGAATGCTAAGGCTTGCGGCGTGGGCTCCATGTCGAATTCCACAAGACGTCTCATGAGTTTCCCGAGAACACTGACGATCACTGTGACAAGGTATAGATCCTTTAGACGAAGCATCTTGCAAAGCCCGAGACAGTACTTGCGTGGCTGTTGAAGGATATCCCTCATAGCCTGCTTTTCCGGTTGTTCGCTGCTGTCTAAGGAAGCGGAATGCGCAGACTGAGGGCTTAATGCAGCTGCCAGAAGGCCATCCTGGGCTAAGAGAGCCTCGGCAAGTTCCATGGCCTCTCGACAGAAATTCTTCATGATTTCCATATCAACCAGACGACTCCAACCCTCCGTTTGGTTGAAAGCGTTTTCAAGGAAGATCCATTGCGAGTTCCACCAAGCGCCTAGAACCTCACGCTCTTGTACGTCCAAATCCTTGGATCGCAGTACACCAGATGCCGGGTCGCAGAGGCTGCCAAGTATCTCTCTCGAATAGCGGATGATATTAAACTGGGGAGACCATAGCGACATCTTGTCGTTGACTTCGTTAACAACTGCTGTGTAAGAAGACAAGGTACGAACGAAATAACGATCAAGTAATTGAAGCACAGCATCCGTTCGTCTCATCTCGCCGGTGACTGTCTTGATGAAAGAAGCTCCGGCAGTGCTCATATCTTCCTCACCGTGGACAAGGGCCGCGACGATAGAGAAAAATGTCGAGGAATCCAAACAGAACTGCTGCAGCGTATTTTCGTCGAAGTCGCCCAATCTTTCGATCATGCGTCCTACAACCTCGGCCGTCTTCTGAAACTCGACGTTAAATTCCTTCTTAGCGGGAGATAATGTCTGTCTTTTCAACGGTCGAAATACTTCCACAGTGATGAGCGGACTCGCGGCAACCAGCATTATCTTGGCTAGGTCGTCCGCCCCAGGTTGGAGGATCTCTAGAAACGCTTCCCAGAGACCTGCCGAGTTTCTATTAATCTCTCGTTGTACATGGCTATCATTCTGAAGGGCATTGAACTCCTCGAGAGTGATACGGGAATCTAGAGCGAGCGCATGTCTGATCACGGATAATGCAGTCTGCGACATGCTTGTATTTTGTCGATTGTTAGACGAGTGTTGCGCTAGTTGAATAACTAAGTCTTGGTGCTTCAAGGCCAGATTCAGAGTTGCATTCGTGTGTATGGTGGAAGAGCCTGCATGCAACTTGTAACTTGGCGAGGCGAAGGCTTCGAGAGTAGAGGATAGAACTTCGACGGCGGCAACTTTACATGCAAGCTTACCCCCTGCTGTCATGGCAGGATCCTGAGCATATCTTTGTTGAAAATGGTGTAATAGCGAATCACACACATCGCTTTTCTGGGGGGTAGGGATTGATTCTACAAAAGGCCTCACCCACGATATGGCTGCAGAACCCTCCGACATCATCAGATCGTGTTCCCCAGACTGCATCAGCAATGTCCTGAAGACGGGGCTTCCCAATATTTGCTCGGCAACGGCCGTATGGGAATATTGACTATATGCGGCCCAAAAAGCCTTGGGGGACTTTTCTATCAAGGCACAGAATGTCTTCAGAAGTAATTTTAGGACGTGAACCGAGTTAATTCGGGTCATCTGGGCTAGCAATAATTCATATATGCTTGGCTGAACGGACATGGCTCGCAAGGAATGTATGACTAGGTTGTCGTCGAGGACGTTCAAGATATAGAGAAAGCCCTGCCAGAAACGAAGCAGAAGCTCGTGAGAAGCGTTGGTATCATTTGCTTTCTGGATAGCATTAGCTAAATTGTCGTTGATAGCCCAGTCGAAATCTTCGGTGGTGATAGAGGGTTGACGTGAGAACGTGTGGACGGCGAATCGGTGGCGGGTCGGGTTCTCGTCGAAGAGGAAGAATGTCATGGTGGGAAGGATTTCGTCAAGCTTGAGGATTTTTCGTTTTTGGATGGCTTCGAAGACGAAGTTGAACTGTTTGCGGTTTTCTGGCAAGCTTAGGTATGGCATACAACATATAGCTTCGTAGAGCGCAAGGAGTAAGTCGGCTCTATTCTCTTTAATAAAAGTGATTTGGCCAGCTACACCACCATGGGCATTAACAAACTCGGCCGCGGCTTCGAGGCCTTTCGTAATTCGGATGGAGTCGAACTGGTTCAGGCGGTCCTCCATCTCGGAGACGACACTCTCGTCATAGACTCTGTACAACAAATCAGTACTATACTCGGGGAAAGAGGTAGTAGGGCTAGACATTACTGGGCGATCTCTTTGAGAAAGGGTCTGCGTCCCTTGTGCCAATTGCGCGTGCAGCTAGCGCAAGACTTGATGGCATCGTCAATACGTGCTGCGAAATCATAACCTATGCTTCCTGCCGCCTCGTCTCCTAAGCCTAATATTAATGAACAGGCATACGTCTGATCTAGCCTAAATCTCCCCTCTCGGATCCTCTCCTCTTTCTGTTGTATGCTTATTTTGCTAGGAGCGTCCGGGTCGTCGTAAATCTCGTCATCTTCTTCCGATATCTTCGGGCAACACAGATGAAGTTCTCGCGGAAGATCGCGAAGCTTATTGCAAGCATCCAGGAGTACTTCAGGAACAGACATGTTGGTTTTTATTGGGCATATCGTTACGAACCCAAGTTAAATGAGGTGACGCGAGTAAGGCTGAATGCGAAAAGGAGGCAAAAGAAACCGATCGGTATTTTTCAACTTCAGTTCACTTTTCAGAGCACCTACGTGTAGCGTCGAGCATCGAAAAAAAAAAAAAAAAAACCAACTCCTCTAGTCCATAAGATGGATTACGGTAGTAGAAGATCTAGTGTGTCGCGAAAATGAAGACGAAAGGAAGACAAAGGAAAAGGTGGAATGGAAGTTAAATATTCAACTCTGAGTTGAAGGATGGAAATGTTAAAGTGACCAGTTCTAGCGCGTCGAGGACGTGCCAACGTTCCAGTTTATCGATAAGGTCGTAAAGGTTTAGAAACACCTCTTAATACATGTACCACTACCTAGGTACTTGGCCTATCGTTCTATGTAGGTGGCCGTAAAATATTACATCATATTTCCTTTTATAAGGGTATGCATTTCTACGTAGTGGTATGAGCGTAGATAATAGAGCGATAAGCAAGAAACCAATAGCGCTTACTCCGTATACACAGTAGGAATCGAACCTACCTATCTTAAAAGTGGTGGTGAGCCCTGGCGATACCGTTAAAAGTGGGGCGGAGCACGGGTATAGGTACTCTCTTATAACCCTGTCTCTACACAGTACACAGTAAGTAGCGCTACTAGTTTCTGTCAGAGAGTGGGTCATGTGACTTCAGGTCACATGATATCTACCTCAGGCACTCTCCTATATGTACAATAAGTTTTAGGTCTCAGAGTCCGTTTGTAGAAGAGTCTTTTCTCTTCTGCAGCCTCAATCAATATTTCGTCTTTCACACACATCTGCAGGGTAAGATCAATTATGCTTCGTAAAGTGCCCTTCACATGGATGGTACCCATATAATAACACAAAGACTCAAAAGAAAACGCAGAAGCCGGTCGTCATTATATAAAAGCACAGGCAAATTTCAAGAAGCTGCACCAAAATATTCCCGCAGGCACCAAGTAAAATGAATCGGTATATCTATTGCATAGTGCATTATAGACATGGATCTATCTAAGCTATAATCTATTCCTGCTCTGTCTCTTCATCCTCAATTCCTCTCTTTTTGAGCAATTTCGGTTTAGCTTTGGATTGCCGCTTATCAAATCGCTGGAGAAGACTTTCCAAGGGACATTCTGCAAATTCCTTCCAATCTGCCGTGCCTTCAGCAGTGTTTCGGCTGCACTTGTTGCATCGCTGGCCATGGCGGATAAACAATTGATGTAGACCGTACTTGAGATGGTCCGGGCAACGCACCTCAAGATGACTGAAGACGTCAATCTCGGTGGCATTTTCCGGTACCCATCTAAGCCACTTGGAGAACTTGTTGACGTGGGTATCAACTGCAAAACATGGCATTTGAAAGCAAAAGAGAATGACACATGCTGCAGTCTTGACGCCGATACCAGGATACTTTGTTAGCGCTTTGAGGATGCCATCTTTCGGTAAGCCGCGGAGATGCTCAAGAGACAGATCATTAGACTTTGTCTTGTCTGTCTGTTGATCTGTTGGTCCGTCTCCCGAAATAGCCGCGCGTCTTTCAAGGTTCTCCAGATACACCATATCAAGCACGGCTTTGATATTCTTAGCTTTGAGGTTAGCAAGCCCTCCTGAACGAATTGCAAGCACCAAGTCCTCCATAGGTCCAAGTCTGACATTGTTCCAATTGATACTTCCCTTCCCGATTCCTTCTTCCAACACCCCATACCTCCGTGCCATGGGGAGCAAAACTGTGTCTATATGCGTGATTCTTGTAGCACCACTAAGAAGGGTTCTTATTAAGCCATCAAGAACTGAGGGAACCTCACCACATCCCATCACTTCAAGGGAAGGTACGGAGAGGGCTTTGGGTTGGATGACATGGCCGTGCATCTCAGTAAGTAAGCCATGAACTTCCTCGCACTGCTCTGCGCTTGGTGCTTGCCAGTCAGGAAAGGGGCTCTCGCCTAGAGGCATTAGGCCATACGGATTATCCTGTGTCTTTCTGGCCTTGGTCTTCACTGTCTTTGGCTCAAATCTAGATGTGCTCTTGTCAGGTTCTCGATCCTTTACCGGAAGTCCAGCCTTTGTATCGATCTTTCGCTTCTTTGACGGCCTATCTTCACTCTGTTTGTCGGTATTCTCGATCTTCGCATTGGGCTCTTCGGTAATTGAGCTCGACTTGGCGATACTCGTTGAGTCAATACCAGAGGGCGATTCAGTAGAAGAAGGCGGCTTAGTATCAGAAGGCGCTTGACTAGGCTGGTACACTTCCGGTGTGCTAGACGTCAAGGAAACTCCCATTCCGTGTGGCAGGATATCGAACCCGCCTCTAACTGGCACCCCCTTCGTCCTGAGACTACGTCGTGGCATGTTGTATGATATAATATGGGTTAAAGGTTGTCGGAGATCTAGTTATGAACTAGGTGAGCGTTTCTAAGAGGCGAAATTGTGGCTTGGTTGTTCACCTTAATTGTTATAATAAGTGTGGGTAAATGATGAAAGGGGGGAGATCTTATAGGATGATGATTCTCGAAGAAGAAGATAGCTTGGAGTTAACGATTGAAAGAGACAGTATGCCGTTGACGCCGAAAACTATGGAGTATAACAGCTGAGATATTGTCAGTAGATATAAGGCGAGAATTGAAGTATATGCGGATAATATCTATAGATATTGAGAATGGATATTATCGACGATTCACCTTCTGGACGACTATAGTAATAAGGGGTGATTTGATGTCAGTAACCTGAGAAAGAAAAAGGTCATGAAATAAGGGTAAGTATTCACGACGATATAGGATAAGTGTGTTGTAAATGGATAGGGCAGACTCTTCTTGAAACCGACCTTTGAAAGAGATAAAATGTGGAGTTCGACTAGACTTCCTATAGGTACCATTTATCTCTTTGGGCTTTTATAAAAAGTAGTTTGAATAGTTACAAATAGTTAGGTAGATGAATGTTGAGGTTGTAAAAGGAAGAAGATGAAAAGTTGGAGAGTCGAGGTGGAAGGAAATTTTATAAGAAGGGGGAATGTTAGTTCTACTGAGGATATCGACGAATATAGAAGTAGCACTCCACATAGACAAGCAAGCATATTCAGATAATGACGCAAGTTGAAACATATTATGGCAAACCGTGATCTATTTAGGAATGATCCCTAAAGTATAGTTACCTAGGAATAGCCCTGGGTCATTACCACTCACTTAGATTCTGCGACTGTATCGTGATTGCCGTACAGCGTCTTAAGTTGAACATGAGACGAGCCTTGTGTAATTAAAGGGGGGATTATATCGAGTGTACCTTATATGAAATGAATGGATAGATAAGGTACATAGAGTATACTTCATACAATTGCACCTTCAAACCTCTGAATAGCCTTTGTTTGCGACTACCTAATCAAGTAGATATCTGTCAGAGAATGGCAATGTGACCGTGACTCACATCTCAGATATGCTCCCCAGAACGTACGATAAGTCATGAGGGTTAGAAATGTGTTTGTATAAGAGTTTTTCTCTTCCTAGGTAGGTACAGCCTCGTTTTGAATGCTAGAATTATGGCACAATATCCGACAAGGGGTTCAAAGTTTATATGCGCTGAAGAAGATGTTAGTCACTAGCGCGCCAGTGTAGGACCTGCAGACGGTTACGACGAATGATGATTATTCTAAACTCAAAAATATAATGTTTAACTTTACAAGAATATTACTAGAATAATATCTCTTGTATAATAGCTCAAAAGCTCGTGAAGGCTTAGTATCCTCCATCATGACTACCCCTTAACCTACATACCTTACTTGCCTCACACGTATAATTTCTATTGTAACTACCTTATATGTACAATTTGCCTATCGTACTTACTATGACTTTATGTAATGGAACAATAGATAATCTACTATACGCGTAGGCCTCGTAGCATACCTACCTCATGTAGATTATAAAACACGTAATAGTAATTCTATGAACCTATGATTCGAACCTCATAAGCAATTATGTAAATTTGGTATTATGAAATATGTATAAGGGTAGTTACCTATACCTGAATAAATAACGAGACCGTCTCTAGGTCCTACCCTGCGGTGTATATAATTACATACATGATGTGATGAACAAAACATATTCTATTTGAATCTTGGGCTGTCCAAATATTTATAATATACTGAAATACCTACCTAGGTAAATAAACCAAATATATCCCACTCCTTTTAATGATCTTAACAACATTATTTCGCCGGTCAATATTAACCCTACTTATATTACAGAGAGTTAATGGTGATTTCTTTCCTCACGATAGAATTTGAAAAGAGACATTAGTCTCGAACAGACTCTTCTTGTACGAGCCCCAACATCTAAATCTTAGACATCTTCCAAGTAAAAGGGGTTACAAAATTAAGAGTTGCCAAAGGAATCTAACTAACACTTGAAAACAGGAAACGGTTGAAAAAAGAAGGAGACTTGTTATAAACCTAGGCTCTAGCAATACCTTTTGCATTTAGGCTGTGTGGTGGTACGGGGGTCGCGAGGTAATGATGTATCTGTGGTGCAGCAAGTGCCGACGAAGCGGGATCTTCTTGAGGTCCACCACTAGGCATGTTCCTTAGAAACACCTTCTCAGGATGCGTTAGCAGGTAGCCTGGTATCTGAAAGAGATATCTTACCAGCATGCTCGTGAGCATTGCCGCTGCTTTTACCTGGCCCTCTACTGTCGCCACCGACGTGATCACCACGTCCACGTCCACTTCCACGTCCACGTCCACGAGATCCGCGCCCTCTGTTACTTGGATGACCTGCTACACCCTCGAGACCGGGCGTGGTCGGATGGTAGGTGGCGATTTCTCTGCTAAGAATTTTCGTCGTATCTGGAGTCGGTGGACGATCCGGGACATAACCTAAAGTGCTGGCATCCAAAATCCTAAATATACACACACGAGATATATCTGTCAGTAATCTAATGCCTTGTCTCTAGTGATACATCCTACTCATCAGGCGATGCCTGGGTTAAGCTCAACAAGGGGAATTGGCATAATGAGTTGCTTAACGTACTATGAGGATGTTAGCTATTGTGTTTATACCAAAATAGGGGCGTTTTTACGAAATGGGTTTCAAAAGGTGCTAAAGAGTCAAGGCCTAGGTTGCTTCCGCCACAGTACATACCAAGTGTTGAATCCATTCTTTGATCATATCTCCAGTCTCGCCATCAAATTCCCGCTTCACGCCCCTCTCCGCCTGCTCAAGAAGAGCATCCAAGGTTGGCCGATCTGCAGGGTTATGTCTCATACATGCCGCAATGACCTTCCGTAGCTCTTCATCAACATGACTATACTCCGGTTTGTCTAGGAGTAAAGCGCAATAGTGGAGGGGATCTTCTCCACCTGCCACACTCGATTCGCTCCGCTGGGGTGGAATCGGCGGTTGGAATTTCGTTATGATTACCCACATGGTCTATATAGATGTCAGGTTAGTTTCTGACGTCTACTGCGACGAGTCGTCTTTTTTCCGAGGGCATGTTACCAGTGCGATACCCCACAGATTCGTCCAATACCCATAGTGTCCGGCAATCTGGCTTTCGGAGAGCTCAGGACCTTCCGATAGCAAAGGTGCGTGGTGGTCCCAGTCCGTTCCGAATTGCTCAGGGGCATAGTAGCCGTACTTCCCGGCATCACGTCTTTCAAGGTAGTACGCGCTGTACTTACATGCTCAGCACAGTCCAACGTTGAATTCTAGATTAGGGGTAGGGAGTGAAATGGGAAATACTTTTCTTTATTGGGCTTTATCTTCTTCGCCTCGTTAAAGCCTGCAAGCTACTCGCCATGGTCGTGGTTAGTATGTATAAGATGGCACGTTACATAACATCATATGCTCACTATTAATTTTGGAATTCCGGTGTGTCCTTTATCTTCCCCGGGTGGCTCGAAGTTGCCGATGAGTACTAATAGTTTCCGTAGTCAGTTCTTATATCGGGGAATAGATTACAGAAAAGTATGTCTTAGTCTTACTATGAGACGGCTCGATATCAAAATGGACAATCCGATCTGCGGCCCACCTGCGGGTAACAGGGGGGAGCTGCTCTTCCATCAGATCTGATGATCTTCTTCGCCGATCCGGATGGAATTTCCGCGGTGGAAATCTGTAATGGCGGCCCGGTTAGTATAGTTTGGAGATCGGAGTGCCACGACGAGATCTCGATAAGCCTTGAAAAGAATACGTAAGGTATAGCGAAAAGATCTCTCCTCCCATGACACTAAACTTAAGCTATGAAGATGTGATGCCCTTACTCTAATGCGATGCAAGCTTTGATTACTGATATTCCCTATTAGTCAATCTCTGCGGAAAAGGGGGCGGGGCGGCACGGAGCGAGAGCTTCGGGCCTTGACATACAGCAAAGCCAGAAGGACCAAAGGACACGATTGGGAACTATTTCCTCTTGATATGCCAACCTGTACGTGAAGGTCCGTAGGTCGCCATACTGCATGAAATCGAAAAAGATATAATCCTTATGATACACATCGAGCGGGTCCTTTCTAGTATCGTAACCCTTCGCTCCCCGTCCTCTCGCCAGGTCGTTGATGACGATTCGCCTTTCTTCTCTCCAGTTGCGAGCATTGGCAATGAGCCGTTGCGTCCTCAGCGCCTTGGCCCGTAGCGCAGTGCGATTTGTCCGCCATCGCTGCATCCGGCTGAGTTTCGGCGGTCGAGGTTCGTCTGCGACGCTATGCACCGACCCGTCTGAGTCTTCATCTGCGCTCGAATCATGTATGTCTAGATGGTCGAGAGGGAACTTTTTCTGGCGTGGGAGGAGAAGGTCGTTCGGTTCGACCATTTGAATGCAATGGCTTGCGCCGGCCACTTTCTGCCAGTCGGTTAGGATACCCATAAAAACGGTTGGTGGTATATGGTGGCAGCTCAGGTCTAGATGGGTGGCTTATACTTACTCCTAGAGATCTCATCTGACGACGGATGGACTCACTCTCCCAACTTCCTCCACTGCTCACTTTTAATGCGAGGTCTCGATGTTTCCCGGTGTGATCCCAATGATTAATTCTCATAGTAACCGTGTCTGGACTGAAGCCTAAAACCCTTCCGCGTATAAAACGCGGGTTCTTTGTTTTTTCGAAATAGTTGCTAGCTTTATACCATCCCTTCTTGACATGTTCGTAATACGCAGGTTCCCACAGCGCATACTCGTTCGTCATATATAACGGGAATAGCTTGGACTTTTCCGAGTCGTATTTCTCCCGAACCCATGCGTTGTGAAGGGTATAGTCTCTGTGCTTCGGGTCTCCGACCTTTGGAAATGGGTAACTCGTCCATTCTCCTCGACTTAACTTGATATCTTCGAGGCCGGTATAGAGATTGCCCTGCTCCCGATATTTAAGCCACCTAGCGTTGCTCTCCCGATATTTTTCTGAAAATAAAATCGGCCCGGGGCTAGGAAATTCGTAGCCTTCAAAAAAGGTATCGTCGTCATAATCGTTCATTGCGAATTGTCGTTTCTAATGCAGTGATATAACTTCTTACTGTAGCTAGTCGTGTGACCGAGTCGTACGATATTGTTAAGATCTTCGTAGCCTTAACACACAGCTTTCTAGCAGGTAGGAGTACTATGGCAAAAAGCAAATGCTGTCCCAGAATGCTCTTTGTAATAACTATATTATGGTAATCGAAAGCGTAATTTCAGTCCACTTGAAAACAAAGGGGAGATATGGCGGTTTATGAGGTAGGTATGCTTTGGCTATACGCGGTCTGAGGTAGCATATTGTGTAAAGACAAATAGCCTTAGTTAACTACTCCGCTCTTTGTCGAGGCATGGAACAACTAAAGACGACAAGGTGGAGGAGCTGCGAAAGCCTGACTCTTCATTTTCGTACCTAAAGAATGGGCGTAGAAAGGGACACGGCCAAAAGAAATACAATAATGAATGGTATATAATTCCTTATGAGTATATAGCCATAGAAGATGGGTAGATGTTTATCCCGCTTGCACGAACGCCTCCTTTACCTAGGTAGTCACTATTTTCCACGTGAACTTAGGGATACTTCAGTAGCTTCGCTTAAGAAAGAGCATTCATTCGGCTATACCATTGAATGGAATGGAATATGGATGATAGTAGATGAAGACCACATGTATTAAACTAATGATTATTACGCAAAGGATATTCCGATGCTAAAATAGTTGATCTCCTGACTGGGAGACCAATCCTACAACATGTATACAATATATGCCCCGAGTCAACCATCTCTTAAGCAGGATATAATTACGTGGTATCAAGGACCACGACTTCTGCTTCGACTTCCCCAACGTTCTCTACCATCAACTTATCCCCAGCATTGACATTATCCACGAATGTACCATCGCCCTCGTCGAGAACCTCATCTCGACCATCAAGTCGGATCTTGGACTTCCCTTCCTTCGTCATCGGAAGATGAACATATACCTTTCTTCGATTACTCTCGGTGGCGTTAGCCCCAATAATCCAGTCGAACTGGCCCTGTGGTGGGATAATACCGGCTCCCATAACGAAGTCGGCATGTATGGGTATGGTGCCCTCGATCGTCGGCTCGGCAGCTTTCTCCTGCTCGAACGTAGCCTCCGGGCCGCCCCGGAGCGGACTTAAAATAGGCACAAACCCCTTCCGCTTGTCCTCGTCGTCGAAGTGACGGGTGTGGTATCTCGGAGTAAGCCCTCGTTTCCACGGAATGGCCCAGATCTGCAGAAAATGAACCGTGTCTCTCGGGTGCTCGTTCTGTTCAGAATGCGCAATGCCCGTGCCGCCCGTGGTGAACTGAACGTCCCCTCGATGCATGCGGTAAAACTTGTCTGACTGGTCACCCTCAGCACCCTTGCGGAGCATGCTATCCCGGTGAGTCAGCTCCCCAGAGAGGATATAGCTGAATATCTCAAAGTCACGATGGGGATGCGTTGGGAAGCCGGTGTTTGGTTTGACACGGTCCTCGTTCAAGACGCGTAACGAGCCGAAATGCGTGAGTCTCGGATCGTACCAGTCGGCGAAGGAAAAGCTATGATACGTGTTGAGCCAACCATGGTCCGAATGTCCGCGGGCAGCTGACCGATGGGGAGTAATCTTAGCATGCGAGAGAGTCTTGGACATGGCGTTTTTAATAATGTTCATGAAATTGAGGTCGGTGACTAGTAAGCTTGGTACTTTTCAGGTGTTGAGATCGGTTTCGTGGTATTGTCGTGAGAGCAAGTTATATTTCTTAAGCCTTGTCGATTGGTAACAAATGTCACTCTTTTCCCGAGTCTATACCAGTATAACAAATATTCAACACCATCAACCTAACGGCGGGATAGTATATAATATCATGTCTGCCTAGCATTCCACTTACAAAGCAATTAGCAACCGATTATAAAGAATTCAACCTACGCCTCTTAAACAGTAGCGTCTCCATAAGTACCTATCCATATCCACGGTATTGGAATTGTATAGAGTACTCATTTGAGTATAGCACTTGTCTTTAGGGACCGTTTGAGCATTAGATTTGCAGTCTCCTTATCCAAGATTGGAAAGACTGGAGATCGGTTGAGGAAGACGGGAATTGGATGTTACATTGTTTTTATTTACGATGCGGAAAGTTCAAGAAATACGTATTTCTAGGGTGATCTTATCGATAGAGAATCATACGTCATCTAGGTACTCGTACGCCCTGTTTGATTACTCGCAGGTGTCCAATCATAAGACGGTATCCACTTTGACAAGGGACAATTTTTTACAAGCGGAAGTTTTATTTTTCTAGGCAAAAAAAGAACAAACATAACAAAATAATCTGCTTCATCTTTATTACACGTACACACTTCTTCGCCTCTACCCTCGTGTTCAAAGGCAATTCATAATAATGTTTAGTTCATTGCTTACTTGAATAAGAGACAGTGTGGTTTTGTATATCGATTGACGGTATCGAATATACAGGTTCCTGTTATTCGTACTCAGCACAACAACCTCCTTTATCATCAGCGTCCGTATCCCATTTCTGAGCAAATGATTCGAGGTAAACATGACCTCTTTCATGCTTCGGCCCTCGAAGCCTACCTAGATGAGTAAAGGCACGTTGAGATATATCTTTCGGGTCCGAGTCACTGCACGTTGTCGTACCCATCCTACAGGTAGCAAGTCGCAACCATGAATATTGTTATGATGAGTTTTTCTTTTATAAATGTTCGACTGCCTAGAAAATGGTGCGGAAAAAATATACTCTGAACAATATTCTTACTCTTTTTTTGGGTTTATTTTACTGGGAAATGGAATGACAGCGCTGCATACAATGTTGGATGCTGCTCGACATCTTGAATCTGAGTGTGCCTCCTTGTTATGAATTGACCATCTTACTTACAAGGGTATCAGGTTAAACATATTAGAACACCTTCATATACCCCATGGTATAGATTTTAAGAAATTCTATGCTATTTGGTTTCGAATTATGTGCTCGTCTTGAAAGAGGATATTCGGTAGTGAGACTAAGACTCGAGATGTCCTCGCATGCTACGCACAATTTCAAACTCCTAGAAGCAATAAGAGAGCGGTAAACGACCTTTCATTCGGAATGCCACTAGTCTACACCATGGCCTCCGGGACTAGAGGGCGATAACGATTGGTAGGTACCAGCATAATATTCATCTTTTTTATTTCCCCTTTTTTGATGGGATCCCGAGTAGAGAAGTACTGAACACAGAACGCTTGGTATGCTGGAAGCAGTTAAGAGAAGATGTTCGTCTCATCTCATAGTCTAACTAGCTCATCTCTCTTCTATACATCATCTATTATATAGGAGCTCCATAGCTATCAATGCACACTAGCCCTGAGGCGCTATTTTCTTATCGTATTTCCTATTCCAGACTGCGCTCTCAGACTGAGGCAATCCTTCTTAGCAGTGTCCTAACATCTCATATACCAAAGTCCATTCTATTAAGACAAAACGGGGACACTACTAACAAAGATACGATCTGAGTCTTATCTGCACTTTTCGCTCACAACGGTTTTCTCTCCAAGTGAACCACTAGCCTGTAGGGCTATTCTCTATTCCCTCGACGTTCCCGAGGCTGTTTGCATAAGTTCCAACTTAAGAGTCTAATCTACTAAGTCGGAACATGTATATGCGAAGAGGCCAGAGAGTAGATACTAGTGTCATCCCGGTGTAGTTGACGGTCGGCACCATTTACTTAGAGCCTTTCCTGTTCCATCAAATCCGCCGGCACTAAGTATATACTAGAGAATACACTATCCAACGCGCGCGAGGACTGCACACTACGGGGCGAAGCGTGGGCTGAACTTACACTCGAACCTCCTTTAAGTAAGTAGAATATCGTGTACTCCTCGAGAGAGATTAGGGATATAGTTGTAGTGTCTCAATGAGGGAACAGTGCTGTAGTTTAGTTGCGAGTAAATACATTGCTACCTATCTTAGCTTGCCTATGACAATATCTTAAAGATGAAGACCGTAAAAACTGAACGGGGCGGTTGTTCGTTAGTCGGCTTAGGAAAGAATCCATCAGGTGCCTACCTTACAGCCCTATGCTCCACGTGTATTCGCTGAAGGTGATGATCTTTTCTTTCTTCGTACCCTTCTCCACTAAAGAAACTCTTTATAAGCGAGCCTCAAATGGTCTGATCTAGAGAACTACTGCCCCTTACTTTAGCTACTTAGATCATAATCGATCTCTAGCTGGTGTAATCCGCCGAACCTATAAGAACGCCGTACCTTACACGATGAACTAGCTGAACTAGTTAGTCCAGTAGGGTACCGGCCTTAACACACTCGACCAATCATCTCTCGATATTAGCCTTCTGCTGTGATCGTATAGGTCAGGTTCCAGACTGAGCACTGTGGTCTATACCTGTTCCTAGAGTTGGTCACACACTTCTAATAGCTCTTTTAGTTTTTCGTACTGCATGGTAATGACACTGGTTCAGGGGTGATAACACCGTAAAGCATCATGGGTTAATCGGCGCGCGATCGCATTTTGGACTCCAATCTCAATTTTAAAAAAACACCACTGTAGGGATTAACGACACTGCGTGATGATACCTTTTCATTCGTCACATATTAGTCACTTATCGTAGTTTGTTAACCCTTACGGCCGACACTGTGAAGGGATATCGTTAGATCCATAGCTGAGGTCAACGTAGTTAAACTTAGTTTGATATGAAAAGACATGAGTTCTTAAACCCATTGCCAGCTCCTCACTCTCTCCGTTTCTTCCTCTTCTTTCTTGCCATAGCTACCTGTCAACCTGGCAAGAAACAGCGTATCCGCTAGTCGTAGCAGACATCTTGTCTGCGTCCCTTCGTTCATAAGGTAGCTTGACGAGTACACTCATTACGGCTCCGGCCATTTTACGCTCTTTACGTATCACAATCCCTTAGAAGACCGAAGATGCAGTTGAAGAATTCGGTCCTGGTTGCCGCTCTTTCGGCTGCCTCTGTTTCTGCCACTTACACGAAAGATTACAAACTCAACACCTACTGGGTATGATATAGTGCTATCAGACAAACGGCTCGCTTAAGTTACTAATCAATTTCCGTAGGGACAATCCGGACCTAGTACTGATTTTCTAGGACAACACTGCGAATCTGACAGCATAGATTATGTTACCCTCGCCTTCGTGAACACCTCGCCTGAGCACGGGAATGGCACTGAATATCCCGGTACTAACTTTGCCGCTCACTGCGCGGCAGAGGTTTACGTGAACAATGACAGAGAGTCTAAGCTGCTTAGCTCGTGTTCTTACATCACAGAAGACATCCAGAAGTGCCAGAGCCTCGGCAAGAAGGTCCTGCTCTCAGTCGGGGGAGTATACTCGTCTTCGAGTAACTACTCGCTCTCCTCGGTCCAGAATGGCGTAGACTTTGCGGAATTCCTGTACAGTGCGTTTGGTCCTTATAGCCCTAGCTATACAGGACCCCGGCCATTCGATCTGAGCAGTTCGAGCCATACTTGCCTTGACGGCTTCGATTTCGATATCGAGTGGAAGTTCGGTGAGGCGTCTCCATCTATCCCCTCGCGCTCAAGGGTAGACTGCGTTCACGGCTACCGCACGGCTACTAACAGGAGATGCCAGATGACCAACAGCCGTACATAGAGATGGTGAACCATCTCCGCGCACTCATCCAAAACGACAGGAGCAGCATGATCCTCACGGCTGCCCCCCAGTGCCCGCAGTCAGACGAATACTTCCAAATGAAGGCCATCCTTCAGCAGGCGCAGTTCGACAAGATATGGGTCCAGTTCTACAACAACCCGTCGTGCGAGGCCGGCGGCGCCGGCTTCAACTACGACGCGTGGGAGAGCTTCCTCCGCGGCGGCGTCAACGACGGGGCCGAGCTCTTCATCGGACTGCCCGGGAGCGCGGACGCCCTGGGCGCGTCGGGCAGCGGCTACGTCGCGCCCGACGAGGCCAGGGACCTCATCTGCACGTACAAGCGGGGCGAGCGCTTCGGCGGCGCCATGCTGTGGGACGCGTACTACGCCGCGCAGAACGCCGACGCGCTCGGGAACGCGTACTACGATTCCGTCGCGGAGGCTCTCAGGTGCGGCGGCTGCGCCGGCGACGTCTGCGCGCCCGCCGCCACGAACGCCAGCTCGACTGTCTCGTCCTCGGCCACGACGGCGTCTCCTACGAGCTCAGCTGCCAGCAGCTCCACCGCATCGGGTTCGACGGCAAGCAACTCGACTACAACCAGCTCGGCTACAGCCAATTCGACCTCCACCAACAGCGCATCTGGCTCGTACACTGCAGGCTCTGCCGCCGGGACCGCGACCGCGACGTCGACGCCTTACTACCCCGTCAGCAACTCCTCCTCTTCCACCCTATCACCGTCTACGTCTTACACGACGAGCACGGTGGTGACGACGAGGGTCTACACGGTGACGTCGTGCGCGCCCGACGTGACGAGCTGTCCGGCGCGGGGCTCCGTCGTGACCGAGACGGTGGCGCTATACACGACCGTGTGCCCCGTCACGCAGACATCCGCCTCCCCTCCTTCCACCACTGCCGCGAGCGCCGTCACGACGACGAGCACCGTCTACAGCACGCGCGTCGGCACCATCACCAAGTGTCCGGCCAGCGTAACCGACTGTCCCGTCGGCAAGCTCACCACGGAGACCGTCGCGGTCGGGACCCCGCTTAGTCCCGTTGACACCGCGCCCGCGTCCGCGACTGCCTACCCCGTCGGACCCAGCAGCAGCATCAGCAGTAGCAGAGGGCAGGACGTACCAACCGCGCCGAGCTACACGGCTCTTCCCTCGTCATCGTCTTCTTCTTCTTATTCTTTTCCTTCGGCCCACGGCTCTTCCACGACGCCGCCGTACCCCGCGAGCCAGGCCGGGGGCAACAGCACGGTCCCGCACGGCGTCGGCACGGGATACGCGCCAGCGACCGCGACGGCGCTAGCTAGCAGCGCGTACACGGCGCCGGCGTACCCCCCGACGACGACGACGGCGGCTGTGGTCACGGCCGCGGCGGGGAAGGGGGTTAGGCTTAGTCTGGGGCTGTTGGCTGTTGTGGTTTTGGGGTTGTAGGGGGTAGGTGGGAGGTAGTACCTACCCCTATGCTGCTGGGAGGGAGGGGTTGGATAGGATGGTGAATGGAGAGGTGGGTTGATTGATGTTAATGTGTGTCTCCTAGACGGTCTAGACTAGGAAGTTATGAATCAACATCGTGCTTATACTTGTTTTGGTAAACTGTGATGGAGTGTTTGTGGTAGTGAGGGTTTGTAGAGCAGTTGATGGTGTAAACACCTCTGTGCTATCATAACCCTCAGGGGTTGCCGTTGGCTTTACACCTTTTCTCCCCTTGCACATTGTGTAGAATATTCGTAAAGGAGGATGAATACCTTGTGTCCCTGTAAAGAGCTTGGATATATACCTTCTTGTGATACTCGAGCAGGTAAATTCCGCGCTATGGTTAGCACGAAAGAGATCCTACTTGATGCCGTTATGGACCGACTATGGTAAAATAGAGTAAAACTTACAAAAAATAGACAGTGAGACGGATAACCAGTGTCATCAACCGCGCCGTACATAAAAATATAAGTTTAGAACATAGGAAAAAAGAATGCATCAGCCGCGAATCGAACGCGGGGCCCATCGATGGCAACGATGGATTTTACCACTAAACCACTGATGCTGTAGTCATGAGACGCTTATGGGAGGAGGAAGGATTTCTTTTCTTATATTCCTGACGCAAATAATCTAGAATGTGTATGAACCCCTGTCCTCGTCCTGTTATATCATTGGCTATATGGGGCTACCTGCATCGGATTACACTAGTGCTACAGAGCCTTAGCGCGGTCAGGTGACCTTTAAACTATTACTGGTAGATTGCCGACTTTGACCGGGTTCACATGTTACATAATACATAGTAGATTAGATCAGTTAATGAAATGTAAGATTAAATAAATTGACATCATTATGAGCGATAGTCTGCAGTTTGATAGAATTACAACATTTTAACAACTCCGTCTCTACACTTGGGTTAGGTGCCTAGGTAGTCTCTATATTATAGAACTATACGGAGGTCGAGGCCAAAACTATACAGCGTCTGTGACTTAGCTTATACTGTGCGTATACTACATTTCAGCAACAATGCACTGTACATAAGAAACACCTAGAATAGTACGAAGTATTCTAATGCTGCTCAACGTAAACTAGAAAAATAAGAAAAACTAGATGAATGACTAGATTCTAGTATAATGAAGTCTATTGAGTTTATGTAATTGCACGATGTAATCATGGTTTCTAACTTCAGTATCGCGCAACGGTTCGTAGAAAGAGTACAGCAACGATAATTAGGTATAACTAATATAAGAAACAACAACTACCTACCTACCTAGAAAGAACCTAACAATAAGACCTGGCGATGGACTGAATAGATTACCTCGAGGAGATAAAGAGGTAGAGACCTATATTATAAATGCTATCAACAATCCTGAGAAGCTTAAGGATTCAGACAGTGATAGCAGCAGCAGCAGCAGCAGCAGCAGCAACAGCAACAGCAACAGCAACAGCAGCAGCAACAGCAGCAATAACAATAGCAGCAGTTATTAAACCAATCGTTCTAATTGTCTAAACCAGGTCTGAAAAACTTCAATTAGGTGTTGTATAATAAAGTATTTTTAGTTGTAAGTGTATAATGTATTATACCTGGGTAGAATTGAGACTGAAAGCCCGCACTGTGGGGCTCTAAGTACCGGACGCTGTATACTTTTGGCCGCGACCTCCGTATAACAGGCACATATACCAAATCACATCATGCAATCGCTAGATACTATACCAGGCGTTCCGTTCTTAATAACGTCTTGCATCCGTGCACCGCCGCTGTTCTGATCCCACTTGACGCCTCGCCCCCTGCCAACCATACCGTCAGTAACACCCTCGATCTCGTTCTCGCACCAGAAGTTGTTCCCCGAAGCGTTCGCGAGCGCGAACCCGAACTCGGACAGGAATTCGGGGTCGACGCATCCCAGCGCGAGCGCGAGCTCCGACGACGACTCATCCCGCCAGTACAGGAAGCTTCCGCAGCCTAGGCAGAACGCGCGCTGGATCCCCGGCGTCGCGTAGAACTTCTTAAGCGTCGTCGTGGGCGACAGGAAGGTGAGTGCGCTGGACGGGATGTCATGTGCGTAGAAGATCAGGGTGCCTGTGTTTCGTCGGCATTGCGTACATTGACAGGTCGTGCTCTACGATGGAACTCTGTCAGCGACTTCTACCTCGTGTGTGTGTGTGTGTGTGTGTGTGTGTGTGTGTGTGTGTGTGTCAGGGTCGACACGTACCGATTCTAAGAAGTCGTGGTCATCGGGGAAATCGACTTGATATCTGATCGAGCCGCAGAGACAACCGCCTGTGATAGTCGTCGGCTTCGGGAAAGCGTGAGCAGCTGTCGACTGGGACATTTTGCTCGTTTAATCTCAGTGCGTTTAAGAGTACATTTACTATTTCTATCATCAAAATACGATTTGAATGGCTGATCGTGAGATGAGTATTATTGATACATGTATATAAGAGGTGCACACATGTACATATTAAAATCCCCGCATGTCAAATGCGCGCCCTTCGTCTGATGGTACTTGATCTAATCGCAGGAGTGACGTCGACATAAACACTAGAGCAATAAGATAATAGATATTTGCGATAGGATAGTAAGTATTAGTATATACACTTAGGTTGATAGATGATCTTAAATCTATCATATTGGCTAAATATGAGTAGACTGCTTAACATCAGAAGATAATAAGTGGTTGCCGTAAGTTGAAGCTAAATCGGTCTACATGCCTCTTATAGGTAGGTATGTATGCTATATAGATACCTAACTAATCAACCAAGTCAGATCTTTATAAGACCACTGATTCATTAGGTACCTACTACTCACACATAATTAATACATCCAAGTATGATTGAATTAGTTATAAACATCAATTGCATAAAAGAATCGAGTTTCATATTCATCAGTAATTCACCTCATTCTCCTTAAACTACCTAGGTATGTCAATAAATCAACAGATTAACATCGTGAATGCATCAGTTTACTTTACCTAGGTATATAAATGTTGTCATCATCTTCAAAGTATATGCTTAGTGCTTATTAGGCAATGTTCATAGACATTCCGACTGCTGTTAGAGATTAACGATGTCTACATACAAGTACTGACCTGTACTATGTATGTGGATAATGATAGCCTTAAGCCATATAATCATTGACCAGTACTTGCCCAAATATATCAAACTAATCATGTAGTACGTAAAGTTCCTACCTGACAATATGTATGAACCTTCCAAATGATCCTGCAAGATGTATAGTTTGCTACCCCTGGTCACCTTTGATCATCACTCCTTAAATTCAATCTAGGCAACTACCCTTCTCTGGGTCACTACCTTACCTAACTAGGTACTATATAGTACATATGTATCACCCTCCTACAAGATTTTCCCACTCTTATTTTCTTCATACATTTATTTTCACCCTTTTCACCTCAGCTTCTACTCAAGCTTTTGTTGCGTAGATTTGTGAGAACGAGCCGTAGCATTCAGCAGGTCCTTTATCTCTGTTAATCCGTCTCCATACCTCCTCTCACACCTTCAGTAAGCCTGGTCGCGCAACGTCCATCCGGGACTCTCGACTAGAACCACCGGATCACGTCCCGTCAGGACTGGCTCTCCGGCTTCGAGCTCGAAGCGGAGCGTGGGCATGTTATTATCGTCCTCGTCACTACCCTCCTCCATGCGCCAGATCGCCAGCCCGATCCAGTTCTCGCCGCCGTAATCGAGGATGCCCTCCGGAACGGGGAACTTCGTCTGCGGCCCTACGTGCGGCACGATCTTGCCGAACTGCCACCCATTCACGTATAACTGCATGCGCGTGGCACTAGCGCTGGCGGTGACATCGTGGATGGTGAAGGACAGCGGGATGTCGTATTTCTTAGAAGGTAGGTCGAGCGTGAGCGGCGCCACATAAAAAGATATGCCTGGCCGGCGAGAGGCAGCGAACGGCGAGCCGGGTGCGAGAGCATGCATGGGAGGGCGCGGGAGGTGGTACCCTTGTCTCTCGGCGAAAAAGCCGCCTTCATTAAGAGGGCCGCGCGCGCGGTCTCGGTAATCCTCGCCGCCAAGGTTACCAGTCAGTTTCCAGGATATCGGGGTCGTTGGATCAAGGATCGAGGGCCTGATAAGCTGGTAGGTTAGAATACCGCGAGGCGCCTTGCCGGTGTCGATACCAGGTATGTAATTCCCGTCTAGACCCATATGGTCGAGGACGATGGTCAAGACGTAGGAAGCGCCCGACACAAGAGGGGTAGGGAGCGCGTAGAAGGCGGCATGACTCGCGACAGAGGCGGTACCAGTCCAGGACCCGAGGAAGCTAGAGTTTAACCACAGGGAGTGTCCGTACGCGGTGCCGCCTTGCGTCTTTATTCGGAAGGAGGTCTCCGTGCCCTTTGCGACGAAGTGGCCGCGGAAGAGAAGAGGGCCGGTATGAAACCCATAATTCCCTGCAAAAAGAGAAGTGGGCGTTTGTAGGCGCTGGTAGGAGTTGTTTGTGGATACGTGATCCGCTGCTGGCCACGCTGAATCATCGTAGCCGGGGCGGAGTTCAGGAAGAGAGTCGATGTATTTCCATGGTAATTCGGATAAGGAAGGGAGGTTAAGAGATGGGACCGAGTAAGAGACATTTGTGGTTATTGTCATTCTATCTTTGAATATAAAGTTTATCTCTTCATTATTTATTTTTAGAGACGTTAGGTTTGGGGATGCGCCGAAGACTTCGACGGCAGTTGATTTGTTGAAGTCGGCGGAGAGTGAGATTGTTCCATCTTTTATAGAAGCGTTTCTAACGAGATATGGTCCGGTGACGATTAGAGACGAAGATTTATTGATCTCGGGGACCCAGTAGTTGTATGCCGTATTTCTATCTACCGGATTATTAGCTTGGGTGATAGATATCTGAATAAATAGCTATGTTCTGTTTACTTACCTAGGATATGAATGCTCAAGTCGCCAATCTGAACTATTCTTCTTACTGGCGCCGTAGACCAAGCCAAAGTAACTCGATTCTCCGTCCTGTTTACTCTGATGGAACTATCTGCTACGACTAAAAGAGAGGCACTTGATATTCGCACAGCGAGCTCATTCGTCTCATCTGGGCCGCCGTATACAACGAGGACGGTGGCATTTCCGAACTTCTGGTGCGTGAAGACTTCCGCGGTAGAGTATAGGAGCTTCGTCCCTCTTACGTCGTAGTCGGCAACCACGATTTTCGAGTCTCGGCCGCGGAGCGTCAGCTTCTCGAACAACGCCGGGATCGCCAGGTCTCCTTCCGACGTGGGCAGCTTCATGGCGTAGCTGTCCGACGCGGTCCTGGAGTAGTCGCTGTGGCGCACGACGAAGAAGGACCCCTTGCCCGAGCAGCCGCCGTTCCCGGCAAGTCGGGTCACGGTGATGGCGGCGTTGTCGGCGTATGTCCAGACCAGAGCGGCGCCCGGCGAGGCGGTCAGGTAGTCCGGCGAGGCCTTCAGCCACTCGGCCTCTAACTTGAGCTCCGAGTATTTCTCCCGCGCGAGGGTCCGGTCTTCGGATATGGCCTAGCGCAGACCGAGGTCAATAACGGCACGACGTCCTGCAAGCAAGAAGAGCCTGTCACTCACGGCGCCGTAGTCGTACGATGTGTAGCCGCCGGGGTGTCCGATATTCCCCCAGTTCGTCCCGCCGAAGATCTATAGTTAAACGATTAGCGACGGAGGGATGGCTGGCGCGGCCGCGGCAAACCATGTAAATATTGTGGACGGTCGCGCCCGCGGCGAAGTTGTTCTTGAAGAAGACCCGCTCGAACTCGTGGTTGGTGAACGCGGCGCAGTCGTCGAACCCGGGGCCTCCCCACGGGTCGTAAGCACCTCCCTGGAACTGGACAGCGTTCAGCATGAGAAGCACTACGAATGTGAGGGTACGCTTGGACTTGCTTCTACAAGTGAGAAAGGGGTCGATGGGCTCTGCAACTCGTGCGTCCGATGGTAAGTCCCTGACAAGGCCAGCGGCGGCCAGGCAGAGGGTTTTCGCTGCGTCTGTCTGTCAATATTGCTTAGATACCGGGCGAGAGGGCCATGTTCCTCACGCAATCAAACATGACCGGGTAAGCATCGTGCCCCTAAGATATTCATCAGAGGGAGACCCAGATATCGAACACGGTGCTGCCGGCGTCCAGATACAACTCACGTATATATCTACTTCGCCGAGTCCTGTGCCAGGAGCGTTACGTCCCAAGGCGACGGCGTCATTGCTGATGAAGGGCACGACGATGCCGGCGTTCCGCGCTTGGTCCTCGACATACCGCATGTACCTGCCGCTCGGGAAGGGGACGGAGACGCCGACGGTGTACTCGTTCTCGGGCTGGTACAGGATGACGGGGCCGCCGTGCGTGACCTGTGCCTTCGCGACGATAGCGCCGATCCGGGCGGCGTAGCTAGTGAGTACCACGCGTCAGCCGGGAGAAAGCGCGCGCGCGCGCGCGCGTGATTATCAAAGGGCGGTTGCGGGGCTGACTTGTCCGTGGCCGCGAGGTAGTCCTCGTCCGGCGTCCTCAGCCGCCCCTTGACGCGCTGCAGCCAGCCGGGGAAGCCGCCGAAGCTGACCTCCGCGTTGATGTAAGGGCCGGGCCGCTGGTTTGTTCCGGCATCGTTAACGCAAGGTGAGCCGGGCGTCTCCCGGGAAAGGGGCGGGGGGGATAGGAGGTGTGCTCACCGCAATGAGATAGACGCCGGCGTCCGCCGCGGCCTGGAAGAAGCGCTCGTAGGCGAAGACGCCCTCGGCCGAGAACGCGCCCGGCTTCCCCTCTAGCAGGGCCCAGTTGGCGTAGAAGGAGACGCAGTTGAACCCCGCCGCCTTGACCTTCTGGAAAACGTCCAGCCACAGGGACGGGACCGGCAGCCGCCAGGGGTGGAACTCGCCGCTCATCACCATGACGCGCTCTCCTTTCACGTATAGCGAGTGCCGGTCCCACGTGACGACGTCTTGGAGCGGCGTCTCGCCGTTGTCGGCGAGGATCTTGGGCGCGTCTTCTGGGGTTTGGGTGTGATAGTGTCGGATGATCCAGAATGATGCGGCAAAGGCAACGAGACATCTGATAATGTTCATCCTAATCCTAGCACGCCTCATCGTCGTCGGTGCTTTATAGTCGTCTATGACGCCCATGTTGGTGGTTGCGCATTTCGGCGCCTCTTCAAGTATCGTAGTCACGATTTCCCGGGGGAATAGGGAGTAAGGGGTAAGGGGTAAGGGGTAAGTATATGGATTATTCCTAGTAGCTACAGACACAAGATATTAGGATGGACGCGGAGTTGTTGAGTTGGGGCTACGGTTAATATAGTAATGTACGATGAGTGTGTATAGTTGTCGTAACTACTGTCCACGGACGTCTCCCCGTCCCCGCCAACTCTCTTCCATGGCGTCTATCACGTGAGTATCGGCAGCTGCCAGGATTCCCCTGAACAGCTGTCATACGCCAACATCACCGAGCAGTATGGAGATACATTTAAGCGGTGTATTGCGTTCTTTTCCCACTGTGCCCAGGAGTTGATAAGTCTTTAAGGCACTCGGATAGTATTTTCGTATACGAGATGTTCCGAAAGGATTTATACGACGTATGTTCAAGGACAAAATACCTATCAATAACAAGCTACGTCAGACTTGAGGATTAGGCGAGGACTCGTGTGCGGCGTGAGAAAGACTCGAGCAACGTTGTCTAAGATCAGATAGCATTACAAGAGTCTTTAATTACCATTACTAGGACCATTAACTATATTCGAAGGCGTAACCAATTCCTCTTATCCGAAAGCTTTGGTCGGATTCGAGGGAATAACTAAGCCCAGGAAAGTTGTCTGTCGATTTCAACCCTACTTTTTACTATACTGATATGAATAGGATGAGACTCAATGGGGTTTCGGGCTTCAGAGAATAAGCGATGATTCGCCTAGAATGGGATACTCAACTGGAAAGGTCAAATATATCCCGTTGTATGCTATGGGCTTATACCTCTTTTCTAATGTCCATTCTCAAAAGGAACAAATCAACTGAAAATTCATGGGTTTTCGCCAGATATTTTATAAATTCTTACCTTATACCTGTATGTGTTTTCTGCTTTAGCATCATCTCAGCTTGATTTCGCACCATATCTGTTGGAGTGTCTTCATATCAGCCTACCAAGAGAGTTACTCACAAGAAGGATCCCTAGTACGATTTCTTACACTTATTAACGACTTGGGTATCAAACACATGAAAGACAAGTATATAATAACGAGCAATCTTCTTTATCGTTTACACCATGTAAACAATGTTGTCGTGAGAGCGGGTACATACATGAATACATACCACGTACATCACAAGACAACCAAGTGCATCCACGCAGCTCACGATCAATGAGTCTACACCGAGTTGCACATGTACCTACTGATGACCAGCTCTAACTGTGGCAGCTACCGAGAAAGGTGAGAGGGGAGCCACATCCAAGTTCCAAACTTTCCATCAGTAACTTGGTGTTTCTTCTCACATACCTAGAAATTCCATCAGATCATCAATCATCTTCTGACTCAACTTCTCTCCATCACGTACGCGCGATACTCTATAATCACATAACTAATACGCCATATTGGTGTTTTTTTTCTGATTACTTCGCGTAATAGCCTGACATAGGCCATTTCATCAGTTGTTTACCTTAGTATACACGCGTTTATATCGTCGGGATTCCACGACAATACGTTGAAAAGGCATCAATGTCAGTATTACACCATTTCTAACCTCCCATCAAAATAACCCGATCCATATGATAAGGAGTGTATTGATTCTGACTTAATGTCTAGATCTGTCTTCAGTTTCCTAGTCACATCATCATATTCACCGACTCTTTCACCCTTCTCATCATCTTCCCATCGATTAAAATTACGCCTCCGAGTGGAAACTCCGCTCCAACAGATGATAACATGGCTCTGGTAAAAACCACACCCAGCAGCAAAGTACTTGACCCAACGTTCTTTACGCACACTGTCCCCGATATCTCGCCCGCCGCAGGTGTTATCGGTCTTTGTACCGTGCCCCATGGGCGAGAAGGCAACGATGACCTTGGCTGGCACATCGCCGACTTTTTGGCATTCAAGGCACTACTTTGCGGCGAGACTCACTTCAGATCCCAGACATGGTTATCTCAATGTAACATACCAAACATCGTAGAATCCAACCCCGGCTACTATGTCCACGGCAAAGAACGTCGCTCAGTTGGCTATGCCGCGGCAGCATCCTCATACACCGATTCCTATGGACATATCCAATATCGCGAAGACCAGATCCACGTTCGACCACATGCCAAGGAGCTCCAGCGCGAGTTCCTTGTGGCCGTTCGGGAGAAGGCCAAAAATGTCCGAAAACAAGGTCTTTCCCTGGTCATCATCATCTGTGGTCTTACCACGCTCGAGCAAGACGTCTTCTTTGGAGATACTGTGCCTGAATACCGTCTTACGAGTAAACAGATGCGAAAGGAACTCGGAGAGGGCATAGATGTAACTGTCATCACCCCCGCCTTGTTTTCTACGGGCTGGCAGGTCAATCCGTCTTTCTGTCAACCACAGGCCAAAGAGACACGTACTGACCCAATGGAGTTCCTCGCGAGACAGTGTGGGGGAACGTTCGCATTGGGTATGGTTACCACTCTCTCGGGCTGGAAATGCCCTCTCATTGAACTTCGCCTGGTTGATAGGGAAGAAAGGGAGAGCCCGTGTCCCGGTATAAGTGCGCAATCTAACGAACAGAAAGCGGCCACAATGGCGTACAAGACTGACATCCATAATGCCCTCGCCAGTCGACTCTCCGCCGGACGCGGCAGCCATTTTTTTACTTTCAACACCGCAGATGATGAGTGGGAAAAGCTGTTTGGTCCCCGAAAATATAAACCACTGAGCCATTATCAACGTAAGTGGGAAATATACCCCGTAGTTAAGGTGGCCGCGAGGCACGAGCGAGGGTTTGGCTTTCTGGGAGACGCTTTCGGTGGGAATAGGTCATCGCAGTTTAATCATATCAAACACCTCATCAAGGAGTCATTTGGGGGGTGGCCCTATTACTGGTCACTGCCGTATGCTCAAGATGTCAAGAGAGCCTTTCAGAAATTCATTGATAATCCACCGCGCGATGAGATCGACTACCATGAGGTGTTCAACGTCATAGAGTACCGTGCTAGTTTAGCTGTCGTTGCCGACATGACTATCAAGTATTTCGGTCTTACGGCGTCGACCCGGTCGCGATGCAGGGATTGGGATGAGCGCATTTGGTCAAAACATCATCCTGATTCAATCAGCCAGGCTACCAATTTGCTGTTTGCGAAGGTAGCTCCCCTCATACCTGAGCTGAACGTGCCTCATGGGCTTAACCGCAACGAATTCAACAAAATTCAGGCACAGTTCCTGATTCCTGCCATTTATATCTCCTCATGTATCTGTGTCCATTACTCTGCAAACCCAGACGTTTGCCCGGCGGTAGTCAAGGGCATCGGTGACTGTGAGTATCGTGATACACTACCCATCGTCTAATTATATCGCTAACATATGACTACCTAGTCCTTGAGGCCATTAGAGAACGCCAGATGCGCATGCTGCTCAAGGATTCCGACTTGCGCACGAAATGCATCGAATGGCTTACTTCGATTAAGATACCCATTTTGGCCCAGTTCGCTCAGCCGACTCCAATAAAGCCACTTGAGATCATACCCTCGACACAGGTCGCTCAGCCGACTCCGATAAAGCCGCTTGAGTTCATACCCTCGACCAAGGTCGCTCAGCCGACTCCAATAAAGCCACTTGAGATCATACCCTCGACGCAGGTCGCTCGTCCGGCTGCTCTAAAGCCGGTTGAGCACACGGCCGAAAGCGCGAGAGCTGAGAAAACAACCCCCCCGAATATCCAAAGTGAAGCTGGCCCAAACGTTCCGCCCACCCCTAAGCCTGCCGTCAAAGCAGAGCCCACCGAACAACGCAAGGCCGCCGCCGCCACCGCCAAGATCAACGCGGCGGCCTCCAGGACCAGCCTGGAGAACGTCACCCAAGAGCTGCTGCGGCAGAAGCTGCGCCTGATCCAGCAGCTCCTGGCCACCCCGCCCGACCAGCGCGCCGAGCTCGAGAAGGAGCTGGCGAAGGTCCAGGAGCTCCTGCAGGCCGTGGAAGGCCACAAGCAGGCGCTGCCGGCGAGACACAAGAAGCAGGACGACGACGACGACGCCGTCTCGCCGCCCGCCGCCGCCCACAGCCCCCAGGCTACCCGCCCGCCTAGCCTAGCGGAGCCGGGGCAGAGCGTCGACATGCGGACTGCGCCTCGCCTCCAACACACGACCGAGAGCACGCCGCAGACGAAGGCCGAGTCGAAGTGAGCGAGGGCCGAGCGCCTCGTGGGCACATCTTGCTCCGCGTCAGTGCGCCTACTAGGAATGTTTCTTTTTTTTTCTTTTTTTTCTTTTTAATGATCGAGAAGACGCGCGAGATATACGTACCCGTTGTGCGTCGCCTTTATGACGCACGGCCCGGCGAGAGCAGCCTAGGAAGGCTGGTTTATTATGAGGACTTGGTCCTGGCTACACACTACTAGGTGAATCAAATCAGAAGGGAAGGGAAGGGAAGGGAAGGAAATGTGTTGTTGCTTTGCTGCTATTGCAATTGTTACCTCTTAATTTGTACCAGAAATGCATTTAACGTTGTGGTTGTTGTGGTTGTCGTGGTCGTGGTTGTGGTCGTGGTCGTGGTTGTAGTTATTGTCGTGGTTGTGGTTATGGTTACCTACCTACCTACCACTTATACCAGAGAAAGGGATATCATGTTGCTGTTGCTACTTACTTACTTGCTGTACCTATCTCCCTGGTGCCCACCCCTACCCTTAATCGTCTGCTTGTTTTTCAAGCAGGTTGTTACCGGAAGAGGCGAGGGACCGGGTATGAGATTTTTCCTTTGTGTTGTTTTTGACGACTATCTTCACTTCTTTCACTGTACCTCGGTGCCCTTTAATAATTTAATTAATTAAATTTTGTAAAAATGGTGCTGCTTCACTTGAGTCATAACCGTATCGTAGATCCTCGTGGACGGAGAGCTCGTCTTCTGAAATTATCGGTCTTCTTCCCTTCCTCGCTTACCCGTGTCTACTCGAGGCACATATTACCTATCACTTGGAAGATCGATTCTTACTTAAAAGGCCAACGCAGGATAGAAGGGGAAGTAGTATAGTAAAATACAATCATGAGGACTTTTTGCGCATTGACTTTTATGTATATTTTTATTGACCACTATCTATTCCTTCCCCTTCTCCACTCGCACCCGGAGGAGACGGAGGAGGAGGAGCCCTAGCGCCGCGCTGGAAGACGAACAGGGCCTCGTCCTTGCCGGGGAAGCTCGGCAGGGGGACCTGGGCGACCCTGACCCAGCCGTCGGCGGCGCGCTCGCGCGCGACGTACTCGTCCATGCTCGCGCCCCGGAAGCCCGTGTACCCGCCGCGGTTCTGCGTCCCGACGACGGCAAGGGTGTCGCCCGCGTACGCGTCCATCATGCGCCGCGTGAAGTCGCCCTCGCGCCCACCTGCGACGGAGCCGCCCACGATCGGGTACACGAGGAGTAGGACTGCCTCGTCGGGGTCGGGGTCAGAGTTACTGTTATTACTATTAGTACCACTACTACTATTATGGTTCCCACTTCGCAACTGCGATCGCTGCCGCCGTCTGCGACGCAGCCACTCCGCGCCCTCGGCTACGATAGTGTCAGGGATCCAGGAGACGCGCCAGGCGCTCTGGGCGCTGTCAACAGCGATCGCACGCACGCCATAGCTCCGCAGGGCATAGGTCCAGTACCCGCCACCGGAGCCAAGGTCGAGGACGTCGCGGCCGACGGCTAGGGTGCGCAAGAGGGAGAGGGCCTCGTGGGTGGGACAGGCGCAGCCGAAGTGGTGCATGAGCACGGGCAGGACGTGGTGCGAGCGCGCGGCGTCAAGGGGCGGAGAGAAGGACGGGGACGGGCCGGTCCATTCAAGCGCCCGAATGCTCCAGGAGAGAAAGGTTAGGTATGGATTCAGAGGCAGGGTGGCTGGATCTAGTTTGGATTTGCTACGCTTGGACTTGGACTTGGACTTGGAGGAAGAGGGGGATAGAGATGGATGTAGATATCGTTTCGATTGCAGGTAGGCGGCTACGTCGGCGCGAATACTGCCTTTCTTCGCGTTGGAGAGGAATGTCTTGAGCGCAGCGGCGGGGTTCGAGGTGTGGGGGTCGAAGAGGGAGAGGTAGGCATCGATGTCGGCACGCGGGGGCGGTGGAAGGGAAGGTAGGTCATCGGAGGCGGAAGAAGAGGAAGGGGAAGAGGAGGGCTCGAAGTACCAATCATGTAAACCGTTTAGGCGGCCGAGCGAGACAACATGCTGGACCTCGGGCAAGGTGACGCTGACGATTGCATGGTAGACATAAGGGTCACGGCCAGGTGGGGGTAGGGCGAAGGAAGAGACGATGGCGGATTGGAAGTCATCGTTGGCGAGGAAAGCTTCGGCTCGTTCATGTAAGTCCGCGTCGGCGATGTAAGACGTCGGGTTCCAAGACCGTGCGCCTTCGCAGTAAGTAAAAGGCTTTCCGGACGCCATCTAGATCCTACGTACGTTCGGTCCTAAATCTCCTAGATCTCTCGGTGCGGGTGTTCCCTCGAAATGATGTGGAGGAGTATAGGATAGATTAGGTACAGGTGATGTTTTGTGTTGGTGAGGTGATGAAGTAGTCAGAGTTGTAAGTATCTAAGTACCATTAAGGTGTCGCCGATAAACCACCTGCATGTACTTCGTGATCTTACATCTTGTGGTAGATGTACCTACTTGTATGTACAAATGTAACAGTATACCCTACTAGGTACAATATATAACCTACACAGTACATAGGTAGATACATGCATATTATTAATCCATTTGATACGTAATAAATATACTGCATGAAGGGCTTACATGCTAATCCCGGCCCTCGTCTTTCCAAGGTTTCGTCAAACGATGCTTATTAGGTAGGGTACCTACTATGTATTACTTCGTACTCAAGCGAGAATCGAGATAAATGACGTTCATGTCCAGGATTCCCCGCAATCAGGGGGGGTTTTTCTTTGGTAGGGTAACATCCCTCCTTCTCCTTTCCCTTTACAACGATCTTCTGACCAACCAACTTTGCTATGCGGCGCGGTGTGTGACAACGATGGCAAGGAAAGTGTAATGGTCTGTATATCAAGCTGTTCTGGTAATTTCCAATTACATAGTAGTATGGTAGTACCGGTACTTGTACGAGTTTTAGAGTAACAGAGCTTGAGGTACTCGACTCTTTTTAAGATTCGGAGATATTCTTGTATTTATCAACTCGGCGTTAAATATTCTCTCAATTTTTATAATAGAATTTATAAATTAGTAAGAGGTACCCCTTTTTATTATTGCCTACCTCCTACCTTAAGGTACCTCCTAAGGTACTTTGAACTACCTTGAACTACCTTACTTGTACCTACAGTATTAGAACGCGAGATTAACATCATATAACCTACCGGTATATACATGTATGTAGCAACTTACACGCATCAAATATTGATAACTTGAAAGGTCCTGTTTCATCATAATGAACCGATACCTCGGTCTTGGGATTTCGTTTAGAATAGCATCTTAAATGAGAAACCGGATATAATATAGAGAATCATTTAGCTAGTCCTATGCGGAATAATGACTTCTAGCCTTCCTTTAACTTCGGTGTCACGCATTGAATATTAAGATATTAGAACTCTTAACCACTTTATTGTTTTTTAATCATATCATGCAACGGTATTTCTTCAACGATTCGTCCAGATTCTCTTAAGAGGGACTTGGTAATTCATGTAGGTACTTTATAAACTACCTACATCCTAGGAGGTAGATATAAAAGGGATTAACTACCCATACACTTACCCCTACCTAGGGTATACAAAATCCTAATCTCAAATTATCTCTAGAAATCCTATCGCCGAGGCACGTCGTGATTAATAATATAATCCCGACAAATAATACCGGACTGCCGCTTAACCTCTCGATAAGGGAATGTTTAGAGACGTTGCCATATCGGATAAAAGACATGCAGCTGCCCATTTCCATGATAACCGTACGCGGCATCAAGCAAACCAGTTCCTACTTGATGAAATCGAGCTGATCTCTTGCCTCGGGCTCCTACATGCTTACCGGTATTTACTCGTACCCAAATACACGATCCGTTTCAGTCTGTAGCAAACTAGGTACATGATTCAAGATTCTGGCTGTGATCATTGCCTCATTACCTCATTATCATTCATACGAATCGTAGAGAGTAATGAATGATAAGACTGAGCGTATATCATTTTAAATTCTTTCTGTCCGTTAAATGGTAAGTTTAGAGATACAGAAGATACTCAGTTCCGTATGTTGTATTAGGTAAGTAGAAAATAAAAGATCAAAAATAAGTAGAAATTAAGATTATGAAGCTACTGTTCGTACTTAATGTTATATAAAGTAGGTCCCTGGTTCCACTTTATAACTCTTACAACAGGGCAAGTTTGAACATCCAATAGGTACCTAATAAGAATCAGAATATCCCATATACACATATACATATATACATGTACGTTTTAAATGAGTATTTCGCCTGTAAAGGCGACCTGCGCAAGGTTTGGCTGGAAAGCTGCAGCATAGTTCTGATAGAAGGGTGGGGGGGTTAGACTGTGGTAGTCTGTAGGTGAATTGTCTATCCGAACCCCTAACCCCTGACCCCTGGCGAACGTTCAATACCTACCAGTGTAGTAAGTTGATAGAGTTTCTACTACATGTATGCGTACCTGGTATAATAATAAATAAAGTTAAATATGTCGTAATAAGATATCCAAAATCTCGATATCGTCCTTATCTTTATTTATTTATGTTATTTTCTTTCTTTTCTTTTCCAAAAATGTCAAATTATCATCATACCATAAAAATACTTGATCTCCTCAAATAAAAAATCCTCTCAACACAATTCCTGCCCGATCGTTCGTACCAATGCCTTTGTTTTCTTCATATTGCTTGTATCCACCCCTGGGCTGGCCTCTTCAAGCGAGCTGCCGTGTATCGGTGTGCCCATCCTCATTGTGCGGGTATCTCACGTACCCAAGTCTCTTCACCAGCTACAATTCTCATGCGGGCACCCGATCCTCATGTTACTAGTCTTCTTGATATCCCCATTAAAAAAAGATCTTGTATCCCATCTATTACTTGTTTCGTAGTACCAAAACCGTGGCGTAGACAGAAGGAGGGCATGTCCTGCCAATTTAATGGAAAATCCAACGAAGCTCTCCCCCCTCAAACCCCGATTTCATATTATAATGTTGATCGAACTAGTTTGACAACTTCAATGACCAGATGCATATACGCATGGTTGCTTGGATGTCTCAGATCACTTACTTACACTCACCTATATCACCTGACTCATGACATATAACGACCAGTCATCACCTATCCTCTACTTCTCTATTCCACTCCTCCCTTGATCATGGCAGACATCCGTCGTGGCCCCGTCGTTGTAGTCTCTCCCAAGCTACAACATCAGGTTTATTCTCATACCTCTCCGGGCATATCTTATTATCCATCACAATCCTTTCTACCAATTCAACTTAAAGTCCAAGAGAACGAGACGTCTACTTTACCCGTCACCTTACCGCGACTTCGAGTTGACAGCATCACGGGAATAACACATTTTAGCGGCGCAAACAGCACGTCCTTTCGCAGCCGAGACGTTGAATACCCTATCACGTCTACAGAGCATTCTCCTAAGGCCAATGGACTCCCAGAGAAGAAAGCAGAGCGGAACTTGCAATTGGTATTTCCAGAGACCCGTAGCATTGGAAAACATCCAACACTCGACTTAACGAACGGAAACAGTAGTCAGAATGCTTACTCCATATGGAAATTGCAGAATTCATCCACGGTGAGACAGGATGGGAACAATGCGTATGGGATGATATCTATGTCACCGCTAGAATCACATAACCTAGAAGGTGTCACAGAGGCAAGAGAGGAATCCGGTGCTGGAAACATCGCACCAGATGTCGAGGCTATCGAAGATGCGGGCTACGAATCAGACACCGCAACTACCGCGTCTATGTCAGTGTCTTCAAGTGTATGGGACTTCTCTTTCGAGAATGGAAGAAGATACCACAAATTCAGGGAAGGGCGATACAATTTTCCCAATGACGACGTTGAACAAGAGCGCGAGGATATGAAGCACGCCATGGTGAAGCTGCTGTGTCAAAAACTTCACTTCGCCCCTATTGGGGACAACCCGCACGAGATACTTGACGTCGGGACTGGTACTGGCATCTGGGCAATCGAGAGTAAGTCTCTTCTCTCTTACCTAATCTATAGCTCCCCCCCTTTTACGATCAAAATCGTTGATTCATACAGTGGGTGATATCTATCCAAGCGCAAACATTCTCGGTATAGACTTAAGTCCTATACAACCCCAATGGGTGCCTCCCAACGTCCGGTTCATGGTTGATGATGTGGAAAGCGAATGGCTCCATCCTCCAAACTTTTTTGACTATATACACTCGCGACACACCATAATGGCTATTAAAGACTGGCAAAAACTTATGAGAACATCTTACGAGTGAGTGAGCTACTAAAGGTACTTATTAGACATGGTAACTAGTGCTAAACTCTTCGCCATCATAGACATCTGAAACCTGGCGGCTGGATGGAGGTACAAGAGATCCACCATTTTCCTATGAGCCATAATGATACGCTCACAGCAGATCATCCCATTGCTCAGTATTGGCGGTACGTGGATGAAGGGCTCGACAATCTAGGCGTCAACTTCAAATTCTCGAATGAAGGACGAATAGCCTCATCTATGCGGCAATGCGGATATATCAACGTAACAGAACAAATTTTCCATATACCCATCGGAACTTGGCCTAAAAACAAAGCCTTGAAGAGCGTCGGACTGTACTGGAAGACCATCTTACTTGATGGAGTTCAAGCCATAGCGTTAGGACCGATGACCAGAGGGCTTAGCTGGACAAGGGAACAAGTCGAAGCTTTCCTTGTTTCGGTGAGGAAGGGATATCACGACAACTCGATGCTGCTGTACATGCCTCTCGTCTGCGTATACGGCCAGAAACCAGAGCCTGAATAATTGCACCATACTAACCACATCATACCGTTCAAGTTGTCCTTGAGGCTTAGTCTTCCGAGTGGCGATTGAGATGGGAGACACAAACCCAGTCCCAAGTCCGGGGCAGTGGAAGCGCACGCAAACACGGGCCAAAGCGAATGTTCGCAGTACTACCTAGGAATATTGGTTGAAAATTGTTTAAGAGAATCGGGGAAATAGCCCTAGCTGGATTTAATCTTAGACGTTTAGCCACCCTTGCTCGCAGGAGCTCTTGTCATTGGAGAATAACACGATTCATAGCCGAAATAGGAAACATTTTATATGTGTACGGAGTCTACCGCATGCGCATGCACTACCACAACGACGAGAGTACTGTTTATACATGAGATTCCAAGACTCGAGTGAAAAAAACGAACAGATACGTAGGCGGCCAAAAGGATTATAGACTACATTTGCAATCATTGGCCCCTAGTATATAGATCGGTTTAGAGGTATTCATAAAACGAGCAGAGAAATACGTTGTTGTCTTCTATAGTACTTACTCCGTGAAGAAAGGTATGCATAGGCATTCCCATCACATGCGACAGGTTACAGCATTTCTTTTACGCGTAATAGTGCCGGTATCTAGCAAGCAGGGGTCACACCCGATGGCGTCGGGAGCCTGACCGACCCAACCATGGAAGCTCGACGTTCGTTTTCCTACGTACGTACGGTACTTCGTAAGACGAGTTATACCATACCTCTTCCCTCTCCCTCGCCCTCCTCCTCCCTACTTAGGTACCTACACACCGCACAACATCAGGTACCCTTTTCTTTTAAAAAGACGACCATATCCGCACTTGGCAGAACCCAAAAGGGAGAAAGACGGTTCATCGCCAAGCTCCCAATCCCAAACGCCCTCGCTTCGGCGAATTAGTGTCGCCTACACAGACCCGGCGCCGCCGAAGGGCCACCTAACACCACCTACCGTTCTTTCTTTCTCTTTCCCTCTCTCTCTCTTTCTATCTCTTAAAATACTTCTCTTCATTATTGATATACGGACGACAGGTATGGGTAATGCATGGGTGCAATATGTACGTACATACACTCACTCCCCTCTCGACCTTTTTGTCTTCCCCTCTCCGATGAAAAAAAAAATTTAACTCCGAAAGGAGCGGCTTGCAGTGGAACGGCTGCTGTCACGTCAGGCAGCTAGCCGCGTCGGCGCTCTCTCTCTCTCTCTCTTTCTCTTTCTCTTTCTCTCACGTAAGGGTGCCTTAACGCACCGTTTGCTAGCCACCCCCCCAACCGCCCCGCGGCTGATGCCGGGATGCGGGCGAGCGAACGAATGTGATGAGATTCTCTCTCTCTCTCTCTCTCTCTCTCTGCCTATCAACGCCTTGCGAAGTATGATAGGATAGATACCTATATATGACACACGTTTGGGGCGGGTTCGGGATGGCGTTTAGACGTGCATGGGGAGGGAAGGGGCTTGGATGACGTACATGACTAGGTAGGTAGAGGCAGGTGTAGATGTCAAGTGGTGTGTCGAAGAAGAGCAATGCATAGGGAGCTTACCTCCTAGCTGCCTTGTAAGTCACATATGTCCGTATATATGTAGGTATGTGTTCTCCCCGCGGCAAGTACCAACGTCGTTGGAGGAATGCTCAGGCCCTGATTGGACGTCGTCCGAGCTTCACTTGCATGGCAAGGTATAGGTAACGGTATCCCTTCGCACGCACTGCTTGTTTGATAGGCCACGGAGCTTTTTATATGGTAAAGTAGAAGAGATAAAGAGCTGAGTGAAATATGGTGAGGTCTCCCCCCCCCCTTTTGGGAAGGTCAGTGTGCTGGGAGTTGCTTAAGGAGGTAGGTGATGGAAATCTCAACGGTTGGCGTGCAGGCTGGTAGACATAGGTATTTAAGTAGGGGTAATCTAGGTACCCCCCGGCGCCACTCATGTAGTATCACTTGCCGTATCGAGTATCTCAGTGAGGCATGTACTTCCCCAAGCTGTAGGTCTAGACTTCGGAGTTCGTGCCACGGACCAGCTGGAAGATCTCAGGGGTTGATGTCAGGGGGTCGTGGACCTCGTGGCTTACCTCTTTACGAAACGTCTTTGTTCCATAAAGAGACGAATGTGTTTTCCCTCCGCTGACAACTCAGAAGCGGCGTTTCATGTGCCTGTTAATATGCTTGCTCGCAGTGCGTAGCGCCACCGAGCTCCTGCGCCGCCGGCGCCCCTTGCAGCCCGGCTCAGCCACGCCACCGTTCTGCGACAACACCAAAGCCCCCGGACGGGATATAGAGTACCCTGGCAGAGAGGAGGTAAGCTTCCATCGATCTGGTCTATGCTATGGGGTGCGCCGGCCGCTGGCATGACAGGAACGCGGTGTTTTCGTGGGGATGGAGATGGAGATGAGATGGCGAGGTTATATGAATGATGTGGTCCCAACTGCGTCCGGCGGACGCCGCGTCCGAAGCCACAGTCGACAGGTCATATCGTATGGGGGGGAAAAAAGCAAACAATTTCTTGTCATCCTTTCTCTCATCTACCTGAGATACCAGATTAATCCAATCTTAATTTGATCGTGATCTTTGAGATGACCCGTTAGATGAAGGTGGACCTCCCTTGTCTCTTACGAAGAAGTAAGCTTGAGAATATCGGAAGCGATTCCCACACCACCGGGACTCAGCTTGTATATTAAAGGTCCGGTAGAATGAAGTCCGCGATGCCGACTTTTGTCTGCTTTCTGGTCGTTCGATGTGTGTCTTGGTGAACCCTCCCGTTCCATACCTACCTCCTATACATGATCACCTACCTGCGGAACGCCTCCTAGAACGCAACTAAGTAGGTGCCTACCGAGATCATAGTTCTCTTCATTTGGATATAAAGCACCCACTTAGAGAGAGTATCTAATTAATATGCACATGATGTGGTAAAATCGACGAAGCAGGATTTGCTGGCTACTCAGTCCTTGTTTAGACAAAGCTGTAACAGCACTTTTGATATTAGCAGGCTGACGGATGAAGCTTTTCAGCGTCTCGGCAATTTATATCTTACATCTCTTCAATTTTGGTCCATGAACTCATTTAAATTTACCCTTATGAAGCATTGTGTAGATTGCTAGGACATGCCGCGAGGTAGTGAAGCTGACATAGATCCGACGAATCGAATCCTATCCTTAATCTACCTAGAGTGTCGTCTCTTACGATCGGTCTCCAAGCTCCACAGCTTTATTGACGTTCCAATGCATCTCATCTGTACTGCTTTGATCATTGGGTGATGGGATCAGATGATCATGGGACAGCCACCTTGCGACTAGTGGTCAGACTGAGCAACCTCAACCGTTCCCCTCGCCGCCGTGGAACTTCATGCATGCGGTCTTTAGCCCGAAGACCACCGTGGCGGGACCAATGGACCGTCTATGATGACCGTCTGGATCGATACGTTAGCCTCCTTAATATCCGGCCTCATAGACATACTACTCACAGGGGAACTGATATCTATCTCTTGATGGTAGAGATCTAAGTGAAGATGTATTCCATTGGGAGTATCCTCTAGAAGTAGACATAGTAGTTGCAAGTCCACAACGTATCGTAGAAAGTCAACGTATCACTCAGGGACACGAAGTCCTACAAGCCTCTCCAGTCGGCATCGGTACCTGTCACGGTTAGAAATGAGGCTTTTCCCTTCTCCTTCCACACAAATAGCTCTCTCTCCATTCCATAGGTCCATTGGTCTAATGAAAACAAATTGATTCAGCATCGACCCCAAACTGGCTGGCCGCAATAAAAGCAAATGCGTTTACATACACACAGGAGTTACAGTTCGCTGCGGTGCAGACACCCGGGCAAGAAAAGGATAACCGCAGCCAGACCGCCCACAACAGCTCCGCACGACGACTGAGAAACACGTACAACTACCTGGTCAGCTTGGCCAGCCAGAGTAGCCACATAACGAAATCTCTATCGCCCTCATACCTTCCAGGCCGTCGGGAACCCGTTCGTTCGTTCGTTCGTTCCTTTCTCCTCAGAACCGATTAAGCGGTCCCCAGGCATGGCCCAAGACACGTCGGGTCATACAACTGTGGGAGGAAAAAAAGAGAGAGCAATGGCGTCCTGGGAGCTGCGTGTCTCTCGCGTTTCCATCTCGTTGGACCAACTCCACTCCCCAATCTTTCACCACTGAGCAGACAACATACGCGCACACAGATCTTCTTGCCCTCGTTACTAGCCGGCTACTCGTACCGAAGAAGAAAAAAAAAGAGTTACGGTTCTCTTCGCATGCCCTGTCGTGTGACACACCACAAGCGAACGCCTCTCAGACCCAAGACCAAGTCCCCGGGAGCTGTCAACCAGTTCTCTGGTGCGGGAGATCCCTGGAATTGTTTTATTTTAATTTACTCCCTCCCTTCTTTTCGAGACAAGCGTCCTGCTCGGCTCGGAAACACCTCTCTACTTCGGAGAGATACTGAGTCCGCTGCCAGACCTCGGTCAGCCTTATGTGCCCAGATCAGCAATCGCCAGCCGGGAACTGCCTCCTATCGCGGAGTGATCTGCTAGCATCTTCGTCATAAGGGTCGAAGCCGAGAGGCACACCCCCAGGAATCACGGAACGTACGGCGTCATAGATCTCATTGCGGGGTCTACCGAGGAGCTAGGTATACATCATTCTATCCGAGACGTGGGATAATATCCCGAGTCACCGAGTGAGGGAGAGAGCTACAGGGCTAACTACAACAAGAGGGGGCAGGCTCGTCAGCTGACGTAGGGTGGTTTTGACCTGTATGGGTTCGTCTCTTTAGCCCATCATCGAGTTGAACGCCGCTGATCTCGCGCTATGGATACCTCGCGGGACTAACACGACAGTATAGTCTTGAAGACAGCTCATTGTCTTTGTGTCTGAACTAGATTTCGGGGTTCACTTACACGGCATTGACACCGCTTTAGCTTGTGATGATTATAATTGTTTTAGGGAGAGAAAGAGAGGAAGTTTGGCAACTAGCCCTTAGGAACATCGTCGTCCGGTTTCTTTAACCCCGCCCATCTTGTATTTGGAGCATCAGAGCATTGTCTAGGCACCCTGTCTTCATTGTTAATAACGTTGTTTTTCCTATCTCTGTCTCTTCGAGTTAGTACTTCCCCTTTGTTGGTATATTTTCATCCAGATTCACTAAGCTCTAGCATCCATTCTGGCGGCTTGCTTTGTTTCTACGTACCCCGCCATTGAACATTGACTCACTTACCCACAACATACCATATCACAAACATCATCGTCGTCACCGGCCAAGCTATAAAAATGGGAAGGCTCAACTTGGCGACTTGGCTCCACCCCACTCTATCCACTCCCAATTCTACAGCTGCGGACTGCAGGAAGCAAAATCTGAAGCCTATATCCGAACTACCAGTAAGCTCGCTCGAAGAAAAGAAATATCAACATCATCATCATCATCATCATCACAGCCACAACCACAACCACCACAATCATCACCATCACCAAAAGTGCCAGATAGAGACGAGCAGTAATAACAAGATTCGGATTTCAACCTCGCAGAAGAAGAAAGGCGTGACGGGTTCCACGATGACACCTTCCAAGATGATCGCGCTGGCGCAGAAAATCTGTGCTGAGACGGAAAAGGTGGAGGCGTACTTGAACGAGAACGACCTCGCAGCCTTAGGCTTTGACGTGGATGCGCCTACCGACTTCCCGGATGTGCCGGAAGATATCTCTCGAAGCCGCAAAGAGGTCATTCACGCCACCCAGGAGCTCCACGACCTGATGGTTGGGCCCAGAGAGTCCGTTCGATGGATGGCTTGGGATGTGAGTGCAATATTTCTCCTAGTCGTCCTATACAACCTAGATGAAAACCATGACCCTATCGCACTGTGTACATTGCACGGCTGTCGTCATACTGACGAGACGACTAAATAGTTCATGAATACGCAGAGCCTGCAGCTCCTTAACCACTATGGCATCGGTATGTACCTTGCACCTCCCTTACGCTAGCACGCGAGAGAAGGTTAACGGAAACACGCTCTAGCTAAACTAGTACCCCTCAACAAGCCAATCGAGTTCGAGGAGGTCGCCCTCCGCACGCGCCTGGAGCCCGTCAACCTCACCCGGCTGCTCCGGTACGCGATGACGAACCACGTCTTCCAGGAGCCGACGCCGGGGATGGTGGCGCACACGGCCGCATCGAGGCTGCTGCGCGAGGACGAGGAGTTGCAGGCGTGGGTGGGGTTCAACACGGAGGACGTCTACCCGGGCTCAGCGCACGTGAAGGACGCGCTGGCGGCGCACCCGGAGGCGACGAGCCTCACGCACACGGGCTTCAACTACGCATTCGGGACGGCCGGCCGCGAGCCCATCTTCGTGACGATCGGCAAGGACGCGGCGCGGGCGCGGCGCATGGCGCAGGCAATGGCGAGCCTGACGGGGGGCGAGGGGTACGAGCTCTCGCACCTATCGCGGGGCCTGGACCTCTCGGCCGAGGACGCGCGCGGGGGCACGTTCGTGGACGTGGGGGGCAGCCACGGGTTCGTGTGCGCGCACCTGGGGCGGGAGTACGGGCGGATGCGGTTCGTGGTGCAGGACCTGGGCAGCACGATCGCGAGCGCGTCGTCGCCGGTGAGCGCGGACGCGCAGGTGGCGCGGCGGATCACGCTGCAGGCGCACGACTTCTTCACCGAGCAGCCCGTGCGCGGCGCCGACGTCTACTTCCTCCGCTGGATCCTGCACAACTACTCCGCCCCCTACGCCGTCCGCATCCTCCGCCAGCTCGTGCCCGCGCTCAAGCCCGGCGCCCGCGTCCTCGTCAACGACCACTGCCTCCGCCGGCCCGGCGCCGAGGACCCGTGGGACGAGCGCGTCATGCGCGGCATGGACCTCGTCATGATGACCCTGCTCAACTCCCAGGAGCGCGACGAGCACGAGTTCGAGACCCTGTTCCGGTGCGCTGGGGAGGGGTTTATATTTAAGGTGAGTCCGTTTGATTTTTTTTCTTTGTCTCTCTCTTTCCCTTTGTCCCTTCCCTGGGTTGAGATGAACAGGGGAGTTAGATCGGCAACGCTAACTTGGCTGCAGGGCGTTACTAGACCGAAAGGTTGCCGTATGAGTATCATCGAGGCAGTCTGGGATCCGGAGGAAGCCGAGCGAAGAAAGGCGGCAAGGTGCAAGGATAATATACCTACCGCTACGGAGAAGACTGCCGCTGCTGGAGATGAGACTGCGTAGACGCGTGAAGCAACTGGTATCACCACAGCAGTCTATTAGGTAGCAAAATAAGGTACATTGAGGCAGATAAATCTTCTAGTCTGCGAGCATGAGAAGGGATGGGTTTTCTTTTTACTCAAGAGAGTTGGCATGGCCAGGGGAACAGCACTGTGCATACACGCAAGGTTGGTTTTACTCGCGAAGAAGAAAATGTCGCTGTTGATGATGCATACGTAGCCGAGAAAAAGGGGGAGGATGGAAGTTGTCACTTCTACTCGTTCTCGCTCCAGTCACCGAAGCTTGATACCCAACCCCTTATTTTTCAATCCTTTCCTTTTCAATTCATCGGTTTCCCCCCTTCATGCAAGTATGTTTGCGACTGAAATGAATGAACGAATGACGATGGATAAAAGGGGAGGGGGGGGGTTTAATGAGGACAGAACAGATTATGGTGATGTGGCCATGGGCGAACGAAGAATGTATGATCATGAGAGGCCCTACATAAGTCTGTTAATACAATTTGCATTGTTACCTACAATACTTTTTTACTTCCTAAGCAGTGATTCATTCATTATCGTCTACTCCAGATGAGGTTTGAATATTTCAATATATCGGACTAATTTGTTGTCGCTTGACATTATAAAGACTAATATACATAGTAAGATGATTCGTTGAAAGATATTGCCGTATAAATCCTCAACATCAACCTCCGCCTCCACAGTCACCGAGTCTGGAAATACGATACACATATAGAAGAACGACATGGAAAAGCTACGAGAATAAAAATAAAATGAGAAGTGAAATGAAAATGAAAATGAAAATGAAAACTGCTTCATTTATACAGTGATATACTTACATGTAGGTACATTACCCCTATTTGTATTTTCGCATGCTCTTAATTGCATGTCACGTCTTCGCCAACTGGAATAGTACAAGGGGAAATACGCTAACATTGGTACCTGGAAATCTTTTCCTCCAACTACAACAACAACAACAACAACTACAATAACAACTACAATGAGAACCTATACCAATTGTCAGTTACTATATTGAAAACACCATGAGAGCGTCATAGAGCAAGACTATATTAAAATAATAAGACTACTACCTTCCATGTTTGAATTATATACCCATTGATTATTACCCTCGTCATGGTCAAGATGGGTCGGACTAGAACACGTCGAATACGTCGTCATGACGGCCATTGGCGTCATCTGTTAGGGTCCTTGACGCGATGATACTATGTAGACATAGGCACAGACACGTACTAAATAATGGATATCAGTTTCGAGCTCTTCGCCGTTCTTTCATTACTGCACAGTAGATGAATATATCAACAAATCTTCAAGACGAAATTTCACCATATCGATCCGTTGACTGATTTCAACCCACTATCACGATGCTACGCTTCACATTCAGACTAGCACGACTTCAGAGCTCCAGAGCCTGGCCGATATCCAAGCCATTAGCCTCCAGAGTTTTCTTGCGCCCATATTCCGACAAGAGCACCGAACAAAGTCATTCGCCAGACGAGGCGGTCTTTAACCAGCCTCTCACTCAGGCGGACTCTATCTCGTCGGTCATCAAACAGGATCACCGACAAATTGAGAGATACTATGAGAATATCGTCAACTCGAATGATCACGACACTCAACGACGATACCAAAATGCCTTCGTTTGGGAACTGACGAGACATGCGATAGCTGAGGAGTTGGTTGTATATCCTTCGATAGAGACAGGTCTCAATCATGGTCAAGAGATGGCCGACAAGGACCGAGCAGAACATCAAGTAGTACGTACATCGTCAACATACTCAACAAATTTTAAGTCATGTTTCTGCGTTGAATATTATGGCTAATGAAATGTATTCTTATCCAGACCAAGGAGCAGCTCTACAGGTTTCAAAGTATGGAACCGGGAGACCGTGATTTCATCCCGACCTTAGAGTCGCTTATGAAAGATCTAAAGATCCATATTAAGGAGGAAGAAGAAAACGATCTCGTGAAGTTAGAGGAAGCACTACTGCCGACGAGATCAAGAGATCTTGCCCACCAATTCGAGATGACAAAGGCCTTCACTCCTACACGCAGTCATCCAGGCGCGCCGAATAAGCCACCCTTTGAGACCGCCGCTGGCCTCATGACGGCACCTTTGGACAAGATCCGTGATTTATTCCGCGCCTGGCCTAATGAACCAGGGCCAAAGCCTCGCTCCGGTGGCCCCTCGAGATAATGACACAGTATTTTGAGTCATCAGTTAAACTTCGTGAGGCATTGTGGTGGCGTAGTAGTTGACGCTAGCTATTCCGTTCGTATAACTAAAAATTGTCACAAATCTATGCGTACATGTTTACGATCGAGGCATCAACATGTATAAACATGTATAAGACATTCGCAGATCAACCCACTCGACTCACGTACCTCGTATCTCGTATCCCGAACCAGATGCGTACCGACAAATATATTAAATGCATTAGTGCCTACACTTTAACTGGTCGAGCGGCGGCTTTCATGCAATGACAGCCACTCTCTAAATATAGACCTTTCCCAAAGTCGTCAATCGGTACCAGCCAAATCTACGTAAATCTACCAGTGCCACCACAAATAGTCAACCTTTCACGATGGTTGAATGGCAGCAAACTGTAGTGCCACGTCCCGCCTTTCAGAGGATAATGTTGTTACTAAATAATATTACACTTCGTACGGAGTAGTATAATTCCTTAGGGGTATTTTCTTGGGTATAAATATATTTATTAATATCCGGCAAATATCTTCCCAAGTTCCACACACCAAACAAATCCATCAAACAAAAAAAATCTCGATCCCTTCCAAGATGAAGATCTTCGTCCTACCCACCGTCGCCACGGGCCTCTTCGCCCTTGCCAGCTCCTCCAGCCTACGCCACCGGTATACCAGAGACATAGGGCCGTTAGACCCGTGGCAGGTCACGCGGTTATCGACGAACTCGCCGTCGGGCCGACCGGGCTCGAACTCGACAGGTTACATCTGGGCCACCATCGCGAACCCCAGCCCCATCCCGGCCGGGCCCGGGGTGTCCTTCCCGCCGAGTGCGGCGAACTGCACGGTGGCGTGGTCATTCTTCGACACGGAGCCCTACGGGCGGACGTACGACTGCGTTCCCACCACGCCGTCCGCATCCTCCCCTTCTTCTTCTTCTTCCCCCATCAATTATACTGGTACTGCTTCTTCTCTTTCATCTGCGCAGTGGTCCATAGAGATCCTCCAGCCGCAGAACAGCACGTCCCCCGCGTCGCCGACGGAGAACTTCGACGCGAGGTTCACGCTGGAGAGCAACCTGACGACGTACTATAAGGTCCTAGTCGGCACGGCGCATTTCGCAGTCGGTGAGAATCTGGAGGGAGAATGCGGTGGAAGTGGTGTGGTAAGTGAATCTCTTCTCTACTTTGTTTACTTGCGCCTATCTCTCTTTTTCATAGCTCTTCATTTCTTGTCCCTTAGATCATCAAGTCGTTCAAGCTACTGTTTTTAAGGCCTTGAGCCTCAGGTGCACGTTATGATATTTTACTTGGATAAGTGCTAGAACTAATTACTTCTACAGTGCTACTGGGGCTTGAAGGAGGAAGACGACCCGGTTCTAATCCAGCCGACGGTTGAGGCGTGTGAAGGGACTTGCTGATCTTTCCGTGCGACGGCGTTAGGAGTTGGAGCATACGAGAGCGTGGACCTGGCTCTTGTGCATTGCGATGGAATGGTCTCCCTCTGAGACTATATGTGATGTGAGAGGCGAGGGAAAATGAGAAAGCGTCTTGTTAAAAGTGATGTTTGATTGTATCGCGGACCTCGTCTCCCCCCGAGTATATCATTTTGGTTATTTCAGAATGATTTGTTTACATTGGTACGGTTGTTAAATATACAAGTCAGCTAAGGTCTATAGCTCATATAACGAGGTATACAATTGTGTCATTAACTATTTAATCCCGTGGTAACACGTCTCTCCCCTGATCGATCTGAACTCACGTTCGGAGTAACAGTTATTTAATTTTCTCCATCCTGTTTAATACGCATAATTTACAGCCTTCCGTTACTAGTATAACTCGTCCTTTCACCTTCCGTTGTCACAATCAGAGACAGCCTCGTTCGTATTAAAGGAATGGAAAGGCCTTATCTATCAAGCTCGTATAAGAGGCATTCGAAGATCATGATATACACACCGCCGCCCCATAGAACCGGATCCGTAATATCTGTGTAACACGAAGATGAGTGGATGACTTTGTTCTGAAGGAAGCAGTCTTCGCCTATCTACTACGACTGTTACAGGGCGAGAATCCTTCCTGCGCAAAAGGTCAACACCTAGCGAGTAGTCAGCACACCCGCAAACACTGAAGCCAAAAGGATCTCTCTGCTTTACTAACCAGTTAGAGCGGTACTGCGGCCATATCAGGAAACGGATTTCCTATAGCAACATTACGAGAAAGATGCTGTAAACAGCCCCCCTTCCTCCAAAGCTGACCCTCCTTCAGCTACAGCATCGAAAGTAGAGAGGATATTCCGTCACGTTAACCGACCTGTTTCAGACGTCAGAACCACACTCCGTCTCCGTCTCACGTTATGCTGCGGAGGCGACAGCATTTCTTGGGACTTCCCTTTGTGAAACCTATATGACGAGCCTGTCATGTGTATGTACAAGTCCCCTTCGGCCCGTAACACGGGCGATAGGGCGAATTTCCCCGTCGAGCAAGACAGCTCCCGAGTTGAGCCCTTCGCAGAGACGAAACCGGCCCTGATCTAATACCTGTACCCAATCGTATTACAAGGTGCGATTCTAGTCATCATAGTTCCTTTTATAATATAGCCATAGACTGACGTGAGCCCGAGACAGTAACAATTATCCAGCCTCCTTTTTTTTTGTTTAATCGGAGAGAGTCGAATAACCGTATTCCCGCTTATATACCTCCGCACGCATCTACGATCCATATTCGGCCGTCGACTTTGTGCCTCGTCTCGTCTTTCGAACAGGATCGGCGCGCCTGCCTTCTAGGAAACGGCATAGCTCCATACGTACCGAACGAGTTCACGTCCTCACCGCTATTGAAAAAGCGAGTCTTGAAGGGAATGTAGGTTACATATCGCGTTGTGCTCCTCGGAGACGATAGTTGGGTCTGGAGGTCCGCCTTCCGCTAAGCGCTTACGGTCCTGTTCGCCTCCGCCGAGTCGCTCGAACCAGCTAAACCCAAAGGCTGCCCAACGACGAGAGATGGTACTTAGTAAGAGAGACAACGTCGAAGATGTTTGCACGAGTACATTACCGAGGGGGGCCGCGGAAAGGGCCGATGAAGATAGATAGATCCTGACGTACACCATTGTGCGGTGTCGGTTCACAGGTCAAGATGTACGTACTGAGAAGGCTTGGAGATATCTAAGAGGTATCGGCTATACATATGTGGACTATAGCTATCTTCTACAACCACGCGTGATTCCTCATCCGTCTTCGGTGTCTCACGAGGTACGTCAGTCATCTAGTCAGTGTACACAGGCGCATATAGCTAGCTGACTTGTTCAGGCTTAAGCGACATCCTCTTTCTCCTCCTTTCCGGTGATACTTTGCGATGCGCTCTACCATGGCGTCAGATATCATCACGTTTGCGCGGAATAGGCCAAGGGATGACATATAGTACGCCAGCTACTCTGACTCTAGCACTCCGCGCAGTATGTTTCTGGCAGTGGGCGAATGGGCAATGGCGCGGAGAGACGAGGCAAGTCACGATATCGGGGGCGATACCTTGCGACTTGCTCATCTAGCCAGACTGTTATATCTTGAGTAATACCACATATCCAGGCTATCAAAGTACGTGCTCGCACTGACTGTGTACAAAGGTGAGTAATCGAAGCCGGACGGCCCCCAAACGAGGTTGCTTTCTGCGGAGTTTCCTTTCCGTCAATGGGAGAGAGAGAAGCCTCCGCGATGTATCAGACGAACGTAAGAGCGCGCGTGCTTCCGATGATGCCGATGTCGTCTTTACGCACTCTCGATATCCAAGATTGGACCTCCTTTGGAGTGCTGAGAGTATGGAAATGGAATGGCCATTAAGTAATACTCAGCATCTATCAGTCAGATATCGTGTCACCGCTAATCTTTTCTTATATCTCGTCGTGACAATTTCGATTACGGAGTCGCCATGCGGACTTTGGGCCGGTATAAGGAACTCTATTCTTCTACTACCTTCTCCGTCGGTGAACAGGCATATGTCAGGCGCCTAGTCTACGTACGCGGACTATTCATCCGTGATGGAACAGCTGGGTAACACGATAGAACCCACTGCTGAAGATTATGATTCTAAAAACAGTCGTATATACGACTCGCCTTCAAGTGCGTGGGACGGAAGTTATATTATCACCCAGCCCTATAAGGTATGCTTTCAATAAGTATCTGATATTACATGCTCGTTTGCCCCTTAGAATATTTTGCCTCCTCTAGCCATACTATATCAAACTCACTTATGTGTCCCTTTTCCTAGATGGATGAACACGTCTCGATGTCTACTTGTCTAACGAGTCTTAACGGATGTTTGACTGGATCAAATCCTGTGTATAATCTCTATGACTAGCAGATTAATCCTTATTCACCATCCAACATAGGCTACCTAGGTATAGAAGAGACATAGGCTTAGTATCGGCGTAGAAATACCCTCCCAACATATCCCTATAATTCACATTACCTGTTTAGGGAGAAAGACGCATGAGACTGTTATCCCAATCCACATCTCTTCTCGTTCAGGAACGCCTTCAGCTGATGCAAGACAATGCAGAAGCTTCAACGGTGTTTGGAATATGTCACGATACGTTACTTGCATGCCATAACTTCTATTTTAGGACTATTCTACAGGTTTTTAGCCTCAATAACAGTCTACCTACTTCGTAGCACGGCGCCGTTAAAGCTTGAGTATAGGTTAGTTGGCATTATGTCTGGAACCATTCCAAAAAATAAAAAAAAGCAAATCCCGATGGCTTGGGGTTTCCTCGGTATGTCTAAAGATATACATGGCGGAATTGTCAACCTTAAAAAGCTACCGGGAACCGAATGCATATGAAGAAGGGGAAAAACAAGAAGATTCGGTCTAGAGGAGCAGGTCTGAGGCAACACTTTTGTGATTTACGAAGTCTTTCCAATCGCGGCTTGCAATGCCATATACCTACTTGCACTTACGGTATGAATTAATGATATAAATAACGAAAACGGTTAACATAGGCACCTGGCCATCGTCAACATCATATTGACACGCACGTGGTATCAAGTAAGGTATATTAATAGGTATAACGTTCTTCCGAGGTAGATTGCACGGCGAGGGAAACCAACGTAACGGTGCGTGTCTAACGAGGAACGATGGTTCGTCTCGACGTGTTCTATCGTTAGGTAACTCACCACGTTGGATCGTATAGAATCCTGCAAGAGGCCGGCGAAGCGTGTCTTGAACGAGGTGATGTAACCGAATCATATAAGCATGGCATGCCTAAGCTTGATTTTAATGTGTTAGAATCGCGCTTCCAACGATGACTAACGATGACTGTATACAACCATCGAGGACTAACCTGCAGATTCGTGATATTTTTGAACACCTGCTACGTACAAACTCGCTGATAATATTGATGACAGGACAATAGATGAAACCGCATTGGAAGAATACGGGCTCTAGCCGCCTTGCGGCTACATCACCTGTAACCAACAGGAACTCCAGACTACCAAATAGCGTGGCCGGCAGCCTTCCATTCCTTCTCACGAACCCTGGTTGACGGAACGGATGAAGAGTCGACTTCTGGATATCCCGCCGAGGTGTGAGATTGCGCCTTTCTCAATCCACCGCCTTCGCCTATACTATTATTGGGCGTCGTGAGCACAGCACCGCACACTACACCTCCCTCGGTGTACCGAGCCGGTCTTACGCGTCAGACACAGAGAGAGAAAGGGCAGGAAAAAAAAAACAAAAGAAGAAAAAGAGAAGATGGGATGCCGCCGGGCGAGACTACGCCAGGCGGCGTCACCGTTGGAGCTTTTCGTTATTATGGAAGTGCTATTTTGGTGAACTCGCAGCGTAAAAGACACCAATATCACTCTTCGAAGCAGGTTCTCAGGGGTTAGTTGATGATCTTTCCTATCTAGTATAATCCGCCGTCAAATTACCTACGCGTACGAAAGTATGTTGTCTGGCTCCTGTTTTTTTTTTCTTTTCGGTATTTTGGTACGTCGTAATTATCATGTTTTATCTCTAGTTAATTCATTTTATTTATTTATTTCACCTGTCTTTCGAATCATTGCTATTATTAAGAATGTATGATATGAGGTGGTATTGGAACCTGCTTTCTTATCATAGCCCGTTCCCTCGAGCAATGATTGGCAATTAGGGGTAAAGGTAAAAAGGGCGTGTGATGATGATGGAGAGTTCGACAACGGTCTAATGTACGTGCCTGTTTCAATTTAGTCATCTCCGTCGACTCGGATGAGCCGTTGAGATGCCGGGGATGTTTCAGCCATTCCTTCTACTGCATATCCGTATCTAACATTGCTTCTACTATGTAAGTTCTCTACACTACATCCCGCGTGAGGCTCTCTCTCTCTCCGACTCTGACTCTCTATCCCCTTTCTTGTAATCCGGTACCTCGTACGGTATTACCATCAGGTACGTATTCCCGATACACCCACACACATAGCCACGCACGTTTTCGGGTCTGATGTGCGGACATCTATCATGATGTTCAGAGATATTCAGGCGTTTAGACCGACGCTAATACCATTTTACCGTGTACATAACTGATTTAAAAAAAAAGCCTGACTAAATCTCGAGCCTCCCGCGTGCATATGCGCGTCTTTCTAATCCGTAGACCCGTAGAGACCCGTAGACCCATAGGTAGATGGAAATGATGAGAGACGAGACCTGCCGTAGGATTCTTAGCCAGGCTGATCTTGGACGATAGAGCTTTAGTTAGATACGTCAGCTAACTAATCGAGTTTTATCTATTGAACGAAATTGCAACGTTCTCATTGCTCTGTGTGTTTTATGTCCCTCTAAAAAAAAAAGCTTGACCGCTTTAAATCGTTTGGTTCGCGTATGATTTTAGCAGGTGCCTATTCCGCACTTAGGCTTAGGGCATCTATTAAATCATGGTTGGATCCGGCTTATTTCTCTTCACTATAATATTACGAAGTCTTTCCGTCGAGCTCGATATTTCCTAGTACATAATCCGTCGTAGTATTCCTTATTCCCTACCCACCTAACCCCCCCTACCATGTAACCCGTACTCCGTATGTAGGTTATTCCTTATTCCCCCACAACGGGAATATGTAACAATGCTTGTCCAACCCCCCAAACTTGACGAGGTGGGCTTTTGGGCTTGCTTGGGTCATCCCCCCTTTAGCAAGTGTAGGTATGTAAGTGCGTGCTCGTCTCCTGTACCCATGCCTTCCCCCGAACCCCAATATCTCACACCCCCCAAGGATGTATACCCTACCATCTCTCTATTTCCCCTGGCAGACAGTTCAACAAGGGGCGTGAGAGAGGGACGCTTGTCAAAAAGTGGTGAGCGCCCCAGCTCCACGGTTCGCCTCTGTCGCATCCCTGAGATGTGCAGTCGTACAAACCACGAGCAATCGAGCTCATCCCTTGTTCGCACTCGCAGACTCGTACAAAGATCCCCTTTATTATTATCCCGCCTACGCGTTGCGACGGTAGATGAGACTACGTTTATGTACGTATATAGGTAGATGCACACTATGTATGCAAAGCACGGCATTTTACCGGGCAAGGGTTTCGTGATGGAGGGCTGGCACGGAATATGGGACGTAGGGACATATATCGTAGTGCACGTACATAAGATACCCCCTACACCTCTACCTACCTCATGGGAGTACATACATACATCGACGTGACCTACGTAGCAATGCGCCAGAACGTGACCAAGGTATGTATACGTGCTTACATACGTAAATATGTATAAGAAGTAGGCTATGATTATAATAGAACGAATAAGTGAATATCCCTCCCAGGTACTTTAACATTACATGACATGACATGACATTACATTACATTACATGTGGGCTATACCTATCTATGTATGGTATCGTGCACGCAACAAGCCTGTAATAGAACCATAGAACGATAGACCCCGTACAACTACATGTAGGAACTTGCATAATACATAATAGTAGTAGTTGGAGAAGAGTAAGTACCACATATTATATGGAGTATGGTGCGGACTTGGGCGAGATCGATCTAACTTCATATAAACACGGACGGCGAAATGAGGAAAGGGGGGCGGAGGCGCGCACACAAGGTACACGTTCGGTACGATAGAAAGCCCTAAAAGAAAGACAAGAAAAAGAGAGAACGGGGAAAAAAAAAGAGAGGCTTGGGCGTAGGATTGCGGAGATGAGCAAGAGAAGAGGTGAATCTACTTCGTACATAGTACAGCCATAGTATGCATGTTCTTATCTGCAATAGTCGTACCCTAACGAGCTCGTTACCAGAAGTGCGTGAACAGCGGAAGGGAAATTCCGGTTGTTTCATTTCTCGAATACGTACTTTATAGATGATTATTTTATGTAGATACCTATTTTGTTAATTATCATCGGTTATTGTTTTTTTTGGACGATGCCATCCTTTCTTGTATCGTGGTATTTTTTTTCCCTTTTACATCGCTAAGTATATGTGAACGGTATATTCCGTTCGAACAGATATACGTGAGTAACGATTAGCTCACCTTCGCATCGCCATAGAAAATCTGAGATATAATGTAATATAATATAAAAATTTCCCCTACAGGTAGACAAGGTATGGTGGTAAGTACCGTACGGGAGACATGGGGATATCTGCGGATGTGTGCGGGAACACCGGTTCGAACCAGGAACCCTTCCCCCCTTTAATCGGTTCGGTTCTTTACCTTTTCACCTTAATACCGACGCTCGACCTTTTTCCCTTTTCGAACAAAAAAAAAGAGAGACGGACGGAAGAAGGGGACCCCCCCCCCATGAAGAAACGCGTCTGCCACGGAGGCCCTTGTTCTCCTTGTGCCACAGTAGCGCGAGGCAGCCTTTCTTGAACGAATAGGCGTGGAAGCGCGTCAAAGGCCCTGCGAGGTCGCGGCAAAGCAAGTATACCTAAAGAGAAGATAGAAAATTAAAAAAGGCTTGGGAGGATCGAAACTACGTAGGGAATAATGGTACCGAACATGTATGATCGAGGCGTATATGCAAGCGCGCGGTAGAACTATTGAATATTCGGATCAATGCGTTTGCAGTAAACTCATCTTATTCTATCTCCTATTTACGTTGTACTGTTTATTACTTTCCTGTGTATGTATTAATCATCATTGATGCTATAACTAATAACTTTGTGACTTTACATTACGGCAGTTTTGTATACCTCAGGGTAGCCAAGATGAAGGAGACGCGTCCTTATCTCACGACGCGCGTCGAAGTATTGACTTGAACACTTGTGTAAGTGGCCTTTGCTTACTACTCGCAGCGGCAGCAGCATACGGCGCGATGCAGGATGACAATACACAATAGGTAAGTACCATTATACATAGGATAGGATATAAAAATAAGCACAAAATAAAAAAGAATAAAAGAAAAACGTGGTGGTCATGGAACGTGGATGGAAACGTAGAATGTCACAAGACCGTAGAAAGTCGGCCATTTAATGCATTAAAGCGCAGGACTGCGGCACGGTCACAACGGTCTACAGGAATCCTCCAGCCAAGAGATAAGTACTGTATAACTAATGCTCATTAACTAGGTACATACATGTATGTACGTACGATATATGCGCATATGCAACGGTCTAAGTAGAAATGGCACAGTATCATTCGCATCATATCCAATGGTAACCGAAACAAGGAAAATAAATAAATAAAAAAGAAAGATTGTCCCTCTTCTCTCTCCCCCCTGTTTGCTGCCTATGCAAGGTCCAGGGGGTGAGAAGCATGTTAGTTTAAACATTTTAGCTCGCTTATTACAGGTTATCTCATAATGTACCAAGGGTGAATAGGTCAAGTTCGGGTGTTTGATCTGTAAGTATATCTTGTATACATTATATAGTATGAATAGACATTTGCCGCTGCTAATGATTTAATGTTTAATGTATGTAGGTAAAATACCGACTGGTAGTAACAAATATAGAATATAAGTACATAGAAAGTATACAATCTAGTCTCATATGACGTGTAAGTGTTGCGTCACTGACACCATGATTCCCCCTCAACAAGTAGCAACTAACAGCACCACCCCTGCAACTAGGTACAACTACATATCATTACAGCTTCTTGGACAGTGTTAAGGATGTTAAAACTGTTATGATCGATCTACCAGATGTATATCAACGTTCTCCAGTGGAGTCTGTTGTTAGTTGCTCGTTGAGGGGATACCTACCCTAAATAATCCTAGGGCACAACGTACGTATGTATTCCGTATTGCACGATATGGTGGATACATGTACGGACTATGTACCGTCATATCAAACGGCGTCTTATTGTGTATGAAATATTAAGCATTAGAAGTAAATAGTGGTAACTCATACTTATGTATTGCAAATATTCAATATTATAGCTCATGGACCAAAATATGCATGTGGTGGGAGCATCTCGTTCGTCAATGAGCAGATGAGTTGAAAGGAGTACATATGGTAGGTGGAAAAGACCCCCATTATGGGTTACCATAACCCACTGTCATTGGCCAACCACTTATATCCCATCCGTGCTCGATAGAGACCATGAACATGTTCAACCAAGGTATAGGTAAGAGCGGCTCGGATTTACATAACATAGAGTTGGGAAATGTACGGCAATAAACATGGCTGATGCGGTAAGAGAGTAATTAGTCATTGGGTTACATAGAGCTCTGTTAAGGTACAGCTTTACCATTACCGGTCCGTAAAGAGTCGAGATAATTTGAAAGATTCGTATATTTAGTCGTTATGGTTATGGGTCTTAGAAGATAGTTGCTAATAATAATTGATATAGCTTATACATTATTTAAGAGTTATACGCTCATCTTGTCGTTAGTTTAACACACTATACATACTCTCTGACAACAAGTGAAGAGGTTAAGCATAATAGTAGGTTGCTAGTTTGAAGGAAACAGAAATTAGTTACGGATTGTTAGTGTTTAATGGTTCCGATCTGACGATGTTTGTCATAAAGTACACCGACCTTAAAACTTAATAGTATAGTTAACCAAAGTTAGTCAGGCTATTAATCAGCTTCGTATGGGTAAGATTAACATGCCGATACTTGGTAATCGCCGAGTTGACTGTTGGCCGGCAAAAACAAATGTTAGGTAGATGTAGGTAGGTAGTTTGGCTCTTACTCTGCATGACGTCGGTTTCTCTTTTGTTGTTAGTTCGCTAATCGTTTCCAAGGAGCTAACCAATATTCTAAGGATTTGGGGTCCTTAACACTTTCCAATACAAAATTTAGGCCATAGTACTTGGCATAGGTACTTTTTACACAAATGTGTTCTGATTTGTGAGCTACGAGTTGGAGGATTCGAAGCCTAGTACGGTAGTTGCCTTCGATCGGTCTATGCTAGGCACCTATCACTGATTTAGTCCATTCCATTGACTGAAGCTCTCGGCTCCGGCCTCATGTAGTTAATTTGTCTGTTAGTCTTTGGAAATGTGCCTTAAAGAATGTGTAAAAATGAGTCTAGAAGTCGCCCCGTAACTTTCGGTGAGATTTATCGTCTCATTGTGGCAACGTTGCAGCTCTATGCATTCAAGTTTATTTTACATGACCTTCTCTTACAAAATAGGCAGCTCTAAGATAACTATTTCAGCGATCTAAAGTTGTGTCACTGGAAATTGATTTTGAATTTTGAAGATAGGGGTTAAGAGGTTTGGAAAGAAGAGAAATATCGAACCGAGGTAGGATATTGCGAACTAACAGCTGATTTTTTTTCCCCCTAAGTAATTCAAACAAAATATGAATAGCGATAGTTACATCGCAAGTTTTACGTGCCTGATATCGCTAAGAATGTGTAATAGAATATAATACATAGGTAATACGAAGAGCAGTTGATCTCCCCCTTATGGTACGGTGTTTAATATCAGATATAAAAGGTGATACTATAGCCCAACACAAAATACGCTAATTCTTGAGAAGTGATGAATTTCTTCACGCTAAATTTTAAAGCTGCGCCCCTGAACTAGCGGAGATAATATCTGTTTTCATACTAAAACTTGGAAGATATATGCTTAATATATACTGTTGGTTACTTGAGACGGTGTTAAAAGATTCAAGTTTGTCGTTGTTTTACAAAGTAGAGGTAGACAGGAGAAGACGATCCGGCCTGAGATCAGAAACTGGACTATTGAAACAACGATTAATACCATGTGGATCGAGCTGAACAAGAGAGGGATTCAATCATATGTGCTCCGTAAGCCACCGGTGAAGCTGTTCGGCTAAAACACAATGCCAATGAATAGTATCTTCACTTGATAGTAGGTTAGATATACATCATAGTGTGTAGGAGTTATGGTATCAGGTAAAAGTTGAGATTTGATATTTGGGTAGGTAGTTTTTGTAAGTCGGTGTGGAATTGTCGGTTTGCTTGAGTTCTCACAGTGCAGTTTATCGACATATGCGTACATGATTCTTTGCCACTATAAGAAGACTGATGCTATCATGAACACGTACCTGGTGTCACAATGTAGGAGTATCAACAAATGTTACATACCTCTTGATCCATTCCAGTTAACATACTGTTATAACTACCTCCTATACTATTTCGTTGTCACCACCTTAATACGAAGTACTTATCAAACTTGCATCTTAGTCTAAAATCTATATGTACGTATTCGAACCGACCCGACTATTCCGTACAGGTTGGTGTAATCTTTGGATGTAAGAGGATATTCGGTTGGTAGATTATCTCCAAATACGTAGACATCTCGAAATATCAAAAAGACTCAAGCCGTATAAGGCGTCCAATCGGTGTAGCGGTCACATCACGCATATACATACATAACCATACCTAGCTAACCCTACATAACTTACCTACATACATACGGTGGCGGATGTATTCCGTAAATCTTATGATACCTATATGTAGTGTGTACCATGTTAATGCTGAAGCACTAGTTGTCATATTAGTCCATCTAGATGATTTAGCTTCCAACTGCGTAAAATGACAAGTCCGTTGCATATTGCTAATCCCGGATGCCGTCCCGGCTGATATGCAGCAGCCGCTAAGGCCTCCCTAGTTAATCTTTCATGTTCAGCATAAGGTTTCTGCAAACAAAAAAACCTTAGGTGTCTGCATATACCTCAACCTATATGAGGTAGGTATTTACTTGGGTACTTTGTTTTATTATTGACATTCTTAATACTCGAGTATCTGTTGTACTGGTATGAGAGCGAGTGTCGTCTTAAACTGATTCAAGATAAATGTTAATATAGAGGTAGGTATATTAGAACGGCTATAAATTTGAATCCATTTATCTGTTAAGGTCTCGATATCACAACTATTATCGTCAGTCCGTTAAAACACGTGCAGGTCATGAATTTTGCATGTTATATTGCTACCTATTTGTATGTACTCCGTAGATACGTAGTAATATGTATTTACATACGACACGCCCCCCCTTGCTGCATTGTCATCCGGGATTATCCACACAGTATTCTACCATTCGCGTATCCTTGTTTAGGCTTAGGGATAATGTTGCGTAGTACTGAGTACATTTAGTATATACAGTATCTGTTGGTGGACATGTGATTAAAGGCGGGAAATTAGGGACGCAAGCTGAAACCGTTTTTACCTATGGATATTGGATGTACGTGTAATCCGTTCTTTTTAAGCCGAGGAATCATCAAACTGATGGTAAAAAAAAAAGTTCTCTTGCTAAGAAGAATTCATTATCTCATTGGTTATTCGCTATTTGCTTTACTCTTGTCTTAGTGTATTATATTGTTGTCATGGGGCTAGCAAAATTTCAAGTTTTTTCTTTTATTTATTTTTATTTTTAATACTTAGTAGTACAGAAAGAAGTAAATGTTGTAGCTTATATGTACTATTCATACTATGTTATGTATTAAAGAATGAGAAGAAGAGAGAAAAAAAGAAAAACATCTAAACCTAGCTACTCGGATACGACAACGATTATAATAAAAAATCCCACGTGGAAGATTCCTAGAAGGGTGGGCATACCCATGCGAGTTGAAAAGGTAAGGGCTTTGTATTTTTTTATTCTTTTATTTTGCTTTTCTTTTCTCCCGGGATCCTGAGAAGAGCTTGGGTTGTGAGATCGCTAGACGGGTGACGAGATCTATCGACTGGGCACCGCTGCAAGCTACGATTCAGTGCATCTAAACATCCTCGCAATTGAGGAGCGGCAAAATTCTCCGAGTTGACAGGCGGCCCTGAAATTCTCAGAGCTAGCGGGGATCAGTCGTTAATGGCGCTTCGACGTTCAACGAGGCGGCCACACACTTCCCCCCTTTTTTTCCCATCGGCCACGGGCCATATACATAGATCGATTCCACTACTCAGACGACTTGGATGCTGAATCTTGATAATCTGGGGATACTTTTTCTTGCCGTATCGCTTCGGGCGTGGAGACGAGATCTGTTGAGCAAGGATTGATGCAGGCGTCTTTCATATCATGCAGCTTGTCGAGACGACAATATATCACAATAAGGTATGAACCACCTTTTGACTATATTATGCCTGCCGGATGTCACGACTTCAACCTATCCAATTTATTGATTATTAGGCGCTTCTAAATTATATCATAAATGCTTAGCTATAGGTTGCCGTATGCACACAATAGACAGGAGGCTGCGCCTTTATGAAATGAGCTGAACGTGAAAAAGGGGGAACTTCATAAGAGAGGGAAGAACTTTGCTTGATGACGAGATCAAGCTAACGTAGTATCTACTACGTACGTATACTTAGCCTAGATAAATACTATTAGTAGTCACATGATGAATATCCTGAACTAATATAGTATAACCAGACGTACGTCCCTCGGCGACGATCTCGAGGATAAACTCGGGGTAAGATGCAGCGACCTTCGAGTACACACACCCACCGGGACCAACCACAACACCCACTCGTACCAAATATGATGTATGTTATGTATCAACTACACGCAAAATATCGGCTCGTTGCAAAAAATTGCATGTGGTACCACTGATCGGCCCTATTTATTACGCTTACCTTATGTATGATGTGAAGTGTCATTTCCGAGACTGCATGATAGCGGTCAGAATTATCTTCATCCCATCGATACGTCCTTCATTTTGCGTACATAGTATCATGTCTCAGACATCAGCACGCTGTCGATGAAGATGTGTTTAATGCGCCACCGATGCCGATCTTGATCATATCGGGCAGCTATTCATCAGCGTCTAGCTCGACTTTAACACGCAATACGAATAACGTGTCCTACGGCTAAGAGATCTAATAATATAATACCTTATTATGTAGTCTAATTCTAACACGGTCTTGTCCGAGAGGTATTCCATTAGTCGAACTCATCCCGTGATATTGGACTCCTCGACGCCATGGTAGCTTAAAACATATATGATAGGCTATTGTTCTATCATGGCGAGGATAACTTCATGTCGTGATCTAGAGAAGTGCCGTTGATATTGATTATATTATTGATCACAATCCAGATATATTTTACGTACCTACCTACATACATATGACTCTTAGTTACATTGTACGTCTTGTAATTACGCACGGTGAGTTTATAATTCCATTGTTATATGTTCTCTTTTGGACACATTTTTCCCCCTAACAATTCCCTGATTTATCGAGGTTGCCCGGCAGTAAGGGGCAATTCCATCGATAAGCCTTAATCTCCGAATGGTGAACGGTTTGCAAATTAGAAAAAAGAGCAGCTCTTCATGCCGCCCCAGTTTGAGAGGTAGGTCTATGTGACCTAGCGTATGTAGGTGATGTGGGTAGAGAGATGACGCTTCCTGTGACATGTGCTTGCTAATGAGCACCTAATAGGGGTTCTCTTAATTTCACCCGTGCGGATTTATAATATTTTGTAACATTTCCGATCCGCTGTGTTGGTAACGAACTTGTTCCATACATACCAATCCTGCAGTCGGTGGCCACTCTGCCACTACACTACGTGGTACAATACCCTACTGCTTATAGCAACCTACGTCTTGATCTCATCACCAGGGTTTTCCCAGGCAAGATACCCACTTGTCCTGTCAGTTTTCGCAGTCCCGAGTCCTGTCTCCGATCTCGACGCTACCACACGTAGCCACAATACAGGAGTCAACCCTGTTAAGCGACTAGGCACTGTGTAGCCACAACTTCAACTCGGATACGAAAAACATCGAGATCTCCAGCCTCTTAGAATTGCACGGTACCTAGGTATGTACATATTTTGAGCAAGTATTAACGTGATTCGGGTTACGATAATAGGTATTTGTAGGAGAAATTACCTATCATTCGAGTTGCTAGTAGGTTCAGTTACTGCGTTACGGTAAGACTGTTACTAATTCTGTCTTATAATAGAATTATATTATATAAATTTATATAAGCATAGAATGATGGGGAAACAATTTAACAATATTGATGACATGATCATATTAATAATTATTATCTAGGTAGGTAATTTGGATATACCTGTTCGTATTTTCATTTGCCCATATAGGATTATGGGTAATTTGATGAAGCTGTATTGAAAATCCGTTAGCCCTTCAAACATGTATCAGTGAGGCTTACATAATTACTACAATTAGGTACATAATCTACCGGTAACTATGTACCTTGTACTACATTGAACATATGTGTGGAAAGTGCGCCCTAGAAGACTAGGATAGGTATGGTTAACCTAGGTACCTAGCAGGGGAGCAAAAAAAAAAGACAGGTCACAACGTCCCCCGATTACTCTAATGCTAGCATCTAACATGGGAAATAGCATCCCACTTAGTATGTAACTATTCTGTACGCCAGGAAACTACTACCCACGGGCCACCATCGCCTGCAGTAGTTTGCATCCCAGGATTCATGGTTAAGTTAGAGGGGGGGATTATGGGCCACCCCTATCAACGAACCACCCTGTCAATTCAAGCCCTTTTGGGAATAGTGCGGTACATCCCCTCAGCAATATGAATCATTAATTATGATTGGTTGAAAAGCTATTTTGAGCATAATCTGCTTGGACTAGTCTTAATTGGGCTTAGTCTTTTGGCTTATCTACTAGGGTTTAACAAAACCGCTAACCATTCTGAGTAGAATTGGCCCCAATCAGGATTAGCCTCCTGGTTTATCTACTAGGGCTTAAAACTGTTTTAAGTTATCGCATTCAGCCATCTAGTCGGAGCTGTAGCCAATCAGAACACGAGTATACTAACAATTTTCCACCTTTAAAAAAAGAACCTATTCAATTGGCCTAAATAATACTTTTATGCAGCTTTTGCTACATCACGTGACTGCATATCTTCATCACGTGATCTTTGTATGGTCCGGTTCAAACGGTGCAGGATATATCGATAAGAATGAAGCTTTTAATTGGTTGAATAGAGTGTAAGAAAGCTACATTGGATTTTTATGAAAAAAGAAGAATCCTGGTCAGTATTTAAGCTTTGATTGGTTGATAGATCCACTTTTGACAGGGTGGTTCGTTGATAGGGGTGGCCCATAATCCCCCCCTCTAACTTATGTATGGTATAGGTAACTTTAACATGGGACTTTAAGAAGTAGGTACCTTCTGCACAAACACTTCCGTTCCGACATTAAATACCCTGTTACGTATTTTCACTCGTTTATACTTTTATACTGCATATAAGCAACCGTTATTTTTCTTACTATGTATTTCTCTATACCCTGTTTCGTCTGGCATGCGCCGTTAACCCTTGTTTCTGCATGGAAAATTAAAGAGACCCCGGATCTTTGAATTCCACATTGTACATTTCACTTACATACTAAAATCCTGAACCATCGAGTCCTGGCAAGTCCCAAGGAGCTCGAGACTGCAGCTAAACTCGAACGGCTTCAACGTCTGTCCCAAAAGAGACACCCTGTCACATCGGTCGAAACCTCGTCCCTCGTACCTGTCCTTTGGTTCTAGAAACCCTGCCACGTCGACCTAGGTACTTTCTTTTTTCTTTTTCTATTTCTTTTTTTTATTTGCCCCTGGTAAAGTCCCGGTTTTGCGTCAAGTTTAACCTGTTAGGTCTTTTCTGCTAATACTTCGTACTTATACAAGCAGGTGTATAAGATAGTACTTATCTTCAAACTTCGATTAATCAATCTCGCCGCCACTTCTGATTCGAATTGATGACATATCTGGATTCTCCATAACGAAGACCGTCGGAATTCCTAATTCATAGACATCATCGAAGAATTCGTCTATATCTGTCGTGAACATCGAATACGAAGACGACGCGTTTGGCCGTTCCACTTTGTCTTGTACTATGTAAGTAGGTAACTGGTTGTTCCTATTTTAAGCTTGAATTACTCCCCGACGTTACACGACACGGAATGTTTCAAGGGGTACACATGCCGATTCAATTAGAATGTCAAGGGCCTGGAACAGCCATCTATTCTGCTACTGCTACTGCTACTGCTACTGCTACTGCGCATAACTGAAGTGGGACTATCGCGTGCCTGCGTAGTAATTCTTCTTGTCGGCGCTAAATCATATTTCATCTCATTTATTTATTTATTACCTAAACAAGAACACAATCCCATCTTAGAGTTAATGACTCATTCTGCTGTTATTACTATCTATGATGGCATGGAAAAGAAAAAGTTCATGTTTAATTCCTGATTGTGAATACCACGCGATTTTTAAGACATTGGAAATTTAAGGAAGTCTATCAGTTCCTCTTAGTGTATCTATTCTCGCAGATCATTCGTTCCCAAGTGGCCTATCCATGTTACGGACTTGATCTCATCCGTTTCGCGGCTTGCGCGAGACACATTCCTGTTTACGTTAAAAAATATATGAAGAAAAGATGGTATGATGATTTTTACTTTATTTTCTTTGATTTGATTTGATTTGATTTTCTTTCGAGTGCCGTACCCATCTCGTGTTTTAGAGATCGAGTCTAGGTTCTATTTCTTTTTTCAGCTACCATTTGAATATTCTTCTTGGTCCAGATTTCTGGGTAAAGGTTTGATGTCGCCTCATAATCAACGCCGGCGGGTTGTACCATCTGCACGCACGCAGCGTTGCTTACACACCCCCCTGACCCTGAGCCTGTCCCCATTATACCACGGGATACCCTGCAGATGCGCGTGCCCTGCACGAGGAGATACGCAGATATTGCGTCAGAGCTTCTTAATTCTATCTTGCTGGATCTTCTAGGCTTTTCACGATCGTCGGCGAAGCCAAAGTCTCTGCACCTATCCATACCGCTTCTCGGTACCATTTTGCTTTAAATTATTTGTTTCATATCGCCGCCCCCCCGATTTCTAGATTATTGCCGCAAGGTCTCGCACTCTCCTATTCGTCATGTGCTATCTCTCACCTGAGTGAATTCAGCCGTTGATCTGAATCAAGGTTTCTCGGGACTGCGGTATCCCTGCTTGTCTTCCGCTCTTGATAATCCCTGAGGGTTCGCTGCTCAACGATCCTGGAAAAAAAATACTACTAGAAAAAACATCAGGTTACAAAAAAAAAAAAAGGCTGATTTGAATGTAGTGTACAGTAGTAGCCTTGCACTATACACCGTCATTTCGTTCGTACCTATTTTACATCGAATTACGGAACTGCAAGTGACACGTACCGCATACTGAAGTACGCGTTTCTTTATCTGAGGAGAGATCAAATCGTACAGCAAGCGCCTGGTCTAACCAACTATTGGACCCGATTCGATATACCTACGCCAGTCCTCCTACCTCGACACGACTTGTCATCTTCTCAAAAAGTTGACTGTAAAAAAGACACACTGCACGTCGATAGCTGAGTCAGAGACTTCCCGCCACTGCCCAGTGTCGTACCCAGAAACCCGGGATCGTCTGTTGTCTGTATTACATATAACCTACCAGGCAGGCCCGGATTAGCAAGCATCGCCAAAGACACGGAATATTTACCTGACCCCTGATCCTGGTACCTCAGCAAGGTGACAGGCTGCGGAAAAGCGTGCAAGGCGACGGCCCGTTCAACGGCCTGACTACCGACTTCCTAGTTACTATTAGTCTATCCGGCCCGGCATCTTCAAATCTACTCGGGACGCCCTGATTTCTCTGGTAAGGGACATTTCATATCTTCGATTCACGAGACGCCTTTGTGTGAAAGGGGGGGCGTGGCAACGTTTACATCTAGGCGCCTATGAGTTTACGTTGTCCATTCCGCCTTTTCTCTTTTCCCTTTCTTTCTCCTTTCTCCTTTCACTTGTTCCCTTTCAAATTTTCGAGGTTGCTATTGTTGAGTTGTAAACTGTAACCCTACCCTTTCATAACCCACCAGTCACCAGCTTATTCCCAGATCCGATCTTGAGCGTTGCACCGTAGCCCTTGCCCAACCATATTTCATTGATATCATCTACTCAATCTCGGCGCGGAAGGTTTGAACGAATTGATCACCCCTATATCGTTATCACGGCCGTTTACATATAAGTCCCATAATCCATATTAGACCATGGTCATATTTTTGATTACCTATCTCGCCACAGTAGAGGAGAGCTAATCTTACTCTTCTCTTCTCCTATCTTCCCTTCCCTTCCCTTTTTTTATTTCTACTTCCTTTTTTTTACTACTATTATCTTTATCTCGTCATATACCGGCGCCAGCCGCTGCAACATGTGGTAGTTGGTTCCCCCCCAATCCCCTTTCTCGCGTAGAAAATACCATTTTGCCGGACCCCAGTATGGTAACCGGTTTACACCCCCTCCACCAATACCTAAATACCTTATATCCAATACCCACTCATTCCTTGTCGTCCCCCCGCCGTCACTCCATCCGCCTTGGGGAACCATGCATTTGTTCCCTCAACATCTGTTGACAATATCTGACTAGACAAGGCTGGCATGCATGAACTAATATGACAGCACAGATCAATCCCTGAAGCCTGGCCACAGCAGATAACTTGCAGAAAATCACGTTTATTGCCTGGTTGATGCGCGCAGCTACCTGCAAGATTTCGCAGGCATAATAGGAGCTCGCACCCAAGACACGCGATTTGAACTTCCCCGATTCCAACGGAAAGGTTCGACCCTGCAAGGCACAAGACGCCACAAGGAAACGCATAAGGAAACGCGGACTCTGTTCAAGAGCCGCGAACTACGGAACACAGTCTAAACAGTCTAAGACTCTACTTTAGCCATCTTGGCATATCATACCATATTGCGCAGCTCTACTTACAGACTCTGCACACCACGAAAACTACAATCGGGCTATTACCTGAATAATCGGCCAGAATTATCTCGGCCTTTCTCTATTCACCAATTTCTTTTTTTTATTTGAACGTGTGAGTATTGTCTACCAGTCAATTTCCCCCCCTTTTCGAATATGAGCTATCAATTATGTTCCCGTATTTATCTACTACCTGCCTTTACTATCGTCCGTACAACGACAAAATTTTTATATGCCAACCCTCTTGTCGTATATCAGCTCCACCAACAAACCTTCATATAATGACACCCATGTAATTTCGTGCATCTTGTATATTATTCCTCGACAATCTCCAGCTGAAGGATTTGCATGATTTTGTCATTTTCCTACTTTGTTATTTTGGTTTAACCTGTCATTCAATCCGGTCATTGCGAGAGGAATTCCCTTATCGATATAAGTTTCTATTTATAATCCTTCTTTTATTTGATGACTACATGTATGGCTGTTATATCATCCATATCATTATACGTCACGATGGATTACTGACCTTGTGACAGACAAAACAAATCAGCCGTGTTGACATACAACAAAGTACACAGTCCAACAGTTTTGATCTTTTTTTATCGCCCTTTCTATCAATTGTTGAGTTCTTTTTTTCTTCTCGCAAACCGTGGCAATCTATAACGTGTGAGTCTTATCCTGTTCCATCATGTAAACCTACTGTCAAAATCGATTACCAAGCCGAGAATTTCTATCCCGTTTGGAAACACGGCTTTCATCCCGGCCTTATATTAAGATATGCGGGGGAATTTATGTTTATACATAACATTGTCACTTCTGTTGTTAAGCTACACCTTCAAAAACTCTGGACAACTACATCGAGCTGAGGGGCGTGGGAAAAGCTAGCTCATATGCGTACCTAGTTTACCATCTGTCACTTCGCTAACTTCATATTCATATACTAGCAACAGAGCCGAGGAAGATTTACCAATTCATCTTTGAGATTAATTAGGTCTCATCCATGATGGTTATGAAGATGGGGCAACATCGACAAGCTCCCATTCCATACCTCAAAGAGGATCAACAAGACCCAGTAAGTTCAAATTTCAAGTTGAAGTTCATATCCTGTTATTCTATCGAAAGAGTACACCACGAGTGTATATAAGCGGACAATCGAGCTGTGGCAGTAGTATGAAGTCTTAGATGCCATGACAAGATAAGACGGATCACTCTATGTCAAGCTTATTATTGCCCATTTACTAGTGAAATGAGCAAGAAGAAGAGAATAAGAAGAGAGAAAGAAAAGAAAAAATAAAAAAAGAGGAAGCATAGAGCTAGGAATCTCTATATCGAGTTACTTCCTTTCCTTAACATCAACAAGAGATCGTGGGCCTTGTCGCACAGCAGGCTATTAGATCAGCTTCTTGGGATCAAAGGAATTGCAGGGGAGCATCTTGTTTCACAAACGACCGGGATCCCATCTTCTGGAACAGGGCTTGTGCGGGTTGCCTTAGTGTCCCCATTCTACTTTTCATGGGTGATGATGCCTTGATCCCTTCAAGTACCCCCTTCAGAACGTTGACGTGCCCGTGATGGTCTCCTCCCCCCCCGGCCCAAGGTGGATGCGGGGGAGAGGAGGGAATATTTTGCTTAATACCAGTGCACCACAGTTACATGACAGTATATCACAGTACACCACGATTCATCATTTCCCTACTCCGTATGTTTTACGCATATGACACACTGTTATCATCTTGATCAAAGCTTTGGTCCTTTTAAAATTTTCTCTACCCGCGCCCCGGATGTTTGATGGCGCAAGTGCCAAACAAGATTAGAAAAAAACGGTCGCTGAGGGGCTAGAGCGGTTGAAGAGCATCTTTTTCCTTTTCAAGCTACCGCCTAAAAAGAAGATGGAAGTGTAAAAAAAAAAAAAAAAAAAAAAAAAAGGTTCAGCGGATTTAAACGGGTTAAACGAGTTTGATGGAGTCGAGTCTTGTTCGAGAATATCCTTTTCCATACTATGCACGCTATAAATTTAGCGTTGTAAGGTTGGGTTTCTCCGACTCGACTTTCCCAATGGCCAACATGCACAGCAAGTCTAGTTTGGTTAGTGTGGTGGACTTCATCATACATACGGGCCAAACACTGCCAAAAAAAAAGAGAGAAAAAAAAGAATTAGTAACACTAGCATTCGACCGAGGAAGGTTGTACACGGTACTTCATACTTTCAAGTCGTGTTGGCTATCAAAGTGGGACCCAACATAATTTCTAGCGGATAAGCTTCAGTACCTTCGTTTGCTACTTGTTCACCACACACCACCAAATCCCTCTTTTTATTATTCTCAATTCTTTTGGCTGAGAATTCAGCATAGGAATTAGAAGGATGGGCAAGAGGAAGAGAGAAAGAAAAAAAAATCCCCTTCTCTTCTCTAGTCGAATTATATCTCTTAGTTCAAGTGACGGAGATTTTACTGGTTAGGAGAGTTTGAATGTGAGGATCTTCCAGTACAGTGCAGTACAATACAGTGCAGTGCAGTGCAGTGCAGTGCATTGGTGGTGCTATGCTGTGTTGTGCTGTGCTATGCTATGCTGCGCTGAACACATGCCCTTTAATGCCTATGAGCAAGGGGTAAAGAATACCTGGAACGGGTTTCGCTACGGGTGGTTCTTTCTTCGTCTCGCGGTAGAATTAGACGCAACCTTGAAAGTCTCGAGTACCTCGATCATCCTCTCTCTCTCTTTCCCCCCCGTACACACCGCCTTACTCCTTGCTCCTTACTCCTTGAACACGCTTGCGAAGGACCTACCCCCTGTTTCTTCTAGCCCCGGACATAGAATACCTCATCGGGTAGGCTGGTCCTGCTTGACCGTGCTATGATTGGTCACTTCATCTAAAGACGCAGCTGGCCCCCCTGCCACCCCTGCCCCCTGTCACGTTTCTTCCATGCGATGTCCCACATATATATATAATTTTTTTGATCTGCCCACACCCTAGACAAGTCTAACACGAATCTCCAACTCGCATTTCTCTTTTCTTTACATTTCATGCTTTGCCGCAGGCATCGCACGTCCTTCCTCTACCAAACTAAGCAGTCACATCGTTCCTGTTAATTATCCCGGAAGTGAGAAGTACTAGGTATAGTAGAAGAGAGTTCTACATACGACGTACAAGTACAGGAAGTACATTCAGGAAGTACACCAAGTACGTACACACAAAGTATACAACATACACGACGTACACGACGTACACTGAATACATAATAAGCCCCGTCCGTACCTTATTGCCCCAGTTTTACACCTAGAAAACGCGCCAGATTATCCTTACCTCGATATTCCCATACCTTGCGATCTCACCTTACATAGGTCAAATATCGTTGGCTCTTTCCTCCCATCGTTGCATTTTAGAATCCTCGCACCGATCTCAAAACCGTTGTTACTCTTATTAAATTATTTGATCTTATTTTTATTTTTATTTTATTTCCCAATTTTTTATTATTATTTTTTTTTTCTCTCATTACCCATCCTCACCTATTATTTCCTTTTTTTTTTTTCTTTTTTTCCCTATTTTAACATCCCTCCACTTTGCTCTCTTCCCTCCCCTTGTCATCTATATATCTCCTCAACAACCCCCCCTGTTCGGACGTGTATACTTCTCTCATAACTCTGCGCGGCGTGCTCGAGGCATTGTTATTGTCGTCGCGTCCCAAATAGGCTTGAAGGAGAACCTAGTTGGTGAACTTTGAGACTTTCGGGTTCCGCTTCCGATTCCTATCCACTCCTCCCTTTTAGGAGCAAGCACCTGGTGGTGTCATTTCCTGGTACTGCAATTCTTTATCTCTTACCGTAGTATGCTTAGGCCCCTGGTCTTATAACCTATACCTCCCCCCCCGTCGCTTAAGCAAGCCTCACCCGTTAAAGCTCGTCATTAGATGCTTAAAGTTCCCTTGGACCTTGACAAGTATCAAGTATCGAGTGTGAAGGAGAAAAAAAAAATAAAAATTGCCGACGCGTCCTACTTTCTTTTCCTTCACTCTCTTTTCCATGGTTACCGTTACTATTTGGCTTCGACACTTCTAGAGTTTAGGACTAATGGTTGTCTCCTCTATGCAGCATCATCCCCACCACTCGCAGGGTCCGGCGCCTCCCCAGCACCTACAGCATCCTCGGCCCTCGAGTATCGTTCACCAGCAGCATCACCAAGCGCCTCCCCAGCAGTCGCAACACCCTTCCGCATACTCATCTACTCATTCGATACAGCCGGCCTATCAACAATCCGCACACGCACCCAGCGCTCAACACGCGCAAGATTTACCTTACTACGCTCACCAGAGCCCTTATAGCACTCCAGGCACGACGAGCGGATATACGTCCGCAGGTGAGTTCAAGTCGCGTCGCGCGCGCCAGCCCACACCCGGGGCCAAGCAATGTAAGCTTATGTCTTGCCAGATACCTCCGATATGATGGCCGCAGCTCAGATGCCTCGACCCTATCCTCCCATGTCATATCATACGCCCCAATCAAATTCTCCGGCTTCCGTCGCGTCACCTTCAGGTCATGACCAGCATCGAAGCCTCTACGGTCAGCCGACATCACAGCTTCAGCCTCAGTCAATGTATTATAGCGCGCAACAACCGCAGTACTCGTCTCTGCCCCCACAAGCCCCATCTCCCTATCAACAGCATGCCCAGCAACCCCATCAGTCTATGGCTTCGCAGCCGAACATGATGATGTCTCACACCGCCCCGCAACATCAGATGACGCAGCACGCGAGTCAACACACGCAGGCAGGAATGACAGGAAGTCCTAGGCATACGAAGATGGAGCCGCAGATGTCTTCGCAACTGCAGCGTCCCACACCTGGTCCGCTAGGCACCTCCCAGCAGACTCCCAACGGCGGGCAGCTGTCCACTCCTACCGGATCGACGACACCGGGAGTCAATAACAATGCGGCGCCAGGTCCTATTCCGGCGACCACCCCGTTGGTCGTGAGACAGGACAATAACGGTGTGCAGTGGATCGCTTTCGAGTACTCTCGCGATCGAGTAAAGATGGAATACACAATTCGTTGTGATGTCGAGTCCGTGAGCACGGACGAGCTTGGTAGTGATTTTAAGACAGAAAACTGCGTCTATCCTAGGGCTTGTTGTCCCAAGGATCAATATCGCGGAAACCGATTACAGTACGAGACCGAATGCAACACCGTCGGGTGGTCCTTGGCCCAGCTTAACCCGTGTCTTCGCGGCAAGAGGGGTCTTATCCAGAGAGCCGTAGATAGCTGGCGAAATAGCAATCAAGACCCTCGGCTGCGAAGTCGACGTGTGCGTCGAATGGCCAAGATGAACAATCGCAAGGCGGTTCAGACTCCCCACGCCGCGCACATGTCCGGTCCCAGTGGCCCGGCAGGGATGTCGACCCCTGGAGCCCTAGGTCCCGGCGGTGGCGCACCCATGGGGAAGCCCGGTATGGCCGGCATGGGTCCGCAAATCCACCATCATCACGCCCACGAAGGAAGCGCACAGGGAGGAGATGAAGTCGGTATGTTTCACCAAATGTGATTCATGCGTTACCGTTGTTGTTGTTGTCGTTGTTGCTGTTGTCGTTATCGTCGTCGCTGTCGTTGCTGTTGTTGTCTTTGTGCAATTACGTGATACCTCTGATCTGATCATTATACCTCGTGCCTGTCCGGTTATGTTTTTTAAGGGGGGTTGGATGTCATCTTGTGTTTATATTACGGCTTAAAGCCGCGGGCGCTATCTGGAGCACTAGGGACTGGCACTATCCTGTACATTATCTAGTTGCCATGCACTTGGTAGTCCTTGCTGCTTCGGGACGGTCTAGTCGTCTGTCTGCTAGCAAAGACTGCATGACACTGCTTTGCATCACTGCACAAAAAACTCACCATGCGCACATATCACTACCTCATGTTATTGCTACCTTGTATCAGAACCCTTTCTGCCACAAAAAAAAATTGCAAATATCACTTCAATTCGGTTTTTTTCTTGCTGCCTTGATTTGAAACATAGCACCTTGACCATGGTCCAGTCTGCTAATTTGAGTATCGTGTAGGGGATGGAGAGTACGTGGATGGATCTCATCATCACCACCATCAAGCACCTGCGGGACCAGGATCTAGAAATGCGGATGACGTTCGTCCAGCTCAAGTATTTACTGGTTATCCCCAGCAGTACCCTAGTCATCCCGTCTCAGGGTCCTCCATGCCGCCGATCCACGACGGGCTGAGCGGAGCCCACCACAGTACTATCGTAGCTCGCCGCATGAGCAGGGACGACGACAAAAACCCGGAAGGCTTGTTTCCCGATCTGCCAGAGGCTAAAAAGAGGAAGTTCATCCTAGTTGAAGATAATAAGCGCAACTCTCGCTTGCGCGTTCGCGTGACGCTCGAGGACGTGAATCCTAAGGAGATTCCCGACTCGTTCCGTAAGAGCTCCGCCGTATTCCCACGCAGCTATTTTCCCCGCGAAATGCAGAGCCCTCCCCCCAGCGCCACGGGCAGCCGGTTTTTCGAGGACGACTTGAGCGACGACAACGTCGAGGTCGAAGGCGGGCGAACCGGACGCGCGCGAAGGAGTAACGCGAGAGAGCGGGTCATGGTCAAAGCTCCCATGTCTGACGGGAACGAGGCCGAGGTCGCTATCCCGAGGATCAGGAGAGGCACACGTATAAAAGAAGTGCGACTCAACGACCTAGCATATCGCATGGCATGGATGCATAGCCGAGTCTTTGCCGGCAGGACCGTCTTCTTACAACGAGCTCGTAAGTAAACCTGTTGATTTCGAGTCCAGGTCACGTTTTTGGCCAAGATTACTAACGACCATAGTCGACTGTTATCGCAACAAGACGTGCAATGCGATCGAAGGCGTGACTCAGGATGTGAGAACCATGGTGCCTCACTACGAAACCCGAGTGGGCAAACGAAGATGGGGTGAACGAATGCGCCGTGGTGAGAGACTAGACGACGAGGCTTAATCTACGCGGTATAACTCACCACTGACGCCATATAAATGATATCTGGCTGGTAATAAGGTGTTTCTCGCCAACTTCTGCGCTCGAGGTTTATCCTACCCGCATCGCCTACGAACGGTTTACTACTCTCGAAGTGTTTTCATTCACGAAATAATGGATTCGCACATACGTTGCGTGCTGCGCATGTATTATATTTCCGCGCTTCATAGATTCGACGAGAAATCAATAACGATAAACGACTGATTTTCCTACTTGATTGAATCGACAGCCTGAAAAGCATGTCGATTGTTTATCCCCGTAATATCTTAACTACCTACCTAACCTACTGAGTGTATTTTCCATTGTCCGGCTTTCACAAGAGTTTTTCAAGTTTCACGCTTATTTTACTATCGTATCTACTACATCTTCTGAGTCGTTGCCATCGTTGATGGACGTGCTAGACTCTTTGTAGGAGAAAGGGAAAGGGAAAAGGGAGGAGAGAGGAGTGTGAGAATGATGTGATACGATATCCGTATTTCCAATCTGTATAGGCGGAATCTGTAGAAAATAAATGAAGTTAAGACGTAAAAAAAGCACAGAGTTGAAGAGCCGCAGTGACAAGGTAACTATTATAAAGCCCTTTTTTTTTTACAGTGAGGTTGTCTTAAGCTTTGACTAACAGAGACGTTTTTTTGTTTGTTTTTGGCTTATGAGGTAAGTACGCTAAGAAGTAAATCGACGTTCTTAACAGGTAGGGAGGCTTTCAAGGTTTAGTAACGGCGGACGAGGCGTTGTGATGCTTTTTTTTTTTTAAGTCTTAGGTACCTAACGGTGGTGCGGGTTTTTTTAGGAGGGGGAAAAGGGAACAGGAGCTTATGACATGATATCTATCCAGGTACCTGCTTACCTTCACATCATATACATTATACACTTCATTACCTCAACATGGCTTTACTAGGGTAGGTAGGTAGGTAGGTATATTTGTTGTTATATCCGACGTGAGAGATAAGGGGGGGGAGAACCGAGTTCGTCATGGTTTTTCTGCGTACCTTCCGTAGATAGAGTAGGTAGAATGAGTAGAATAGAGTAGGATAGAGTAGAGTAGGCACCGGTAAGTGAGTTGGTTCATAGGTGGTTACCTGGGTTAGATTGGTCTTACCAACCTACCTCTTACCCTAGGTACTTACCACTGGGCCGGATCTGGTTTCTAGGCTCCCGGAAGGGGTAGGTAGGTAGGTAGGTAGGTAGTCTAGATAAATACCTACCTAGGTTAAGCAAGGGAGGTTTTTTTAATCGTATTTATAAAAAAAAAAAAAGATAGAAAAAAAAACTAACTAATTCTCTGAGATACGTGTAATACCGGATACCGCTTGTTTGTTCTGTCTGTCTGTCTACTCGGTACCGAGTCCCGAGTCCCGACCCTTCTTCTCGGAGAGAGAGAGAGAGGGGGAGAGAGGGAAAGGGAGGAGGTACCTTATACCTACCTACTTCCCTCTTGTCTGGGAGTGTGCTCTCTCGAGGGAAGTACCGTATGGGCGTGATATATACAGATAGGTAGGTAGGTAGGTAGGTAAGTAAGTTCATTCGCTTGCTCGGAGGCGAGGGGATCAGATCTTTTCTCGAGGCCGAGGAGTAGGTTAGGTTAGGTTAGGTAGGTAGGGTAAGTTAGGTAAGTACCTACCTCTCGAGATTCATATGTTTATATTGGTATACTTTGCAAAGACGGACAGAAAACAAGATGCCCGCTGTTTAATCGATGTACGGGTACGGTGGTAGGCAATCCCCCCCTCTTCCTGTTCCTCCCTGGCGCGCCTCTGAAATCACGGTGACGTCTTTCTCGCCTCGCACCAAAGCCCGCGGGCGAGCCGGAGAAGCTCCGGTTCGGGTCCCCGAGCCAGCGAACCGGGATGGATCCGTTGTCCATGGTTTTTTTTTTTTTTCTTTTCTTTCGTTTTTTTTTAAACTATTTCTCCCCCTTTTTCACCTTCCCTTCTTTCCATACCTCCTCTGCTCCCGCCGCGGGAGGATGCCGTGTGCTTGCTGCTTTCCTCGTAGGCCTGACGGATCACGGGTATTCTGAGGGAAAAAAAAAAGAAAAAAAAAAAAAGAGGTAGAATTAGCATTATGATTGATCACCCAAGTGCCAGGTATGTGAGTGATATTATAATCCCCCTTGTCAAATAAGTAAGTAAGTAGGTAGGTAAGTATATACTCTCTCTCTCTCTCTCTCTCTCTCTCTGCCTACCTCCGTCCTCCCGGCTACCAACACGCTCGACTGGGAGTTAGAATAATTAGCAAAAGAAGGTAAAAAAAAAAAAAAAAGAGTCATGTCTAGTCTACCTACGTAAGTCAAGTCACGCGCCTCATACCAACCATACTTCATACCTACCTACCTTACACACACGTACATAGTATAGGTAGAAGGTAGGTATATAAACTAAGTAAGTACCCCCTCCCTCTACCAAGCCGCACACATCTCAACCACCACCAACCCATCGTCCCAGATCAAACAAAAGAAACCTACGACTTTCTCTCTCCTCCCCCCCGGAAAAAAACTTTCGGAAAATAAGAACTACCTGTCCTAACCCCCTCTCTTCTTCCATCCTTTCCGGCTCTTCCCCCCCCCCCTTTTCCCCCCTGCATTAGGTATTTCGTTGGTCGACGCGATCCGTACCTCCTACCTACCTATCTACCTACCTTGATACACCTAGGTATGTAGGTTACTTAGGTAGGGTAGTTAGTCATATAGGTACCTCTTCCAACCCTAAGAGGTCCGTGATATATTAGATAAAGACCGCGAGAAGAGAGCTCCTATGTATATATGTATGTATGTATGTATGTATGTATGTATGTATGTATGTATATATGTATATAAGACATTACAAGCAGGTAGCTAGCTAGCAAGGTACGTAGTATACCTCGCGCCGCGCCGCGCCCTACTTTACCTTACCTTACCTTACCTCACCTCACCTTATCCTTTGCCGTACCCATTTCGCTCCCCGGGAGAACCGGGGGGAGGTTTAACGTGGGTGGGTTGCGGCGTCGAGGAAGACCGGGGAGGGGGGGAGGGAGTGGTGGGCACGTACGTTACGTACGTACGAAGTACAAGTACGTATCGTGGTAAGCCTCTGCGCAAGGAGAGATAGCCTATTTCATCATTCATTTTTTTCTTTTCTTATTTTTTTTGAAGGGGGGGCAGGAAGGGGGTCCGGGGGTCCGGGGAACCGGAGGATGACAGGGGGGTGGAAGGGTTTTAGGGGCAAGGGATAGGTATATGTTTCTTGTATGTGTGTATGTGTGTATGTGTGTATGTGAGTACCGGTAGGTAGGGTAGGGTAGGTAGGGTAGGGTAGGTAGGGTAGGGTAGGTAAGTAGGAGGTATAGGTAGCGAGGTTTATTCGTTGAGGAGTTTTATACAGATATCGTACCTCCTAGGTAGGCGCTGAAGGTACTTGTGTGTTTATAAGTGAGTGAATAGATAGATAGGTAGGTAGGTACTGTATCTAGGAGCTAGGGAAGGCATGAAGAGATAAAACAAAAAAGAAAAGAACAGAGAGAAGGCTTAAGAGGAGGTAGGAAGTGTGACGGACGTGATATGCTTCACCTGTATCAAGAAACCTACCTACCTGCTCGCCATGCGAACTACGCCTTGGACAAAGTCACATTCTACCTACCTACTTGAGAGACCGTTTGACCCTCGGTAGAGCACACTGGCAAACCACCTATGCCCGAATAAGAATTAAGTAATAGAAACACCTAAGCTACCAGGTAGGGGTAGACAATAAGTACAGGTAGCTAGCTCCATCGAACTTAGAAGAATGAAAACATCATCGTCTTGACAGCGACCTAGCGAAGAAATCCAACACGACGAGTCATAAGAACCGATGAAAACCTCCTAACCTACCTACCTACCTAACCTACCTATGTATTTATGTATGAAGGGCATTATACTCGACATCCACGTAAGTTTTCTACGCCAGCCAGCTAGCTAGCTAGCCAGCTACCCAAGGTACCCCCTAGGTAGGTACCTAGTGTAAGAGGCAGACAACCAGGCAGACAATCTACGTACCTCATACCTACCTGTAAGGACTAACAATATTCCCCTTTTCTACACCAGCAAGTCTCGCGTCGTCTTCTCCGCCGCTCAAAACACGGTCCTTGAAGTGAATACAGTAGTAGCGCGCAGATAAACAGGTAACTACCTACTAAGGAAGCGAGCGCCCTTCTTTCATGATACTACTACTACTACTACTATACTATCACTTATACTTTACCTCACTTAGATAGATACCTGTACCTAGGTAGTAAATAGAACAAATGAACTCTCTCACCAAATAGGAGGTATATAAAGATAAGATGCTTAACTAGTAACAATCAAGAGATGAAAAAAAAAAAAGAAAGGAAATGAAAAGAATAAAAAAGGTCTACGGGGTATATCTAAGTACATACGTACGAAAGTAAGCATACCTGCCCCCTCCCCTAATAATTCCAATTTCCAAGTCCGATTCCAACTTTGACTTCCCCTTCTTCTTCTTCTTCGCCTACGCGGGTATCTGACTTTTTTTTTTTCTCTCTTCTTCTCTTTTCCCTCTTTTCGTGCTCGTCGTTTCATTTCATTTCAGTTCGTTACCCCCCCCCTTTTTTTTTCCTTCCTTCTTTTCAAGCAGGATACTCGGATAAAGAAAACCTAGGGAAGAAAGAAAAAAAAAAAAGACAGAGATAACGAGATAGGGTAAGATAAGCCAGGATAGTACGAGAAAAAGGGGGATTGAGAGAGAGGAATGGAAAGAGGAATGGAAGATAAAAGAAAGAAACTCGTACACAAATCTAAAAAAACATCGTGGTACATGGAAACCCCTTATCATATACCCATTCCTTCCTTCCTTCCTTCCGTCCTCTCGTTCCTCCACAAGCAAGATGAGAAAAAGGAGAGCCCATAAGTTCATATCGTAGCATCTCATATATACGTAAAGAGAACCCTTCTTCAATCCCCATAAAAGCATAAGACAGACATCGTGCTTGATACATTTCGACGTGGCAACACCGCCAGCTTTTTCCCTTCCCGATATAGATAAACCCAGATGTGACCCGGAATCGAAGTTGGACAAATAGATTAGGATAGGTGAGTAGGTAAGGTACCAAATAATACTCAAGATATCCCCAGGCTCCATTTATAGTATATGGATGTCTTATAAATATGCACGAGGTGAGCCTATATACCCAACTTCCCTAGTTCAAAAACGGACAGGCGGCTGTCGCCATCGGCAAGCCGGGGACTCATGTCGTTATGATCATAACCCACCGCTCCTCCGCTCCTCGGAGTGGTTCGAGCCAGGGGCTTCATAGTCCTTCTCACGGTAGGGGCGATGTCTATTGGCGGGATCATATTCGATGGCGCGCCTACCCCTCGTATAGTCGACGTCGCCGTCGTCAGAGCCGTGTCTTCCATTATACCGACGACGGGTGCGCTCGCGCTCGTCGTCACGCTCGCGGCGGTAGTCGTACCCGTCATCATGCTCCCGGCGGGGACGGCGGTTACGCCACTCTCGCTCATCGTCGGAGAAGGTGTCACGGTCGCGGTCACGGCCCGTCCCGTTTTCTTTTTCATATTCTTTTCGTCTCAAAGCTATATTCCAGTTAGAGAGAAAGGCCAACACGTGAGAAAAGGGGGGGGGAGAAACATACCTCTGATCTCCGCCGTCTTGTTAGCAAGTCTCTGAATATCATCCCTTCCCAAGACTCTAAGTACGATCACAAACTCCTCGCGGACTTCGAAGCGTTCGCCCTCAGCCTCGAGAGCGGCGGGGCTGATGACTTTGCGGTTGATCTTGGTCCACCGAGCGCCGGGCGGTACACCCTTCCTAGACTTGTCATCCTTATGCGGAGCGACGCCTTCACGGATCGGGTTCTGCTCCTCCGGGAACTTGGCGCTCGGAGGCTTGAGGATGCCCTTAATCGGCTTGCTCAGCTCCGACTTCTCCCGCGGCGGCGATACCACGCGCACTTGCTTCTCTTCCTTCTGTGCGAAGGTGGCGACTTCGCGTCCCCGCGATGGCTCGTCGCCTCGGGATTCGGACCGCCGGCGTTCCGTTGAAGTGGCAACCCTTTCGGATGCGGCCGGCCTGTCCTGGTTGTCCTTCGCGGCCAGTTCGGCTTTTACATCCAGAAGATCTTTGGCATTCATGGGATCGAATGCAGTAGAATAACGCCCCCGTCTCCTTGATGCTGTACCGGAGGAGTCGGAGTCGACAGCCCGGTCACTATTTCTCGCATCTGACGATCCGTTACGACGGTCTTCATCCTTGCTATTACGTTCACGGTCCCGCGATTTTGAGCGGTCTCTGTCCCTGCCCCTGTCGCGCTCGAGGTCACGGTCCCGGCTCCGTTCCCGACTCCGTTCCCGGTCGCGTTCTTTATACTCTAACTCACGCTCCCTCTCCCGCTCGCGCTCGTAGGCCCGCTCGCGGACGCGTTCCCTCTCGATTTCGCGCTCTCGCTCGCGCTCTCGAGACGCTGACGTCGATTCTGCACGATCTCGCCGAGGCTCACGAACGTCTTGTTCACCTCTGGGAGAAGGTCTACGCTCCGCATCCCGCTCAATCTCTCTCGGTCTATATCTCTCCGCGGTGCGCGAGCTCCCGGCATCTTTCTCATCGTCCGTATCACGCCGCCGCGGAGATCCCTTCCTTTCATCGTCCTTAGCGATAGTGTCCTTAGAAGCTAAGACCGTCGCTGCCCCGGTTGCCGGACCAGCGCCGACCCCGGCAGCAAGCTTATCGCGGGCGCGGGCGCTCAATAAGCTGCTCTTCTGGCCAAGACTATCCCGAGAGTCCCGGCCGGTGTCGACGCGGGATGGCCCGTCATCGGTAGGCTTTCTAGGCTGTTGGCTACGCGCATAATCGATGGATTCGTCGGAGCGACGTCGTGGCTCGCGATCGCCTATGTCACCCCGTCGTAGGCGGCGGTCGTCGTAGTCACGCCGGTCGACCGATCGGGCCGGTCGCTCCGGCTGCTGTTCCAGCGTAGTATTGTTATTATTAGTATTGGTGCGGATGCCAAAGCCCCGTGCAGTCACGTCGTCGTCGCGGTACGACTCGTCACGTTCCCGGCGGCGATGCACACGCTCGTCGTCATGCGACCGGTATAGATCGTCCGGGTGTGACAATCGCGCCGGCGCCTCTTGGTACAGCGAGACAGGTCTCTGTCGAGTAGTCAAAATCTTACGGTCGGGAGACGGGTCTCTCGGGGCCTCGAGCCGGCGCTTAGGATCGACGAGAGGCGCAGCGGGCACAGGCGGGAGAGCAGGCATGGTAACAGTGGGACGATCGTATATGCCCGTAGCAGCAGCCCTATTGTACCGGTCGAGACCGGTGGAGGTAGGTGGTGGACCTCGATTGCGACTATCGTACCGGCTTAGGTCGTTCACCACGTTCACAGTAGGCCGGTGGTACGAACGATCGATACTCTCTCGTCGGTTCTGACGCGGCGCTTGACGACTGTGGTCTAGATCATATCTAGCCAAGTCGCTAGGGGTCGTATACTCATATGCTTCATCACCGATTAGGACAGCGGCGGAGATATCATGCGGGGGAGCGGTGTAGGGTAGCGCATAGCGCAAGTAATCGGTCGCAGTATGTGTTGGGGGTCGAAGCCTGTCGTCTCCGACTCGTTCTCTCAATCGGTAGAATTCATCATTGCTGAGCGTTGCACTTTGGCTGTAGCCGTGACTGTACCGTTGACTTCGCGAGTGTATGGAAGAATGTGGTTGGGTGTAGTAAGTCTCTTCGCTTGACCGATAGGGGTCTCGTGACGGACTATTCCCGTGAGTAGCGGACGACGTATGAGAGGATCCGTGAGATCGATTCGTGTGGTTTGTTGTGACGATGATGGGCTTAATAGGGTTCGTATCGACCGTGGAAGAGCGACGGCGGGCGGTGTTAGAGGTACGTGGTGGTGGTGCCGACTCCTTAGTGACGTTGTAAGTTGTGATAGTGGCGGTAGAATTGGAAGGTGATTTGTGTTCAGCTGCTCTTCGCGGAACGGAGGCGTCAAATCGAGCAGTCGGCACAGCATGAAGATCTCCGCTGTAGTGAGGATTATAACCAATGCTCACAGGCATCGAGGCGCGGGCGGGGTTGATGGATGGGGGCGACTTGCGACCCGAATATCGATATCGAGGCTCAGCCATTTTTCTATTAATATCGTTGACGATGTCGTCAACGTCGTGTGTTGAATGTATATATATATAGGAAGTAATGTATGCGTATGTATATACTATAATATGAGTATATATGAGTATAAATGAGATTATAATATCCAAAAATCAAAAATCAAACCAAGGTCAAAGGTGAAGGCCTAGGCTACCGAATAACAGTTGTGAATTGTGAGTTGTGAGTTGTAAGTGGTAAGTGGTAAGTTGTAAGTGGTAGGTGGTAAGTTGTAAGGTGTGAGTTGTGAGTCAGAAAAAAAAAAAGGAAGAAGAGCGAAACGATAAAGCAGCAGACCAGCAGATCGTAAAAGATAAGGGTGGGATCGGAACGTGATTATGTCCGGCTTATATGATATGATATGATAAGTACTAAAGTAGTAGTAATAAGTAGTTCTTTCCTTTTCTTTTTGGTTGATATGGATAATTGAATGACCAAGTTTTTTTAGTGCAAGATTCTTTTTCTTTTCTGTCTTTTCTTCTTCTTCTCTCTTTAGATTTGGGGGCGAAAAGAGTGAAAGAGGGTGAGAAAAAAAAAGGAGTCTTGTGGCCTTCTTCCCACTTGATACGGTATTTGGTCAGGCCAGGTCAGATCAGATCATTGAGAAGGAATAAAAAAAAGATGGGTCTTTCTTATATTTCCTATGAAAAATCAAATAAGTTAACGATGTGTTAAAGGAGAGGAAAAAAGAGAGAAGAAGTGGTTAGAATTCCAATATACGTGAAGAAAAAGATATAAAAGATGAAATTTTTTTTTAATTTCAGACAAGAGGGAAGGGAAAGGAAAATAAAATAAAATAAAATAACTACCCCAAATAGGAAAAAATAGGAAAAGCCGAAGAAATATTGAGTTGCATCACATACCTTAGCAAAGGAGCGAAGCAGTAATTACCCCGGTAAGAAATAAAAACGGGCGTCGTTGATAAGGGTCCTACCGCGGGGTAGAAGCCATAGAAGGGCTTGAGATTAGAAGAGCTGGAAGGGCTAGATGGCCGTAGTGTCGTATTCTATCCCTACGAATTCGCGAATTTGTGCCGTCGTTGGGCTGCAGACCAGAAAAACGGGCGGTGAAATTGGGCCACTCGGACGAGAGACACACACACACCCCCCCTTTGTACTTGTAACCGACCACGAGCCACGAGCAAGAAAGACGATAAGAGAGGAATACTTAGGTAGGAAAGGGAAAGATGTAGGAAAAGGGGGAGAAAAAAGGGGGGGAGAGAAGGAGGGGAATAATTCAGGTCCAGGCCACTCAGATCTTCTTCTTCTTCTTCTCCTAATGTATGGCAACCCCCCTTAATTTCCTATCGTCACTTTTTTCTTCTTCTTTGCCGGTGTCACACCTTCGTGAGCCCTTCAGCCGGGAAGAGGCAAATTGTATGAGTTGTTCAGATTGGACCAGATGATCCCGAGGGGTAAGAGAGGGAGAGAAAGAAGGGTAGAGGTAAGAAAAGGAAGAAAAAAAAAGAAAAGAACCCCTCCTCCCCAAGAAAGTCGCCCGACGGAATGGGTCGGAGACCGTATTTCAGCAGAGAGAGAGATAGCTACCCGGTAGCTAGGTGTGCGGTGCCAATTCCGGTATACGTATGCGTTATTTGTACCGGTTTTTTTTGTCTGCCCAAAGGGGGAAGTTCTTATATTCCTGATTCCTTACTTCTTATTCCTTATTCTTCCCTATACTTGATGGTTCTGATATGATGACCAATGATGAGCGATTTTACCCTCTGGTACGTAATATGTGGTATGTAGTAGATTATATTATAGGTGGTCGCCCAGGGGGGAAGGGAGGGGAGGGGAGAATGTATCGTCCTTGTACTTGTAGTTCAAATCGTGCTTATGCTTGTGTTCGTGTGATGATGGGTTGTAGCTGGAGCCGTGCGCGTGGCGATCACAGGCCAGTTTAAAATAACTCGACTTAATAATAACGCGAAGACGAGCTACCTAACGCCGTCTACCGGATAGCTGAGTCTCCCACAAACACCCCTTATGCCGACAGCCAACAGGGCCAGGAAAGATTATATACACCCGTGGGTATGACGATATAGGAATAGGGGTTGTTGTTTGACGGGGAAATATATATCTTGTATAGATATATAAAAGTCGAATGACGAAAGGTTGAATTATTTTTTTAGGCAGCTAGTAGATCATCGCTCTCTTTCTATTCTTCTTCTCTTCTCTTTTTTATTTTTCTCGTGTATTCCTTTATGCGGCCAGGGGTGATCTCTTAGGTAAGATGTAGAAAGAGTTTAAGGCATGTAGGTCATGTAAGTGCGCTTTTTGCCATGCATCGCCGCAAGGGAATGCTGCTGCGGAGTGGGGTGCGGTTAGTCGTCTGGTTGGAAGAGAGATGCCAGGAATGCGGAAACCGATCCTGAGGCCAGGGGTTTCTATTGGGTTTTCTTTTTTAAAATTCTTCTGGAGGATGATCTGAGTCTTGGCCTTATTGAAACAACGTGGAACTGGTCCGACGATAGCACCGCTTCGGTCAGACAAGAGATCTCTCCAAAGACCCGCGAACTTGGTACAGCTAGGAATCTAGGATAGCCAGGAAAGCCCAAGAGAGGTAAGGCAAGATCAAGATCAAGAACGAAGAGAACAGAGTCCCAAAGAGCCGTCAGTCCCAAAGTGCAGGTCGCAGGTCGCAGGTTGCAGCGTCGGGTTGGGTGATATGATATGTAAATATGAGAAATATCGGCGACAATGACGATGGTGTGGTGGAGGGAATCTGTTAACGAATGAGATTGATTGGCACCCGCGATGACGTCCCGCTTCGCAAAAATCGAATTGCGTTGCGTCAATGGGTACGATGCAAGACTGTTCCTAGCTGGGCGAGGGCAGGTTACATAGAACCGCTGATCCGTCTAATTCCTTGACCAAAAAAGATATTCGACGAGAGATCAAGAAAATTCCCAAGGGGAGAAGAGAAAAAAAAAGGTCTTTACGGTCTTGACTAATTCAGCGTCAGCGTGCAACTCGTTTCTCTCTCCTTCCAAAGATCGTATCATCTATCATCACTCTCCTATGATGAGGGTAGGCTCTGAACATAACTAGGAAGGAAACACGAACCGAAAGGTATATAAATTCAGACCAGAAGCTTCGCAGAAAATTACGCCGCTCTTGTGCCCGTCCCAGGTGTGATCGACGGTGCAGTCTCAATATCGTAAAGTCGCAATGTAATGGTGGATATCAAATCCGGCCAGATTCTAGCCTATGGAGCAGGTAGTAACGCGTGAGTGTGTGTAGCACCCGTACCCTTACCCGTACCCTACTTGTAAGCTATTACTGTAAAGTAGTCGTAAGGTTTATATAAGAGGTATGTAGGCAGATATTTCGAGCGCGTATGTGTAAGTGTAAGTGTAAGTGTAAGTGCAACTTGCAAGTGTGTAAGTGTGTGTAAGTGTAGATGTATAACAAGTTAAACAACCTACACAAGTGTGTGAGCAACACACGTTGGTGAGAGCCTCTCTTCGTCTAATATTGGAAACTGACGTCGACCGCGCCGCCTTTATCTCTCTTCTCTCTACATAGCCTTCCCGCAGTCTCAAAAATAACTTAGCCGCTACAGTGTTGATAGGTAAATAGGGAATATTCTTGTCTCTGTAGTTTCTCGAAATCGCCAACCAAAACGCGGCTCCAGCACGGCAACTTGCCAATAACTTTCATCGATACTTGTTTTAGGTATCTACTTAGTGAACAAATACGTCCATCCCTTTCCACTTCAAACTTGCGCCACACGATCCCGTCCAGCGCATATTTTTCCGAATCGTGTCACTGGTCTGAGACTTGGACATGTCAATAAAATCGCATTATTATATCGGCCGTCATTCACCACCGATGCCACTCTCTCGCTACAGCAACAGCGATGCCAACGACCAAGAATCTTCATCACATTTTTTCTTCTCCTCTCTCTCTCTCTTCTTTCAATATGTTTACCATATGTCTCGTCCCGTGGTTGGCATGAGGGAAGTTTGGTTACCGAAGCCCATTGGTTCCTTTTTATTTCGGGCTTCAACGCTAACTCGATCGGAACCCAATGAGCCCTCCTCTTTGGCAACAACTTCTCCTTTAGGCCATGATGTTCGCTTGGAATTGACCTTCGAAAAGAGGGGAAATTTCTCTTCAAGGAGGAAGAAAATAAAATAGAAAAAAAAGAATAAAAAATAGGTAAAACATAAAAAAAATAGAATCCTCGCGACCTCGTGGACCCTCGTGGCCCGGCCCGCTCCTTTGGATCCGGGCGTCTCGCCTCGTCTCATGTAGACAAGTAACCCAATACAGGTTCTACAATAAGGTGAGAATTTTCCAACCAAACAGACAGACCCGCGTGCGTTGTCCGTCGACTCAGCTGGGCTGCACCTGTGCGTATTCGAGCACCGCGTCGCCCGACTACCGAGTAAGATTACATTGTCAGAGGCCCGCATACGTAGACCTCGCGTGCATTGCTAGAGAACGGCTCACGAGAAAACGAGTCTACCGTGGTGAGGAAAAGAAGCCGCCCAAGTGGCGATAACCTCTCCTTGACCCCCTCCCTTCCCCCCCTGTTTGATTGGGCTCCCATAGCATTGAAGGGAGGATATGGTTTGCGCAACTAGAGCTTCCTCACGGCATTGGTGTCCGTCCCTCGAATCACATGCAATTCTTAAGCCAAGGCCCTCGTCTGGAGTTTGTTTTAAATTGCTTTTCCTTACCTGAGTACCTGCATATGCCTTCGACGGGCTTGCTTACCTAGCGTTACCTTAAATAGTCATTCACATGATATCTCACGGTCAGAAAAAAGGCTGCAGATGGGAGAGAGAGAGAGAGAGAAAAAAAAATAATCGTTCGTACTCCGTTCATCGGAAGAAAGAAGAGTAAAGGAAAAAGGAAAAAAAAAAAAACTTTTATCATCAAGTTTGCCGTCTTTCTGTCACTGCCCATTCTCACGCCCCCCTTCTACATAAAATCGGTTCCGTCAGTGGCCGACACTCTGGTGATCTCTTGAGGAGTTGACGGTACATGGAGAGCCCAGCTTCTCGTTGTCCTAATTTCCCTAGACGACGTTGGGCGTGAACAGCGATGTCCTATACGGGGCCTGACGGAGAGGCAGCGCCAGCGAGTATAGGTGCCAATAGGGGGTTGACAGTAACCAAGCCTGACTCGTTGACATGCGCGTTCCGAGTCTCCCTTCTCCTCCCCCCCTCAGGTTTGAGGTTCGACATAGCGCAGAGTAAGGTTAGGATGAGGGATCGGTTTCACGACGAATCCTAGCCCTAGACGGTTGTGCCGTAGACGTCGGACTGAGCCGGAGCGTGTCCACCTTCATCCAGCCTACGCCCAATGACATATTCCGAGCTGCTAGCTGCTAAGATGCTTGTTGCCAGTAAACGTCCTAGGCTAGATAGTCAGCACGTGGTTGATCGTCTGCACACGCGCGCAATTAGTTTAAGCGCTGCATGCATATGCGTACGTCACTTTAATCGTCCCTCTTTTTTTCCCTTCTTTTTTTTTCAGTCGTCGTCCCTCGTCGTGATGATGTCAACTTCTACAGTAGTGTCTCGTAGGAGTGACGGCGGCCAACCAACCAGAAAAGACGACCGTCTGGGGCCCTAGAAGGCTGAGCCTCGCCCGAAGGATAGCCAGGCTTAGCCGTCAGGATAACAAAGGGGGGGGGTCGTGACTTGTGACCTGCTGCAAATCTCCTCTTCCTACGTGCCGTACGTAGTCCCAAGATCTACCTTGGACTTCACCGCTCCCTTATCTCATCGGCACAGCATCACAGCATCAGACGCGCAGAGAAGCGATCGGTTGGCGTCTTGGGGAAGACCGAGCCTCGTTATCGCAGCCTACGCCTCGCAGATGTTGACGTCGTTGCTCAGGTACCTATCAAATCAAATTCTCGCGTTAGCTTTTTTTTTTCCTCGCTATTCTCAATATTAACGACAATCCCCCATAAGTGGTCACAAGACCATATATTACTCACTGGGCTTTGATAAACGATGCAGCCGCAAAATTCGGTAGTCGTCGCCGACGACGGATACCTACTACGATGCCAGATCATCGATAATCTTATTCTTTTTTTTTTTTTAAATTTCGCCGCTAAGCCGTGTTGGTCCCGAGAGCGAGAGCGAGGGCGGGGGAGGGCAGAGATCGTGGCAGGATATTCTGAAAGGTAGGTACCCGCTAGGTTAGGGCCATTCTTCGACAAGAATACCAACAGAGCTTCGAAAAAAAGAAACAAAAAAGGGGAGAAAAAAACCCCCCCCCTTATTATAACAACAAGCGAAGGAGGAGTTTTCATGGCGTGACTCGGTGAATTAAAAAAGATGAAGGAGGCAGCAGTTGTTACTACACCAGGTAAGCTCCTCGGGAGCTTTCTCGTTTACTTTTAGATACCTCCTCGAACCCTCCCCCTCCTCCTCTTCCTCCCCCCCTCGAAACTCGAGGCGATGCCATTTCGTCATCCCGCCCCGGCGATCCTCATACCTTGGTCCTTGGCAATGATTTTGTTCTTTTTCATCGTGCCATCTCTCTCGGCGACGCCTCCCCCGTCTTCCACGGCGCAAGGTCGTGAAACTCCCTTCCACCCCCTTGAAAGCCCTCCGCACGCCGCTAACATGGAATCTAAGCTCCGGGACCAATCTATAAACGTCTACCTACCTACCTCGACTACCCATAGCTAGCCTCCTCGCCTCGCCTCGCCTCGCCTCTCCAAAAAAAAAAAAAAAACCTCACGATGCGCAAGGCGGCGAACGCTCGGTACGAAGTAGACCGAGAGACGAGCCCATCCCTTTTCTCCACCCCTCCTTTAATTATTTTTATTATTATTATTAGTTATTACTATTTCTTTTTATACCTCTCTTCAAATCTTTCCCGCCCTCTCCTCCGCCTCCGCTCCATCTCTCCGTCTACGCATATCTTCATACTTTATGACTTACCAGCGCGCGCGCGCGCCGTACCACAGTCGCACCGCCCGGGATAAAGGGGGATGGGGGGCGTCTCTATCCGAAGCTCGTTACACCCGGACGCCTCCTCGCTTTTCTAGATCGTCCCTTCTCCCTCCTTCCCTCTCGCTGTCTGCGCGCGTAACGCTCTTTTCTTTAGTCTGGGGCGACACAAGAAGAGGGACGGGGAGATTAAAAAAAAAAAGCTCCGGCGCCCGCTATGGAAAGACCCTACGTGCGTCCGTATGTGCGCGCGCGCGCGCGTGTGTGTGTGTACTTGATGAGGTAGGGGTAGGAGATGCGCAGGGTAGGTAGGTAAGTACCATGTATGCATGTGCATCGCGTGCGTCGGGATTCTCTGCATAAACGCTGAGCGACGTCCCGGGTGGCGGGGACTCGCTGTTCCCAGGGCGGCCGAAGATTCGGATGGTCGAACGATGGCCGTCTGGCGATTTTCGGATCGATGCCGGGGCGTCCGTCCTAGGGTTCTACGAGCGTACGTGTTGCGCTTGGGTCGGGGAAGGGTGGATGTGTCCAGATAGACACCTACCTACTTCCTAAGTATTCTATGAACCTGTGTACGGGGTAAATGGTAGGTTAGAAGGAAGAGAAAGGTAGTGGAAGAGGTGTGTAGATATCGCCGTTTGCGCAACGGGTTGTCTCTAGGAATAGGTAGGTAGGTAGATGGTTACCTGTGTAGTACGCATACGCGCGCAGACCGTAGACTTTGGATACCAAGACATACAGCTTACTTCTCAGGAGGTATATACATGCAAAAAGGGGGGACGAGAAGAAACACATGTGAATATACCACTTTCACATGCCTCTGCAGACATAAGACATGAATACATACTTCTTCCTGCCTCCTCATGCCGTTACATAGGCGTATGCATGCAGGTATCTATTCCGCCGACCCGCCCAATGCATCTGAAATATGTAGCCTAGCCTAGCCTAGTCTACGTATATATATACTGTCTAGTTCCCACATATGCACGACACTGTAATATCCTCCTTCGATGCACGCACGTTTCTCCCGCGCCACATAACCCGTAATACTCGGATCCTAAGGGGCTTGTCTCTAGCTCAATGGAATAGCCGTGCCTACTGTGCTACTCGGAGGGCGAGACCTTCCGTCATAAACACCTTATTCGACGGTTGCCCGCTCCTTCTCGTCTCCCGCTCGATCTCGCCGTCAAGTTACAACGCTAGGCTAGGAACTCCGGTTAACAAGTAGAAAGAGCGTGTGAGTAAAAAAGGGGGGGAAGAAGAAAGCGCTCGAGGGGATTAAGAGGTAGGCATATCACCCCAGTGACCGCTCTATTCTATACCTCCTTTATTATATAAACTCATTCTTCAAAGTACTCTCGCCACAGAATCTGCTCTCATGGAATAACAGACTAGATCATCTAGACACCTACCAAACCATGATATAAGATGGAGAATCAATTTTATCATCTGGAAAGAAATATCTAACACCTAAGTACGAGGTAAGTAAGTAGTATATAACACACAATAGTAACCAGGTAGCAGACAAGTAAACCCCGTAGTCACAACATAGATACATTATAAACTTCACACCGTCGCATCGGGCGACCGAGACACATACCATAGTACAATTAGCCAGAATGCCGTTGCCTAAAGAGAACCCGGTCAGCAGGAGGTACCTATGCGGTCGACGTGGCAGATGATGTCGTACTATTCGCACACAAGTGCTTATGAATGACGAGGCTAGAAGATTAGCATCATCCACCAAGCATAACACCAGCGATCAAGATTCGGGCTTTGGCCAAGACAGTTTCCTGGCCATCGACGGAATATGTGAAACGTATCGATTCATCCATGCCTACATCATATGAGTAGGCAGCCAAGACATATCTAAAATACATGTTGACATCCTCTTATATATCATCATGATCTTCAAAGTGATCACCACGAATGAGTAAGATCTTGTCCCGGTTCTTGGCAGATCGCCTAAGCCAAGCTCCCCATGGGATCCCAAAGGGGGAGCACGATCGGTTCCTTGGTCAAAACGTCCCTAACCTTCCTCGCAAGGAACCGTGGGTCGACTACGGCCTGGTACACAAACTCGTCCATCCAGCGGTCGCTCATGACGAACCAGCCTTGCGACCCGACGTCCGCCCCCCAGCTGTTTTGCACTTTCCAGCGCACAGATCTACCTTCGCCATCGACATAGACAGCTGTCAAGACCATCGCGTGCGTCATCGCGGACTCACCTACGCGAAGCCGTGCTTCTTTGTCTAGGCTACCGTATAGGTCGACGTTGAAGCCTAGCTCATAATCATACAAGTCCAGATCCATGATGCCGCTACCCCTTTCGCTATACTTACCTACGTCAGACCCGAAGAAGACGGGTAATCCAGCCCTCAGCATGGAAATACAAGCCTGCTTTAGAGTCTCTATCTCGACGTTAATATACGTGATGCCTCTGCCGCCAACAACGTTACCCAAGCGGTCGACGGTCATCAGACTCAGGGGCGCGTGACGCGGATCGTGGACTAGGGAGACCATGCTAGCAATAGCAGACTGGCTGATGCGGAACTCCTGCGACGAGATGTCTTGTGCGAATTTGTGAGGCGTCAAGGTCACCGTACGTGCTCTGCCATCCTTATCTACGAAGTTCCATTCGAACTCCTCGGTTGTGCTGGGCGGCGGACCGAGGGTTAATGTTAGGATGAGATGAATCTCGCGAACCATATTATCCTTGATGGTTGACAAGCTCTTAGCAGTCGTTGCCGAGTCGTTCACCATACGACGCAGGATAATGGCATATTCGCGCAGCTTGGCGACCACGATGGAGTTGATAGTACCGCTAGACATGGCATTCCAGCTATCGGGATAAAGCGTCTGAGGCACCAAGCCGTATTTTTCGACAAGATTATAAACCATATCCCACTGACCACCGTCACTTACTGGATCGGCGAGTAATCTCTGCACCAACCGTTCGTCCAGATCTTGGTCAGCGGTTTCGATGATGTTCTCCAGGAAATAATTGGACTTCTCGAGCTTGTCCCAGAAAAACAGGTATGCCTGCGATAACTCGAACGAATCCAGGTTATATTTTTTCATGAGAGCGATACGGAAGACATTTGTGCTAGCAAAGAGCCAGCATCGGCCCGAAGATCGCTGATTTGTGATGGGAGCACCTTCGAACGGGATACGAATGTTGAACACCTGCTGATCAGCAATCTTGACGGAGCGAGAGATCAGGACATCGCGTGGATTCGCCGAACTAAACGCTGATAGAGCCAATCTATAGGTAAATAGAAGATGGACATGAATCATCAGCCCCAGAGACTGACAAGAACGGGGACTATTAAGCACGCGAGTAGAGGTAAGTTGTGACGAACCTATTCTTCGGATCAGCGAGTAATCTAGACTGCCAATCCTGAGTGACATCGACGGCCAATTCTTTTGCTTGTCTCGATATCACATCATTGAAGAACGGTCCTTTCTCGCTATCTATATGGACGAAACCATCATCCAATCGTAGGGTATGTAGACGATCTACGACAGCTCTTTCGTAGGCAGACGCCTTGGATGGTAGGCTTTTGGATTGCTGCGCACCCATGATAGTTGTTATAAGTCTCTAATGAGAGATGATGATATGGAAGAGTTTATGAAGAGTGAAAGAATCAAGTCAAGTACTTGTAAGTACATGTAAGTAATTGTATAAGGTTTTAGGTATTTAGGTAATATTAGAAATCGAAATTGAGAACTTCAAACTCAGGTTTTTTAGACTTTACGAATCTCAGCCAATGGCGTTATCTACCTGGTACATACATTCATAGAACAAGTACAACAATACTGTAGTACCTTGAATCTTACCACTATCGTCTCATCAAAGAGCAAGATACTTTAGACGTACATATGTATCTGCTAACGAACATTATGTAAAGTTACCAAAAATGACCTGAGATAACGAATATTATGGTGTAACCAACTCTAGACGATGGAAAGGGCGGGTGACTGTCGTGATTGCATCTACTTATCATCTGATGTACTAAATATTAGATAGATACATGTACATTGTAGGTACATACCCTACCCCTTGAACTTCAATGTTATATAGATTATGCGTATTACAGAGGTATGTATGGACATAGATAAGGAGAACACATCAATCATGAATCTAATTGGTAGACGTACCACTAGCCAATCTGAATGTACATTCATGTGTTATAGGGAGGTCATGTATGTTTCCAGTCTAAGGTGTCGTCTTACCTGATCCCGGAAGAGCTGGAACAATAATGGGTATGACTATGAACCCCTATCGTTACTCCATCCTCGCCTACTCGAACCGCTCCTCGGTAACAAACAAGTTCGAAGAGGACAAAGGCATGTTGATTAACATTCCCATCACAAGATACAATTATTCACGTGAACATAAAAGAACCTTGAAAAGTTGTACGCTAAGACTTGACATCGTATTACCAACCATATACAGGGCTACGTATCAACTAACATATGCCAAAATCCGTCACGTCCATTTTCTTTTTTTCCATTCCATACAATTACGCGCGAAAGATCTGAGAAGCAATCTTTAGAGATCAACCGCGACTCCATCATAATCCACCTCCATAAGGAAACGTTTCCATCTATGATGACACTAATTGACAACAGTTGACCCCACATTAACTCATACCAGTCGTGACCTTTGCATCCTTTACAAGTTAGACGCGTGGATCACCTTCATGTCGACGACGAGCTCACGACCACCGTCGTTGAGGACGAGGACACGGACACTGCCGTGGCCGGCGTTGAAGGCTTGGTTGAGGCGAGACCACAGGTTAGATTGGTCGATGACGGGCACGCCAGTCTTGACGTCGCCTGTCTCGGTCATGGCGACGATGGAGCCATCCTGGATATCGAGGACACGGTACTGCTTGAAGACGGGACCGAGCATCGTCTGGACGACGACGCTAGGGGCAGGGTTGGAGACGAACGAGGACTCCTCGTGCAGCTGCTTGGTGAAGAGGTCGACACCTAGGTAGCGGTGCTGACCAGTGGCGGATGAGGTGGAGATGCGGATGACTTGGCAGGGGCGGCCCTGGAGCATCAAGATATCACCCATACGGACATGGTGGCAGGGGATAGTAACGGTGTTGGGGACGGAGGGAGCTCCGTTAGACTTAGGGACGCTGGTGCGCGACTCGCGAACGATGTCAATGCGCTCGCCCTCGGGGTGGAAGACGCGGTCGGCCATTTTGTGTAAACCGTGACGGAACGAATGATATTTTCCTGCGTTAATTGATTAACATGAGAAACAGTGCGCGAACCAGACCTTTATAACATACCGTTGTCGTCGTAATATCCCATTCTACTCTTCTGTTGAGCAGGGGTGTGGCGGTGTCGGGGAGACTCTGTGGTTTCCTCGACAACTGAGATATCCTTTTGGTAGGATGAACCGGGCTTGGGAGGGTCGATAGTAGTGTCTGTGACGCGGACCTCCTCGTTATAAGCGGGAAGGGACCTGGGAGGATCGATGGTAGACTGGCTGACGTGTGACTGCTGCTCGCTGAAGTATGAGCGGGGCGGCTTGGGAGCGTCAATAGTACTACCGACTACGCTGATGTCTTCTTTGTCTTTGTAGACGGAAGGTTGGGCACGAGCGCGATATTCACGTTCGATGCGGTCAATAGAGCTAAGGTCCGGTTTGTGGTGGCGGTCGACCTCAATAGAAGTCTCGGCGTAAGAGAAAGATGATTGGGGGCGAGAGGGCTGAAAGTGGGTTTCAGAGTAAGAAGTGTGAGGTCTGATGGAAGAAAAGTTTGGATGTCAGTTGAAGATTATTTGACGGACTTGTTGGTCAACAAGAAATTCTTAATGGTCCAAGCACTAGACAAGGGGCTGTGGGGCATCAAATATGTTTGGTTGACCCCGTATAAACTGGGCACTGGACAACTCGATGCAACCTAAGCCGAGGAAATATAGATAGAAGGGAAAAAAAAGAATACAGTGCGGCTCGAGGAGGTTGGGATGCTCCGATTATACCCCATCAACCCATTATAGTCCCCAATTACTCACGCGGCAGTACCCGCTATGAATTTCAAGTTGGAAGCTGGAAAATAGGGGTAAGGAAATACAAAAAGAAAGGAAAGGTTTTAACTGACCGATGCTCCTCGTAATGCTCGCGGCGGGCACCGGGACGGCGGTAACGTTCTTCTTCACGTGTGATTCGGACCTCTTCTTCGCTAAAGCGTTGCTCTCGGCGTGGAGGTAGCTGAGCAGAAGCAGAGATAGAAGAGTATTGACCTTCCCGTCCGGCTTTCTCTGGTTTTCCGGGGAGATCGATATGAACCTCTTCGTGAGTCTGGGTTGTTGTTTCTACCTCAGTCTCCTTGTACGTCCGAGGGAAGATACTAAAGGGGACGGGTACGCGGGCTTCAAAGTCCAGGTTGGCGACCTTTGCGGCGCGAGAGTCCTCTCCTCGACAACCTTTCGACTAAGGGCGAAAGGAAGATCAAGAAGATTCCTCTTGCTCTTCTTTCTACAAATCTGAAAGAAAAGAAGGGAGGAGAAGCAGGCGGGAGATGCTCGCTTCTGTACTCGATTCTCTCGTTCAGGTTCAGGCTGGAAGAGCGGGGAAGATTGACTGTGTTGGGTTGAGAAGGAGTTGTTGGGTTTTCTGGAGATCGAATGGAAGAAAAGGAGGTGAAGTGGCAGAAGAGATTATTGGAAGGAAAGAAATAGGAGGAGCTGCAGGGAGAGGAGATGGGCGGTCCGGATGTAAATGTACTGTACTGCGAGTTACTTGTGAAAGGGAAGGAATCGATGGAATCAATGGCGTGGCAGGACGTGCTACTATGGCCTGCAAGGATTGTGTGGTTAGGACATGTTTACTCCAGTGGATCAATCAAGGATGTCGTCTGTTTATCCCGTTCCGAAACAAGTTAGGCGGCTGGGGACCGGGGTATAATTGTGGATCAAGGAAATTGGGTCGATTTTCGTACGGGGGATCCACACCTTACAACCGACATTACTCTAACACTGTCCCCTTTTTTTTTTTCCTTTTTTTTTTTTTTTTTTTTTTTTTTTCTCTCTCATCTGTATGAATCCTTGTAATTTATTTCATCCAATCTCCATTTTCCTTCTCATATTTTGGAGAAGGGGTAAGAAAGAGATCCGTGCTTCTTAGCCACTCATGCAAGTAGATTTTATTCCTATCTCATCTCCCTGATTTTCTCATGGCCTCCCTTGTTCTATTATTATTATTATTATTATTATCATTATTATCGTCAATTACTATGGTTTCGCTTTATTTCCACTCTTGGCCGGGGAAGTGTATCCAATCGCCTACTTGATATGGTGTGGTTCATGGTCTGTGGTGAACTAGGTGATCAAGATCGAACCGGGAAATCTACAAATTGGTCCTCGAATTGGTCCACCAACCTTCATCTACTACGGTAGCTTCTAGTTTCAGAAGAAGAAAAAGAAGAAGAAGACGTGATCAAAACAAAAACAAAAGGTCAATCACTTCCCCCGTTAGCTCCGGTTGTCACATCTTTTATTTGCTCGGTCAAAGTCGGTACATGAAAGGTGCAGATTACGGCGACTATTTTGAGCCATTAGGATTTCCCAATCCTAGGTCGACGTGCTCCCGGCAAGGCCTGATAGTCTGATAGCCATGGAACTGTCATATGTAACATGCTCAAACGGTGCTACGTTTGCATAATGGTACTATGATTACCTACGATGTTACATATTGCCTATAACTTGATACCGTCAGAGCTCATCAGTTCTAGACTGGGAAATCGGAGAGGTTGGTCCTCGCCGAGATTTTAGCTAGCATGACCGTATCGTCTTCTAGGTATATCCTACTCCTGCTGCTGCTACTACCTACATTCACTACTATAGTACCTACACTATGCAATGTACGATGGCTGGGACGGGCAGCACCAACCACTCGATCGACCATTCGATCGACTCAAGCGTCGCATGCAGATTAAATCAAGGCTGGAAAGCAACATGGGCTTTTTCCAACCACCTCTCGCTGACACTTGCAGATATTACCAAGGCATCTCTCATTACGCGTAATATCGTGGATATCTCTTATTGGACTGCCGTGATGGTATTGTGGATTCATAGTGTGCTACCCAGCTTTTGGCTTATGCACGCTACTATGCAAGCCCTGATGCAGACGAGCTGAGCTGAGCGACTGAGCTTCGCTTTTCTGTCGTACACGGACAAGACAAAGTCCACCCTACCGGGGCCTCAGATCGGATCCATGCCCCCATGTCTAGTGGCTCCTCCTTTACGAACAAGCTGCAATTGGGAGGCGTCTTTCGATAAATTCAATTCAATCCCATCTGATTTCTCCGACCGTTGCCAATTGATCGATTCTTCTGGTCATTACATCGTAGCAAACTTATTTTACAGGTACATACGTATTTTACCACGACGTCTCGAACACTGCAAGGGATGTTCCGTTCATGCCTCGTTGGGTAATTCCGAATTGCCCCTGATCACCACGACTCCATCTTGTTGCCATGGCAACCAGTCAGCCAAAACGCGCTACAGATCCTTTTCACCTTTCACATCCAAACAGAAAAGCGCGAAGACAAGGGTGGTTAATACGAAGTACGCGCTTCGTAATCTTAGAAGCTGTTCGTGAGACGCCATTGAGAACCTAATAATTGTCACATGCCCGAATTCGAATGAATGTTTCGCTAAAAATGTAACTAGCTAACCACTATTGTATGTACTTCCGACCTGGTTTTGACAAGATCGAGTTGCCGAGGTCCTAAAATAGGGAATTGGCCAAGATTGGATCTGGTAGATGCCACTATTAAACCGTTAAATCGTTGACGACGTATTAGCTCGTTACAGCTGATAACCATACGTGCATCTAGATGAATTTAGCTTACGAGTCGCCACAAAGGTACGGTAAGATATAAAGGATGTAGGTTAATATGCCCAGCTCCAATGAGATTCGTGACGGCATTAGCCACCAGTGATTAGAATATTGAGTTGTCGAATATGAACCGTCATCTACGTAGAGAAACAGGCGTAAATGAGACCACCTATGAGAGTTTTCCTATATGATCTCACCATATTGAACTCCGATTTGATATTCACACGTTATGTAATTCATTCCAATTGGTTATGAATTAATTGAATGCAGCGGCTTTAATTCCCGGGATGAACGGAAGTGGATAGTCATAGAAGTGAAGCAAGAACAACTTCATCAGTCATTGCGTATAGCGAGCCTCATCATTGTGGTCTCAATGTAAATTATAACGTAATTGAGACCACTGTCATACATACCTAGTTCATATATTACCACTGTTTTGAAGGTATTGATGGCTATCGTGATGTTCGCTCCCCAGGTGTGGAGAATAGTCGCGATGGAGTCTCCTTGACGTGATGTGCCCGAAGCCCCGGATTTTGCTTTTCGACACTTACAACTCGTGCCAAGTACTGGTAGCCAGCTAATCGTACACCAAGGTAGGCCTTGATTGCCCAGCTGGAGATCGTAGCTGGCAATCCCGAGATCAGGAGTGAGCTGGTCCCTTTCGCCCTGACCAGCAAAGCACATGCCTCCTCGCGCACCCTAATCAATGTCTCTTGACGGGTCAAGGAGTGCTAGCCCAGATGCTGCTGATCTAGGTACTCCGTGGCAAGGGCGAGTTTTTCTGGAACGAGCAGCTCGGGCACTCCCCCGTGTTTGCTGAAAATAGTGTAGTCACCGCCAAACCCCGTGGGCAGAAACAGTGTCTCGACAATCTCAGACACCGACACCGTCTCTCCGCAACCAGGTGGCAAAAGGAAAAAGAAAAAAGAAAAAGAAGTGCGCTGTCGTCGTCGTGCTCGAACCTCGTAAAGCTACGCCCTCCGGCCAGCAAGTTAGCAAGTCAGCAATACTCCAGCGGTCCGCTCGTCGTATGCAGACATGCCCATCGACCGTCCGCACTGTGATGAGGATCTCCGAAATAATGGACGTCCACGCTAGCGTGACCACGACGTCGAATACACCACAGGGCCACGATCAATCGATATACCTTTTTTTTAAACAACACTTTCTTGGCTTTTCGATCATTCTCTCCCTTCCCGCCGTCGCTCGCTGGGTCAGGTCTCCATAATGGAAAATGTGTTGTCCACGCCGGGGAGGGGCGCATCGACGCCTATGTATTTCATCCAGCCGCGCGCGCGGACACGCCGCAGCGACCTGTCCCGTCCACCACGTACCGCGGACCCGACCCGACCCGACCCGATCTTCCACATAGGCCCAGACGGGTTCGGTCCTCTCATGCAAGACTAACCTACCTACGTAAGCACGGTGTATATGGTGTGAGGCTATGAGTAGCGTGCTGCGCGGATCTAGAAATAGCATCAAGCGACTGCTACGTAGCCGTGCCTCATACCGGTCCCCATCAACCCAGAAGAAGTCGTGGCCCCCCAGGCCGTGGACCGCACACGCCGGCTACGGGGCCCGCGCATCTGCACGTCGATTACATAGTAGGAAAAAGAAGGAGGCTCCCTAAGATGTCGGGAGAAGCCGTGAGCTGAGGCTTCTTTTTTTTTTTTTTTTCGCACAACACGAGGTCTCGGGGCCGACGGGCAGACGGACACCGCTTCTTCTTCTTCTTCTTCTTCTCCCTCTTCTTCCTTCCTTTGTTCATTCTTTCTCCCTTCTACACGTGAGGCCGAGATCCCGCGACGCAGAGATGGCGCAAATAAGGCTATGTGTTCTTTGTGTGACAAATACGACGTATAACAAGTACCTAGTCTTATTCTTCGGGCGGTGGGGAGGGCGTTTGGCCCTGTTGTACGTGCGTAAGGGTCTACCACGGTAGATTCTTGGATGCGAGCTTCTCGATCCGCAAGAGGGACTGGGCCCCGGTGGATATTCTTCGCGGGGAGCCTCGTATTGCATTACATAGGTAGGTATATAGATAACGTAGCGGTGGTAGCGAGTGACGCTATCATCTCCACAGGCCGTATAAATAGCAGTGGTAATACGTGGGTTATGTGGTCGTATGTGCGTGGGAGACGTGCGATTGTGGGTAAGAGTCTGTAAGTTATGGGGCTGGCGTCAATGTGGATTGTCGGACTCGTAGGCTACGTATTGGGCATCGTCGAGAGTCGTCTGTTCTAGCTCAGAGGATAGTTTGCTAAGTCTTCTACGACTTCAATGACAGCATCTATGTACGCTATCTGATGATATGAAGGATATGTCGAGTGAAGATGGTATGGAATGGACTTGAGTCTACTATGGAGTACGATGGAAAGAGGGAAAAAAACAACATGTGATGAATCAATACACTATCATTCTTGTACGACGTCTAGAGTCACAGACTGGCTCAAGCCTCAAGTGAGGTATACCAGACTAGTATAACGAGATGCCTATAGGTTATTATAGAAAAGCCTTAATGAGAAAGCTGTGTTATTGGTCACGATGACCTCAAGGCTAAATAATATCTCGCCCTGTCGTCTTTCCAAGCTGCTATTGGCGCTGTTCACAGATGTAGTCCATGAGCCTAGCTCGATTCAACTCTTGCATTAACGACGGCAGGGTGGTTGTTTCATCTAACCGCCTGGTTGAGCCATCAAGAAGTATCATTGCATTACGTTATATAGTAGTATCCGTAGACCAAGCTACCTCACAACGTATTTGAGCCATGAACTTAGCCGCTCCCGGTGGCTTAACAACCAGAGCCATATCAGCTCGAGAAACCAGGTTAGGTACGAAGTATATGAGAGTACATATCGTGTGTGAGGACTGCGGAAACGGGAGTATAAAGGGGGGATGATATACCTGATTCCGGATCACGAACCTGGCGATGTCGTTGCATTGCGTCCCCCGCACTTCCGTAATGCCGGCTCGTCCCTTAAACAGGAATGCGAACGCGCCTGGAAGCGATCGCAGCTCTGGTACGGTGACATCGGAGGCAGGAAAAATTACATAGCAGATAAATTATCCGTCAATGCTCGCCTTGACTTTGTCCCGAGATGGGAAGCCTAGACAGCAAAGGCTATATAGGTCCATAACGTGATAATACCTATAAAACTAAGGGAGAGGAGCGATGATCGGCGTAGCTACTTAGATAGTTATGAGGTAGTAGCGCAATTTGACCTGACTAGCCGCGTAGCTTAGCTATAAAGGATCACGACTAAAACATGAAGTTATCTTCGCTCCTGTGGTCTTGCACGGTACCCGGCGTCTTGGGCGCGTCGTGGATCGCGCCAGGGGCTGTGTGGACCGATACCGATGGGAACAAGATCGATGCCCACGGCGGCGGCGTCGTGAAGCGCGAAGACACTTTTTACTGGGTTGGCCAAGCAGCGAGCAGTAAATTGCCTTTGAAGTTCTAAGTGCTCAAGCTAGCCGAGTGCTAATGATGTTTCGAGATCAAACGCCCATGCTATACTCGTCAACCGACCTCATCAACTGGACCAACCTGGGGAAGCAGGACAGCTCCGTGACGGGGATGTGGCGGCCGAAGATAGCGAAGCCTAATGGCTCGTTTTGGGTACGGGATATCCGGTCTTTGTTCTCCGTGAGATCGGTAAGGGGCATTGCTAATGGGTGTTTGGCGATAGCTGTTTGGTCAACAAGACCGCTACGTCCTCTCCCTCAAGTCATCTACCTTCATCGGTGGCTATGGTCAATCGGCCAAGGTTTATATACCGCCGAATTCCTACTCCTATTCGGATACTGGGATGTTTTACGACGAAGCCACGAGTAAGGCTACTCGATCTACTAGATAGGGGGTAGACTTTCGCTAATATGGTCTAACCGGTCAGCCACCTGGTTCCTCCTGACCAGCGCCGACCACAACACACTGCAAGTAAACCGTATAAACTCGGATGGGACCTTAGGCGACAGGGTCTCGAGTCTCAGTATGATTAGCTCTTTTAGACTACATGAATAGGAGAGCCCCGACTGACCGGCGACGAATGACAGGTGGAGCATACGAAGCCCCGGGCATAGTGGAAGCAGACGGCGTCTACTTCCTGATCGTCTCGAGCAAGACGGGCTGGCGCGCCAACCCTAACAAGGTCTTTTGGTCGAGCTCGATTGACGGCAGCTGGGCCGGCGGGACAGACATCGCGCCCCAGGCCGAAAATACCTACGGCTCGCAGAACACGTTCGAGCTTACGATCAAGGGTTCCCAGGCGACCACATATATCTACATGGGCGATGCTTGGGACTCGAACGGAGGCGCTAGTTCCAATTATGTATGGGCGCCTCTGTCGATTGATACCAGGTGAGTGATTTGAAAGACATCGAGAACTTATCTACCGAGAGGTAAGCATCAGGTTAGTTTGCTCACTGATTTCCCCCTTTTTATTATAGTGCACATACTGCCAAGATCGACTACCATTCGATGTGGAAGGTTGATGTCAATACCGGCGTCGTTTCTTACCCCAGCACGGATAAACGCTACGAGGCCGAGCACGCGGTGTTATCAGGCAGAGCAGGTATCGTACTATTGATGACAGACGCCAACTCCTGAGTCTATAGAGCTAATGATCGGAAGTGGTGAGAGATTGTAGCAGCTGTGTAAGCAAGCGCTCTGTTCACGGAGGTAAGACATCACATCAATGAAGTTGTTTGAGCATAATCGATCGTATTCTGATTATAAACCTAGTGGGCGATGCGAGCGAAGTGACCTTTCATAACGTCACCGGCACCGGATCTCGCCAGTGGATTTCTTTCCACTATCAAGTCAACAATCCGGAAGGTAGCTATATATATTATTATTCTCTATGATATATCTTGGTCTTTGCTTCAAAACTGACAGAGAATTGGTCTAGCGGGCGAGGCTCACATATTCGTCAACGATGAGCCGGCCGTCAACATCTCGAGCCTTAACTCCCGCGCCGGCTACCACGCCTCTACCCCAGTCCAGCTTACCCTCAAGCACGGCGACGTCAACAAGATAACATTTGGGGCTACAGGTGCTGATGGTATGTCTCTTCTTGTTAGGCCTTGATGTCGACTTATAAGTTTTGTGCTAATGAAAACGCTACTACTAGATTTTGAGGTCTCGGTGGACGGGATCGAGCTCTTTGAAGAGGATGAATAAATAGTAACAAAATTGATTTTGATAGTCTCGCTGGAACAATATGTATTGTCTTATACTATCCTGAATGTTGTCAGTCTTATAAGCTGGTCATATGTCTCGGCTCAGTCTTCAATGTTTATATTCGCAACAAAGTGTTATAACAAACAAATGACGTAACTCAATAACTATCAGGCACCTATGATTAATTATCAGTAGTTACCCAGGTACATAGAAGGTATATTACATACATTTAGCGCGCCAGGCCGTGCCCTGGACATCGTCTCCTGACAGTCACTGTAAAAAAATGATCTCTGGAGAGCGTCTCAAAACCTTTGACAGCGTCTGGGGATTATGTCAAAAAATGGAAATCATGTCCAGGAAACAGGTTGGCGCGCTAATGTATGTAAGTGGTAAGTACATACATAATACATGTAAGAAAGGTACAATGATGGTATTATGTACGTATTCATATAAGATAACATGCAATTAACACGGTTATGATGTAGTCATTCATCTTTAGATTTATTTATGCCCCGCTCGCAACTCGGGAATTTACTACTTGATTTTATTTTACTTGATTTTATTTTATTTCATCTCTGTCGACTGCAGCTACAGCAACAGCTACAGCAACGTCTACACGAGATAACAGCTTAGTCACTTGAGCGCATAGGGTAAAAATGAAGCAGAGATTCTCTTCATTAGATGTAAAGGTACATAAAATGTTATTTTATAACTGTACCTACCTAAATCGATATTCCCTTCATCTTGAACTAAGCGTTCGCTAACAAGAATTGCGACTCAGGTTATCGCACACGAACTATCCAAAACTCTTGTTTCCCTTCGCCTTTCTAACATATATGATCTATCTTCTAAAATCCTCCTTTTTAAATTCGCCAAACCCGAGGTCAAAAAGCAACTTATCATAGACTCTGGGTTCCGATGTCACCTTACTGAATTTTCGCGGACGACTGCCGCCGCTCCCTCCGCCTTCGTCCAGAGGCTGCGGAAGGTGTTAAAAACTAGACGAGTCACAGCCGTTTCGCAGATCGGCACGGATCGAATCGTCGAGTTTCAGTTTAGTGACGGCCAATACAGATTATACTTGGAGTTCTTCGCCGGTGGCAATGTTATCTTAACTGACAAAGAGCTTAAGATATTGGCTCTAATGCGAAATGTCTCCGGGGGTGAGGGTCAAGAGCCCCAGCGTTTAAGTCTCACATATTCCCTAGAAAATAGACAGAATTATGGTGGAGTCCCGGCCATGACCAAGGACCGTGTTCGAAATTCGCTTCAGACTATTATCCAGAGGGCTTCTCTTCCGGCCACGGGCAAGAAAATCAAGAAAAAACCAGGTGATGAACTGCGGAAAGGGCTTGCTACAACCATCACGGAACTACCTCCCATATTGATTGATCATGCGATGAAGCTTACCGGTTTCGATTCTACTATTACGCCACCTGCAGTATTAGAGGACGAAGGCCTTCTCGATCACTTACTAAAATCCCTTGAGGAGGCCCTAAAGATCGTTCAAGATGTGACCAGTTCCGATACATGTAAAGGATATATTCTGGCTAAATCGAAAACTGGCGCTGGACAAAATACCGAAAACCCGCCATCAGAAAATGCAGGTGAACATGGGCAACAAAAACAAGACTTGCTATATGAAGACTTTCATCCATTTCTGCCTCGCCAGTTCGAAGAGAATCAAGACTATACCGTACTCGTTTTTGACAACTTTAATAGAATGGTCGACGAATTTTTCTCTTCCGTAGAAGGGCAGAAATTAGAGTCACGATTAAACGAGAAAGAAGCTGCCGCCAAGAGGAAACTCGATGCTACAAAGGCTGAGCATGCTAAGCGGATCGAGGGTCTCCAGACAGCCCAGGAACTCAACATTCGCAAAGCTAGTGCCATTGAAGCCAATGTCGAGAGGGTTCAAGAAGCTATGGATGCGGTGAATAATCTAATACAACAGGGGATGGATTGGGAGGATATCGGTAAACTTATTGACAGGGAGCGCAGACGACAAAACCCGGTGGCTGCAATCATCGTACTTCCTCTCAAGCTACATGAAAATACTATTACTGTGCTCCTTGGGGAGGCCGAAGAGGAGGAGGAGGAAGGGGAGAATGATGCATCCGACACCGACTCAATCGGTTCGGACGATAGTGGCTACTCAGACCCAGAGCCATCTATGTCGAAAACTCGGGAAACTCGGTTAGCTATCGATATTAACCTTGGTCTCTCCCCTTATGCCAACGCAGGAGAATATTACGGAGAGAAGAAGACGGCTGCTGTGAAGCAACAGAAGACAATACTTCAATCGGAGACTGCCTTGAAGAGCGCGGAACAGAAAATAGCCATCGAGTTGAAGAAGGGACTGAAGCAAGAAAAGCCAGTTTTGCAACCGATCCGAAAGCAGCTTTGGTTCGAGAAGTTCACATGGTTCATATCGTCTGACGGATATCTTGTCTTGGGTGGCAGGGATGCTCACCAGAATGAGATGCTCTACAGACGATATCTGAAGAAGGGTGATATATATGTGCACGCCGACCTTCACGGCGCACCGAGCGTGATAATAAAGAATAGTCCAAGCACCCCTGATGCCCCTATACCACCCTCGACCCTGTCACAGGCTGGGTCTTTAGCAGTCTGCGCCTCATCTGCATGGGACTCAAAGGCTGGCATGGGTGCGTGGTGGGTAAAGGCGGACCAAGTCTCTAAATCAGCCCCGACTGGGGAGTTTCTAAGCACCGGAAGCTTCATGGTACGGGGAACGAAGAACTTTCTTCCTCCTGCGCCATTGATATTAGGCTTTGCATTGATGTTTAGGATTAGCGAGGAAAGTAAGGCTAAACATGTGAAACATCGTCTTTACGATCTTCTAGAAACTACATCGAGTAAACAACCTTCAAGTGGTGGTGGTGGTGGTGAAACCATAACCAATGCTGAAGAAGAATCCCTCCCGAAGCACGACGAGAGTGACTCGGAGGACAACGCCATTGAAACCGAAGAGTATTCACAAGAGGACGCTGAGCGAAAAGAAAATCCGCTTCAACCTACTCTTCAGTACGAGGATAGAGAAGAATTTTCGGGGCAGATTGAAGAGAACCTTCCTATGCAAGGAGCCAGTAGCTTGTCCCCTTCTGATGTCCCCCCTGTTCCTAGTGCGATTGCACCTACGGAAACACAAAACAGCGAAGTTGGTGATGGACAAGGAAGTCTAGATGCAGCGACAGACACTGACTCCGCAGCATTGACAACGGTAAATAGCTCGGTACCCGATCCATCCAGCAAGTCAACGGCTCAGCCTCACAAAAAGGGCCAGCAACTCAAACGGGGTCAGCGCGGTAAAGCTAAGAAGATTGCTACGAAATATAAGGATCAGGATGAGACAGACCGTGCTGCAATCGAAGCGTTAATAGGATCATCAGCGGGAAAGCAGAAAGCTGAGGCCGAGGCAAAAGCAAAGGAGGAGCGTGAAACCCAGCGAGCGGCTGCGCTCGAACGTCGACGGGCGCAACACCAGCGTCAGCAACGCGAGACTGCCGAGCACGAAGAGATCCGTAAGATGATGCTTGACGAGGGCATCGAAATCCTCGACACCGAGGAGGCGGCTAGCCTAACGCCCCTGGACGCATTCATCGGGACACCACTCCCCGGGGATGAGATCCTCGAAGCCATAGCTGTGTGCGCGCCATATAGTGCGCTCGGCCGTTGTAAGTATAAGGTCAAGATACAGCCCGGTACCCTGAAGAAAGGTAAAGCAGTGAAAGAAATATTAGAAGCCTGGAAAGCTGCGTCTAGTAAGAAGGGAGTCGTGGATGAGAAGAGCGAGGATAGCGAGAAGATGTGGCCACGCGAAGTGGAACTCTTGAAGTCCCTCAAGGCCGAGGATATTATCAACACTGTACCCGTAGGGAAGTTGAGGGTCATGCATAGCGGAGGCGCCGGCGGAAGCGGAGATGCGAAGGGAAAGAACGGCAATAAAGGAAGTGGTGGTAGTGCGAATCGCGGCAAAAAGCGGTAGAAAGTTCTAAGGTCGTGAACGACATCTAGATCTAGCTGATTAATTACTTCTCGCTTATCCTCCGATGATAACTTGTGATTCCAACAGATCTTTTTGGATGTCGAACCTTGGAAAAGGGGGGGTTATGTTAGAGCCACGTCGCATAACTAAGTAGCACAGCTACTAAGGGGCAGGACATAATCGTCTTTATTATGCAGTGGTATTACGGAAGGTCTCACGTGTGCTACGTACGGTATGTGGACGTCTCCTTTCATGTTACTAACTACGATATAACTACAAACTACTAATCCGAGAGTACGGATATATACCAACTTATCAGACTTAAATTCTATCGATGCTAGATATGAGTTCATTACGATACCGGGAAAAGAGAAGCCCAAAATTACACCTGTCTATAAAACGCCCTCCGTGCTATCTACATTGGCGGGTAAAACATGCTATGCCATGGCATGGTGGCCTTGTCGACGTCGTATCTCGTGCTGTTGTGCGGCTGAAGACTCTTCTCGAAGTCGGACTCGAAGTACCCATCTTCACTGTAGATACGTGTCCGGTAATAGTCCTCGACGACGGATTCTACGCCGAGGCCGCGCAGCAGGGGCACCTGTCCGGTGTATAAGCTTAGTGTCGCCTTGCGGGACGATTCGGGCGGGATGTCGGACTTTATGTAGTTCACCAGCCGCGTGCAGATCACCAGCCAGGCGGTGATGTGCATCGGGTCGAGCGAGCTGCCCATCTTCCGGAACTCGAAGACGCCTCGCTCTATGTCGACCTCGTCGAACATGAACTCGTCCTCGGCGTCGTCGGTGGGTTTCTTGTCGTTCTCAGCATCCTTCGTTATCTCGTCCTTGTCCTCAGGTGTGCCCTTTTTCTCAGGTGTGCCTTTTTTCTCAGGTGTGCCCTTTTTCTCGGGTGTACCCTTTTTCTCAGGTGTACCCTTTTTCTCAGGTGTACCCTTTTTCTCAGGTGTGCCCTGATCTTCATACCCGTATCCGGCCTGATCATCATATCCGGCCTGATCTCCATACTCGTATTCGCTCTGTTCATCATCCCCCCATTCGCTCTGTTCATCATACTCGCCGTCTTCGTCATCCACCCATTCGGTCTGATCATCATACTCGTCCTCACCCACAAATTCATCCTGATCTTCATATTCGCCCTCGTACCCGTACCCTTCTTGACCATCATAACTGCCGCTATCATATTCGTCATATACTTCTTCTTCTTCCTCCGACTCCTCCTCTTCCTCATCATCATCATCGTCGTCGTCGTAATCCAGATACCCTGCCAGCCACTGTGTATGCTCTCCCGCGCCCCGGCACTTCACCATAAGATCCGTCTTCCGCGACCTCAAGTCCGTCGTGAGGGCCCGGGCGATTTCGTCGACCGTGGTATACATCCACAAGGCCCCGTAGAAGACGCGGTCCGACAGCGAGTCCTTCCACGCCTTCTTCAGGAAATCCAGGGGCAGCCAGCGCTTCATGGATTCCAGCATCTCCTTGTTGTCCAGATTGGGCGGCATGATGCCGCCCAGGTCGAAGTCCTCGATCCTCGTCTCGGACTTGCTCAGGGCGCCGAGCCGGGAGACGTCCTTGAGGGGCCCGCACACGTCGTTGTACTGCCAGCCGCTGCGGTGCTTGCTGTTCAGCCGCGCGAAGCCTTCGCTGTGGTACGTGTACAGCGTCACCAGCCTCTTGATGTCGAGCACGTTGAAGCCGTCCGTGTGGGAGACCACGATCTGCGAGGTCACCGGGATCGCCGGCGTGTCGTGGTGGATGCGGAAGTTCTTCCGCAGCACCCGGCAGATCTGGACCAGCATGAGCTCGATCTCCACGGGCGGGAACTTCATCCGCAGCACGGGCGACGCCACCTTGATCGCCCGCCAGTGGTACCAGTCCGCCGGCGAGCCCGAGTCCAGCGGCGTCTCGCGGTAGTTCTCGCCCTTCATCTCCTTGAGGTCGATGTTGTCCATGTTGTAGACGGAGAAGGCCTTGTGCCGCGGCCTCATGCCCCAGAGAGGTACGTGGCGGGGGTCCCTCTGGGCCTTGTACGCCTGCAGCCGCATCAGGTCCGCGAGCCGGTTCCTCACGTCCCTCTTCTTGCCGCCCACGGAGGCCACGGGCACGGCGGCCAGGGTCCTCAGGATGTCCGTCTCGGTCGCATCCTCGAAGGTGCAGCCCGTCTCCTCTTTGAGCAACCTCGTCGCGTGGTCCATGGCGTTCTTCGCGGCCTCGTCGACCGCGGGGTCGATCGGCTTTATGCTCCTCCCCTCCTCCATTATCTCCATCCTGTCCATGAGCTTGTCGTACTCGTCTTGGTTCTCCTCCGAGTCTCTGATGACGAAGAGCATGCCCGTCTGCTCGTTCAGCACCTGCGCGATCTTCTTCACCGTCATCATCGTCGCTAGCTCCGGGTACTGGAGCGTGTACTGCTCCACCTCCCAGTGCCGTAGGTCTTCTGGGTGCGGGTCCCGCGAGCCCGGGCCTTCGGTCCGCGAGATGGCCACGACGAACTCGAGCTCGAAGCCCACGGTCAGGAAGCCCGGTATCTTTGCAACCGACCTTGACGTCTTCGTTTCCTCCATATCCTCCATCTCCTCCGAATCTGGAGGCGAGGGGGGCGAGGGAGGCGAGGGAGGAGAGGAAGAGGAAGAGGCGGAGGCGGAGGCGGAGGCGGACTTGGCCTCTTCCGTGCTGTCGCTGACAGGCTCGACCTTGATCTGGGCGCGAGGCACGACGACGCCCTCGGGCGTCCTCACGTTCCCGATCCAGTCGGACGCGGCGCGGGACTCCGTCAGGACCGGGTTGTCCGCCTTGACGCGCCGGCGGCGGTAGTCCTCGACCTGGGCCGGGCTGAAGCGGGGCTCGAGGCCGGGGTGGTGCGAATCGTACTCGTACTGCATCTCGGCGATCGTCTCCAGCGTCACGTCCGAGATCCGCTCCCAGGGCACGCGCTCGAAGTCCGCCAGGTACGGCCGCCAGTCCGTCTTCCTCCAGTCCTCCCCCATGAGGAGCGCCTCCAGATCCGTCGCGCTCATCGCCTCGACGTCCACGTCGTGCGCCTCGGCCATCTCCGCGTCGACAGTATCAACGTTGGAGATCTACTTGCTTTATTCACTTACGCTTTCCGAAACTTACCGACTTACCTCCGCAGCGGTTTACTTTTCTTTTTCTTTTTTTTTTAAATGTCTTTTTAATTTATTGGAATTGATGTCGTGGGTTGTTTACCTATAAGGATGATAGTGAGGCAGGAGAGAAGATTCAATACCTATATTGCGTTTTCTTTTTAAGCATGACAGCGAGAAAACTACGGCGATATGACGACGCAGCCATATCGTCGATTTTTTCAGGATTCAAGGAGGACTGGTTCATATAAAGCCTCCGGCGTCGTAAGAACGCGGGACAATAGCATTGTTGACGCTCACCATCTCTATGCGGGGCGGGGAGAGCGCTCCGAGAAGGTAGAGGCTCGTCTTTGTTAGGCCCGTGTTCTTTTACTTCTCCTTTGGCCTTGCTCGCAAGGCGAGACCTTTGGTTGTCCTTGTCAAGCACGTACACGCCAACTTTACATCTGGTCATGGAGGCTATACGAAGTGCTTGTGCCGTTATAATGGCTTGTTTTGCTAGAATAAGTTGCCTACCTTAGGTAGGTACTAAAGACAGTAGGCTGCTTAATATAAATCTCGCGTTCTAGAAATGATATAAAGGAAGATACGATAACCACCTCTATTCCCCCCCGTGTAAGAGGTAGGCGGATTAGCAGGTACCCCTAAAGCTCTATACCCATTACTAGTCTCGAAAGTCTATAAGGGGTTCTCTGAATTTCATGTTTGGTGGAAGGGGGTAAAAGAGCTGCTACTACTAAATCGTAGGTATGTTAGATAGAAGATACCGCTCTTCTGATGCTCATCATCTTCGTCTTCATCTCTCATCGGTGAAACAAGGCCCTTTGTAGAGTGAGCCGCTAGGATGGTTATGTATCTAGATAGGTTTACCTTGATCTAGTATACCGAGAGCATTTAGCTATGCCCTTAGGGGTATCGTAACATCCTAGGCATAACTACATGGAGTACTCAGAAGGAGGAGAGTAGGATGGTAGAGTCGAGATATCGTTTCGGTTCCTCTCTCTTCCGCTAAAGTGAAGCTAGAAAATATAACTATAAGTTAAGGCATCTTGTCGCAAGCATATATCAATCTAGGTTAGATCCCAGCTAGGTACCTAGTATGCACACGAGGTTTAATCTCCGGCAGACGTAGCTAGTACAATGGTAGGTAGCGATTGAGTTTGTCATACCGATTCATTGCTGATCACTCGCTTTTTTCCCCTTTCGTGAAGTAGACTCTGACAAGCCGTTCCTGCGCGCCTAAAATCGTCATATCCTAGCTAGTATAAAAAAGGGTAGTGAATAGAAGGGAAGAGAGGGGAACGATGACGACAACCTCTAAGTAAGCGGGATATTTGCCGCGGCACCGGTGTATATACCTACCTACATGGTAGGATGTGCGGTATGAGGTACTCACATGAATTCAACTAGTCAGTTACTTCTGAACCAACACGCCAGACCCATCCATTCCTTGCTCTTAATCTCGCCACGAGCGGCACGGTTATATATATGAATCAATATCTACTCTGTTATTATGTCCCAACTGTTCTCATTCCGTCTTTTCCACGGACGATGTCTCGTACATAGGTAGTATGGGCTTTCAGAACTACTGTTCGACTTAGGCCACCCATTATAGTGTAATCACATCTGCGAATCCTGTTGAGCAATAGGATCATTTATTCAATTATATGATTGGGTTAGCAGACGCTACGTACATACCTATCTATACAATGCCCTTTTTCGTATACCGGCATATTTGAGTTAGCTGCAGACGACTCGATAGCAATACATAGTTGGTCGCATCTTGGACCATCCACCTGTTTTCCGAGGTCCGTGGACGCCATGTTAAGCATTTTCGGCTCTTCTAACCGACATCGTTCCAGACAAATTTCCCTTCTTCAAACGCTGATGCTGTCGGGCGTTGTATACATAAGATTTTGCACCTCGGCCGGATCGGTCATAGGCCGTGAACGTTCGTCCTTCTCATAGTATATCTCGGCAAAGTGGACACCAATATGAAGATGCAGATGTCTATCGCCACCATCGTAGCTATTTAGCTCCATAGAAGCTCTGTACGTATTGAAGTAGCGCTAATCGAGGTCGACGTGAAGCGCGATAGCGGCCAACACATACGTACACATGTGTGTAAGCTAGAGACTCATCTGATATAAACCATGGCCGTAAAAGTTTGCTTCCTATAAGTCAGTTTGCCGCAAGCGGCGGCTCTTCGATCGATAGCTATGTCTGTATGCGTACTTAATTATCTATCAGCTATCTGGTATTCGTCAGCTCGAGTTAGACATGGAAATCTGAGATCGTTGTTCCTGTTGGTAACTGTGGCACGAAGTAAATCCCTGCCAGATTGCTCGTTCTTGGCATCGCGTGTTAGAGATTGGAGTCTTGGACCGCGTAAAAAACTTGCTAGACCCGTTTAAATCGATGTTGTTGGCACGTGGAATTCCCGGAAGATGTTAGTTACAACTGTCAGACTTTTCTTTTCTTCTCTTTTCCTCTTAGCCCCCACATACATATACGAGGTAGTTCTGAACAGTAGGTATACTTACTAGCAAGTATCGTGACATCAGTGATAGTCCAGGAGTTGTAGGTATACCTCTTGATCGAAAAGTAATTTTGCAAGGAACTTCGTACAACGAATTACAAACTGACGACTTGGGTTGTTCATTAAAGAAGCGTGGATGTAATAGATGTAATGGATGAAAATCCCCTTCTAGAACTTAGCTCTGCTGTATGTGGGTGGTAACAACGACATTATGCAAGGTACGTCGAGTGAAAGAGCTGCCTCATTGGGTGAGGGTGATAAAATTATAATATTATACCGGATATATACCTGGAAGACTGACGTGAGCACCTGATGAGAATCCGAATCGGTGATAGACAATGATTGGTAATTATCCGTTTACGTAGGATAGTCGTGGATGATGTGAATGGCATGGTTTCCCCCAAGGTCTTTAACGTAGCATTTTTGGTGCGATCATGAAACGGTAGCGCATGCAGATGGTCGAATCCTTCGGGCTCTCCGTATCTTTACTATATATGTATAAGGTATGAAGGCATGAATTTATACTACACATACGTATGAATTATTTTCGTAGTGGTTTAAAATGTTGAAGTTGTAAAGATGGAAATTTAATTGATGAGGTACCTACCTACCTGGTACCTAGGTAATGTATACTTCGTAATCAGATTAATTAATTAAGCTGATAACCAATCATTAAAAGCATGTCATAAACCTTATTACTTATCGACCGCAGGAACGCTTTGTGGCTAAATTCCATTACCGCAATGGCGGGTCCCTCCTTGTGCCAGTATTACACATATATTTCCAAGTAGCAGCTGCCTCTAGATGAGGCTGAGTTTACTAAGCCTCTCTCGCATCTTTACCAGCAAGAGCAAGAGCAAATGTATGCAGGGATGAGGGAAAAGACTAGTGGCAGGGCTTGGAGTACCTACATGTGCATACATACATGTATCCAGCTACTAGCAGAATGTACTACCTAGCTGTGTACATTCAATGTTGTAAGTTCATGTCAGGTCAGGCACCAATTATACATTATAAATTGAAATGTCAGTCTATTAAATTCTTAACCATAATACTTAGGTATATATATATGTAGATATATAGATATTTACCATGGTTTAGTAATTGGAAATATCCTTATTGTTTATAATGATTGATTCTTGGATATATGTACGATGGCGCAGACGTGGAAGAGTATTGTTCATAGGTACTCAGAACATAAAGTACGTTTAGTACTAAATCACGAGCTACCGAATTAATTGAAGCATTTCCAGCTTGAACTTGTTCACTTAAATACATGTACCTAGATACCAGGTAAGTACCTATTTAGGGAGGTACATCTTACCAAGACGTTCGACGCTCACAGACAGAACGGATGAAAGGGCCGAATCTTAAGATGCTTTCAACTTCTAGCTTGAGGTCGATGCATCCTTTGAATCTACGTCCTCGTGTACGATATCAAAGGAATCGTTAGCCTATAGGAATTGCAGAATCAATTATATACATAAGTAGGTAGTTCCTTGATGTACAAAGTCATAACATATGTATCGCGTGTCGTTTTTTACTTTTATTATAGAATTGAAATGAAGGAACGTAATACCTGTCAACTTCCTTTATTGTTCAACTAATTGATATAATGTTGTTACTGTCGTATGTACAAAGTAGGTACTTATGACAAGCTGGAAGTATAACTATATTAAATATTAGCTTTCGATGCCGCGTTTATGCTTCTTATAATGCTCACCTTGGCGATTATGTTCCAAGTTCCCGGTGCCCGAATATCAAAAGTTTAGTTTCTATTACATAAGTATGCGTTGCCGTTAACTGCCACGTAAATCGTTCATCATTGGTCCTTAGTAGTTTCGTTCTCGTACTGCGAACTTTAGAAGCTAGAAGTGGCCCAGCACTACCGTAGCGGCAATGTAATAACGAATATTGCGTGTATCATCCTTCATGCATCCTTGGCGCGCGGATATCTTTTTTTTTTTTTGGTGAAGGTTAGCCAACAATAAACATCATACTTCCCAAGTAATAAAAACTCTTGTTAAAGTGCTTATTTCCAATGATAGATATATCAGTATGCTCCGTATCTAGGTGTAAGTAGTATAGGTATGTAGGTGTGTTGCAATGTAAAGCCGTATGAATTTTTACCTCGTTCTTTCGTAATAATTGGTCTGGTTTTTATATATTAGGTATATACGTGTTAGTTATCTACTCTAGCCAATACGTGTGTCCAATCATGAAGACATGGAAATGCATGTAATCCTATACATACATTGTACACTTAGTTAACCGTACATGTATACTAACATAGTACGAGATACATGAAACTGGTAGATATAAGAAAGAGGGAGCTGGTATCCGTACCTACCTACATACATATATAAAAAAGTATGTAGGTAAAGACTTGATATCGTGTGCAATATGTATGTACCTCAAGGTTGCTCGCCCTCACCGTAATCTGTCATTACCGTTACTACTAGCATCGCCATTGCCATTGCCACAGCCATCGTTTTCAAGGTTACCGCCATTGCCCCACATCTCGCATCGTTTGCATACCAGGAATATATATGTAATATTGTCGCATCATTGCATCGTCCTCTACCTATAAGAATGAATATATTCTACATTATGTACATAATATTACATATGTAGCATATACGTATAAGTTCTCCGTACAGTACTTTATATACCCAGGTACGTAAAATGGTATTTTGTACCGCATGTATTTGGGTATACTTACTGTATGTAATCAAGTACCTATCAATGTAGGTTTCCCCTCTTTTTTAAATCTAGGACTTTCCAATTTCTTCGCATACTATGTATGTATACATCTTACACACAGACCAACAGACAAGAAAGACTCCCTTCAGCCTTACATGTTCCAATGTATCCTACATTCGTACATTGGGTACATGTAGAATTTCTGCCAAGTAACATACCTGACAACTGACCTTACCGCATATCGCATCTACTACGTACATACATACAGTCCTACACCATCAGCGTTGTCAGCTCTGTCAGCCACCTTGGAATCAAAATCAAAGAAAAGGAGGACAAGAAGATCAGACGAGGAATAAGGTAAATTTCAGAACAATCTTTGATCGATCGGATTCTTTTTTTGAAAAGTGGCGTTACGTTTTATCAGTACTATTGAGAGGTATACATACAATACCATTAGCATCTCGAGTCTTCTTTTCAAGAAATTCCTTGCCCTTTGGCCCCCATCTCAAACTTCCGTCCCGCCTCTCTTTATTAACCCAGATCCTACATACATACCTCATGAAGTCCTATACCTAGTAGGCCTTGTCTTGGCTCGAGACACCCGCACTCGACAACACCCTAGGACTTTTCAAGTGCCTATACCTATACCTATACCTATATGTTTCAATCCATCATAATCATATATATACGCTTCTAATATTCTTATATCCATATCGAGGTATACAGGACTTAGGCTATTGGTATACATACATAAGGTATATTTCCCATCTTATCTACCACATACCCATTGATTGATCTATACCTGTTCCTATGCGTTTAACATTGTAGGGAACATACCTAATCAAGTCCTCTTAATTTAGGTACCTATACCAATACATCTACTTACCGTTGTGTACCTCTTATACCTATTATATCTATTACCTACAAAGGTAAGGTAACTTGAAGGGTATCTATAATACCTCAGATCCATAGATGCACATAACATCAAATACCTACTAAGACGCACCTGACCTTAGGCATCTACACACTTCCTGCGGCACGTACGCGCTTGCTCGGTTATTGCCTTAGGTTAGTTCAGTGTGTTAGGCATTAGGTATACTACCGACTACAAGGGACAAGACAAGCGACTATTCCACACCTGAACAGCGAGAATATCCATACGTCTATACACTTATACACCTATACATCTATACGTCTATACATCTATACACTTATACATCTATACATCTATACGTCTATACATCCATACATCCATACATCCTAGCCATCGCACTTGCAGTCTTGCACAAGCCCCTCGCGCCGCTCTTACTTCGCCTAGGAAACAAACAACCCCGATACCGATACCTTTCTCTCCTGCTTGTTTCTTCTTTCCCACTACTCCCCTATTACTTACGGTAGGATTCAAGGTTGTCAGCAGCGTTCTTAGCCCAGCTCAGCCCGCCTTATCGCACAACCTAAAGAACCTAGCTTCGGCAGCAAGCGCGGTGCAGTTGAATCCCACATCAATCAAACTTGCACCTGGGGCGCCTTGGGCCAAGGTTTTTTCCCTTCTAGGTCCCAACTCATTTTTTTTTTTTTTTTTTTTTTTTTATTAACCCCCTCTTCCCTTTTTTTTCCCCCTTCTTCTTCTTCTTCTTCTTCTCTCTTCCTTCTTCTTGTTTTCTCTCTTTCTTTCTTTCTTTCTCTCTCTTCCTTATGAATTCTTTGAATTCTCGATTCAAGGGCCTCGGATTAGGTAAACGGAAGTCCACCGCCAGTATCCCTCCAAGCTTACCTGATATTCCGCGGCCTGCGACCTCGACCCCGACCTCGACCCCTCCACCTCAAATAACGCAGACGCAACAGTTCCCACAAGTTCAAGCCCAGGCCCAACCCCATCCTTATCCTGGTTCCGCCCCTCCTATCACCGCTTCCTCGTCCCAGACGAGCCTCCCGATAATGAACCATCCCGGTGCTGGACCTCGTCCACCCAGCTACACTGCGAATTTTCCGCCTGGACCGCAACCTCCCGTTGGTCGAACAAGTCCTTTAACTCAAGGTCCAACTCGTACGCCTCCTTCTCAAATGGTCGGCGGCCCTCCTCCCATTAACACCGGTGCTCCTATCTCGGGTTATCCTCCTCAAATGCACGTTCCGCCAGGCACACAACCTCCAGGCATCGCTGGCGGTCCACCAGGATATGTTGGCTATCCGCCCGCTGCTCCTCAGCCTACCAACGCTATGCAGGCATACGGCCGACCCGCTGCTGAAGTGGAGGGAAACAGTCGAAGTAAGGCGCAACTGATCGTCGGGATTGACTTCGTACGTCTGCTCCTCTCCTATCGACGATTCTTTGGAATTAATCATGTAAATCATTAGGGCACGACTTTTTCCGGTGTCGCTTTTGCATTTGCGACGAATAATGAAGCGAAAGAGGATATCATCACGGAATGGCCTGGAGCCGGATCGTATACTAAGCAAAAGGTAGAAGATATACCGTATGACATAGAGTTGCACGATTGAACAGAACTAATATTAATCTTAGATACCAACTGTTCTATATTACGATCAGTATCAAAAGGTTGTCGGATGGGGCCCAGATATTGCTGATGCATTAGCACCAACAGGATACCCGAAGCCTGGTGTCCAGAAGGTCGAGTGGTTCAAGCTACAGCTTATGCTGTCGGGCAACACGTATATCGATCCCATAAACTTGCCGCCGTTGCCTCCCGGAAAGTCGGAGATCGATGTAGCTGCAGACTACCTATTTAAGTTGCGACAAGCTATGCGTACGGCATTACAGAAGACACTGGGCGAGGTGTTTAATCGAGAAGAACGCAATATTCGCTATTATCTTACAGTGCCAGCTATCTGGAATGACGCGGGCAAGGCCGCTACTCGGGCTGCCGCCATCCAAGCTGGTTTCCTTAGAGACGAAAACGATAATCGACTGACGCTGGTCAGCGAGCCCGAGGCCGCGTCGCTTTTTTGTGCTAAGACTGGCCTGCTTAACTTAAAGGTCCACGATGCTATTTTGATTGTCGACTGTGGCGGTGGTACTGTTGATCTGATCGCTTATGAGGTTGAAGATGAGAACCCGTTCACCGTCGCCGAGTGTACAGCAGGTTCTGGCGATTCTTGCGGCTCTACTGCTCTCAACAGGAATTTTAGCAACATTTTGCGAACCAAGATCAGGAAGATGAAATTGCCGGACGGATCGAAGACTGCCGGTCGTGTATACGCTAAATGTATTATGGATTTTGAGAACAGGATCAAGGCCGACTTCAGAAACAATGGACAAAAATGGGCCGTAGACGTCGGTATCGAGGCCGAATTTCCCGAAGCCGGTATCGAAGAGGGTTACATGACTTTTACGAATGAGGAAATTCTTCAATGTTTCGAACCTGTTGTCAACCGAATCTTAGAGCTTGTCCGAAATCAGATTATTGCCATCCAAGCCCAGAATCGAACCCTCCAGAATATTTTGGTCGTCGGCGGATTTGGCGCTTCTGAGTACCTATTTCAGCAGATCAGGCTTCACGTGCCTCCTCAATTCCAGTCCAAGGTTGTACGGCCCATGGACTCCGTTGCCGCGATTGTAAAGGGTGCCGTTACGGCGGGTATTACTGAACGAGTCATCACACATCGTGTGGCCCGTCGCCACTACCTTATGGCCACTTTACAACCTTTCAAGGAGGGATACCACCCCGAAGCATATCGCGTCCCATCGCTTGATGGCAAGGACAGGTGCAAGTTCACCAGACAAATATTTGTGCAAAAAGGCCAGAAAGTCAAGATTGGTGAGCCTGTCAAGGTCTCATTCTTCCGACAAGTGGCTCCAGGTGCCACGCTGATGTACGAAGACATTTTGTACGCCTGTGATGAGGATGCTTGTCCCGAGTACACGAAAGATCCCCGTAAGTTGCCCCTAACATGCAGTAAAAAAAAAAAAAGTGGTCTCCACTGCTCACAAATTCCATAGGTATAAAGGAGGTGGTCACTCTCACGTCAGACCTATCACGCAAGAACCTCGAGAAAGACTTCGAACGTATGGACACGCCGCAGGGTACCTTCTACAGAGTGTACTTTGACATATATCTTACCCTCGATGGCTCCGAGTTCAGTGCCGAACTTGTTTGCCAAGGAGAGGTAATGGGTCGGTGCCGATCTAGGTTCAGATAAGGCGTCCATGGTGAATGGGAGTCGGTGTGACATCTATGGTTGGCGTCCTTTCTACTAACGACTTTACCTACTGCGTTGCTTTACTGGCTTTTACATGATACCTCATTACACCTCATTACTATATGAAAAAGAAAATAAAAAAGAGCAAGAACGTACTTTGACTAATACGGACATAGCAATGTAGGGAGGGAGCAGAGGTCTTCACTCCTGTTAGTCAATCATCGCTTGAAGAAATACCTCTTCTAGAAAAGCTAGTTACCTAAGTAGCTAGAAGAGTACGATGAAGATGAGATGGATAGGTTTGAACAGTTGACGACGATTTGAGCTGCTGGTTGCATGAGCGGGGGGGAGGAGGAGGATCTTTCTACACATTTGACTACCCGTATGCAGATAATTAAAGAAATGAATGGAACTTTTTCTTGTTAGTGATGTAAGTGATGGCTTGTGGTCGCATTATATAAGTATAAGATTGTGAATGGTGAGTTGTTAATCTATCCGCTTCATGATAGTTGAAGTATTATAAAGAGTTGGGTGTTGCATTGCACACTGGAGACTGGGCTGACTACATGTAGGTATTTCTACTTACTCCAATCACGATACTCGAATAGTAGATAGATACATGTAGGGGTACCGTATTTATTCGTGCACCTGCATCTGGTCAAATGGCGAGCTGAGGGAAGGCAAGACAGGGATGAGTTAGGTAACCCCCCGGAATACTTACAACGTTGTATGTAGAATGTAGAATATTATAATATAACCAAAAGCCTGGCGGCCAATCGAAACTGCGTCATCGCTCATTCCTTCCATCGTCAACGTCAGGGCGCTAAACAGGTGTCTCCCTCTTTCTTCTCTCTCTCTCTCTCCCTCTTCCTCTCTTTTCTTCCTCTCTCTATCACTTCTATGTGAACAAGGCTCTTGAACATGGCCTCGTTTATTATTGACAAACCTCCGTGAGGACATCCGTATTACCTTTACAAACTCCTACATCTACGTACACTTTTGTATAACTTAAGATATATATACCGTACCTAATATATATACCATTATTCTTCGACCTCTGTATTGTGGTACATCAATCATATATCTGATCACCTACTCCTCTCCGCGAATCCAATCCCTGCCTGGATGCAGGCTTCTCAACTGCTGGAGGGCCAATATCAATACAAGGATCTTCGCGGAGTTTGCACGATTAACACGGCGATCCGCTACTACCTTGGCATCGTCTATATCACTCGTTTCCTGTTCGATATCATACGTCACAGAGATATCGACCGAGCTGGAACTGGTTACGTACTTATATAAGGTACCTCAAAGCCGGGCTGCAGATTGATTCAAGAAGATCGTCTAGCTTGGCCATTAGATTTTGCTAGGTACTAGGTATAGAGGGCTCGAACTACGTTGGGAGAACCTATGCTCATACGATATAGCTGTGCTCTATGGTTATTCAAGAAGGGCCGCTAGATCTCCATGATTGCTACTGGGTGATGAACCGCATATTTACAGCGCCTAACTTGCTCCCCGATACGTTCTCTGCGGTTCATCGTCCATTTGTCACACTGGCATATCGAAACAATTAAAACACCTAGCCTACCTCCTACATGACTGGCTCTATACAGTTTCGGCAGCGCGGTATCATGCAGCCGTGGCCGTGGCCGTGGCGACGTGACCGCCGAAGTAGTGCCACAAAAATCAATATATCACTTATCTTCGCACTCGTTGCATCACACTGGGTTCCACGAGCTAATGCTGTTGTGTATCCGAGTAACCACGAGTTATACTCTTTCGACTACCTTGGTCCCAACAAGCTATATCAAGGGACGAGTCGTCCTTTTACAAAACGCGACAATGCAATCCCGTTAATCGTCACGAACAACTGCGGAGAAACGATATGGCCCGGGATCGGAACTCAGAACGGAGACCCTCCTGATTCCCATGGTTTCGAACTGGGACCTGGAGAGTCCAGGAATCAAACGGTTGGTCCGACTTGGCAGGGCAGGATTTGGGGTCGTACAAATTGTACTACCAATGGAGACACGGCGACGTGTATGACTGGTGACTGCTTTGGCAAACTAGATTGCGAGTATGGTGTAAGTGTAAAGGATTAAACGAGAAACGCCGTGTCAAGGCACCTAAAGTACTAACAATAGCGCAGGGTGCCGTACCCGTTACCCTTGCTGAGTTCAATCTCGCAGGTGGTGTGACTGGTAGACAGACATTTTACGACATCTCGCTCGTCGATGGCTATAATCTGCCTATAGGGGTAGTCTACCACCCGGCGGACAACACATCATACATCCCACCAAATCTGGTCAACCCCTCATGTATTGGAACGTCTGGGTATCTTGCCGTCTACAGCAAGACGGGGCTAACATATACTAATACGACTTATCCTATGCCGTACGAAGATGTACAATCCAACGCGGATTTGGCCAACTGGTGTCCTTGGGACTTCCAGGCCTTTCCTCCGGAGAAGCCGGGAGACGGGGTATATCCGTATCCGGACGACAACCTAGAGCGTCCGATCTTTGATCCATGTAAGAGCGCCTGTGCTGCCACCAACGATCCCGAAGATTGCTGCACAGGTGACTACGACGACCCGTCCGTCTGTGAACCTAGCCAATATTCGTACAATGCCAAGGCTGTGTGCCCTGACGCGTACAGCTACGCGTTTGATGATCAAACCTCTACATTTATCATCCCCAGCGGCGGTGGATGGGAGGTCATCTTCTGTCCGGCAGGACGAAGTACTAACATATTAGCCGTGTTCACGGATCAGTTGCACGAGATTGCCTCGAGCGGGAAAGTAACGTCGGACATTCTGCTCAAGGCTATGAACGTGAGCTATATTGAATCGAACGACAACGCGGCCGCCGTGGTCCACGCGCCGGTAAAGGGGCTTTCGCTTGCGATAGCCTTGGCTTTTGGTGCCGCAGTGCTTCTGGTATAAGCGTTGAGGGTGGGAATTGAGTGTACGACGAGATGTATAGGATATGAGAACGAGAGAAGGGGCTCACTGTGATATATATACCCTTACCATTGACAAGGGTCATTGGGAAAACGATAGACGGTCCCGGGGAAAAGGAATATGCTGACAGACGGCGGCTTAGGTGTAAAGATGGGGTTGGGAATTCCGCACAGGGGAGAGATTTGTCTTGCCAATGACCTAGAAATCGAGTACCTTATAAACAAACGGCTTTTAAACGATATTCCTAGATTAGATGTCTACCTCTTTACCGATATCTTCATCTATTCATCACTACCTACATAGGTATATTATATACATGTCTTTATTGGTTGATTGTATAAGTCGATATTTAAGCACGGACGATGAAGTCATCTTACCTGGTATCTATTATTAGCAGGCATCACGCAATTAGGTTTATGAGCCGATATCCATAACCCTGTCCTTGAACCTTTGATGGATAACAGTACGTACCTTGTACACTAAATATGCATACATTTATATACATACAATAAGTACCCGGTACTTCTTCAAATACGTACCTAGGTAGGTACAGGTATGTACATAGTACACAGAAGTAGTACGAACGGGCAATCAGATCCGACGTAATGTTTGAACTTTGGTCGAATTCCCAAAACTTGGAACGAAACAACAAAATTCGAGACTGTAACAAAAGAAATCCTTTTCTCGACCGCGTCTCGTCGGAAATCCCGACGAACGCTTCTCCCTTTTTCTCTTTTTTCCTCTCCTTGTTAAATTGTTTGTCTGTCCTTCCCGAACCAGTTGGCTGCTTTTTATCTTATTATAAATCGAGTACCATCAGGATGTGCAGGAAATGCATATCACCGAAAGCTCCAGACCCGCGACGCGCTGGATCACCCGTGCGAGCCCGGTGCTTCTCGTTGCTGCCGTTAGCTACGCTACATTTGTCGTCGTAGGCCGAGTTTGTTGTGGGTTATAACCTCGTCCACACCAAGCCAATTCTGATCGGGATTCGTTCCTTTACTAACGAAGTCCGGTTCCAGCCACTTATCTCATCAACGAGCGGGGTGAAGTCGGAGTAGCTATCGCCATCTTAGTTTTGTATTTCCTACTTTTCTTGTTGATGGTGGCTACCTACTTGAGAGTTATCCTGATCGTCCTTTTCGACCCCGGAGTCGTACCGCTTGGTCCGCTGGCGATAGAACGAAGGAAAGCTGCGAAAGAAAGGCGAAAACAGAGACGGCGCGAACATGATCTCGAGAGCCAGCCCTACCATGGCGGCCCCGATCCCAACCCGGATAGTCCAGGCTTAGAGCAATTTTATACCAAAGACGTCTTCGTCTGCGAATACGACGGTCGCCCCAAGTGGTGCTCGGAATGTTGTAACTGGAAGGCGGACCGGGTTCATCATAGCAGCGAGATCGGTCGGTGCGTATATCGCATGGATCACTACTGTCCGTGGGTCGGTGGCATAATAGGGGAAAACTGTAAGCTACGATGCATACGATGCGTGATACTTTGCTACGTATCCGAGACTGACTAACGACTCGCAGCCTTCAAATTCTTCGTACAGTTTACCACGTACACCGTTTGCTACTGCAGTCTCGTCCTCGGCGTCACAGCTTCGAGCCTTCGCAAGCAGATCAACGAAGGATCGGCAGACGCTCATCTCATACCTGCTATAGTGCTGGCTGCCTTCTTTGGACTCTTCACATTTCTAATGACCTTTACTTCGATGCGATACATCTTCCAAAACATGACGAATGTCGACGTGCTGGGATATCGGACCAAGGTGTACCAACTGGCCGTCCGCGTGCCGCGCGGCACCGAATCGACGGATAAGTTCAACGTCGTGACCTACCCGCTCCCGGGCCCGGACGAAGCCACGAACGGGTGGTCTAACGGAGACTTGCGGCCGATGACGAACGAGAGCAGCGGCTCGGGGGCGCAGATACTGCCGGCGGCGGCGCGCGACGACCTCGCGACGCGGACGTTCGCCGTCCTCAAGACGGAGCCCGGGCAGAACCCGTGGGACAGGGGGCTGTGGCGGAACTGGCAGGCGGTCATGGGCACGGGCGCGCTCGACTGGCTGCTGCCCGTGCGCAGGTCCCCGTGCGCGAGCCACGAGAGCCACGAGAGCCACGAGAGCTTCTACCCGATGGGGCCGGTGCTCGCCGACGTGCTCGCCCAGTACGACCTCGCCGACGTGGCGATGAGGGAGGACGGCGCGGATGCGGGCCGCGGTCTCGAGATGAAGGAGATCGTGGGCGCGGGGGCGGGCGCGGGGGAGCAGGGGGCGGATGCTCCGCGCGCGGACATATAATAATTCTTTTTTTTTCCTTTTACTTTTCCTTTCATGAGCATAGGAGTTAATAGGGCGTGTGGGGGTAGGGGGGGTTGGGGGGGAGGGTGTTTTTTTTTAAATTCTTTCTTTTTCTCGAGAGGATAAGGTTCGGGATCGTAATACATGTGTATATCTATATCCCGTGGGTATTAATTACTCTACTTTAATTACTTTACTTTACTTTACTTATTTTTAATGGGTAGTCATATGTTACTTAATAGATAATATTTAACTCTGCTGCGCGGTGTTGGGGGGGGATAGGGGTGGGTGGACTAATGGATGTGAGTGGGTGTTGCGTAGAGAGGGTTGTGTCGATGAGTGCTGCTTCTGTTGATAGTTGGTAGGTAGGTGTTGTATAGGTATAGTTCACTGAAGGATACCCGGGGTAGGTATCCTTAACGTGTACTGTACAAAGTGGTATCTTTTGGCCATGTGGTTGGTCCTTCTCGAGAGTAGGTGGGTAGCGTAGGAGAGTGTTGGTAAGGTGAACTTGGGCTTGAAGAGCGTACCTAGGGTTAGAGAAGAAGAGGGGTTTGCTCCCTCCCCTCTCCCCTTTTATATGTCTTGAGGATTGGGTACGGTACGGTGTAGAGCCCCTTTTTTTTCTTCTTCGTCTCGAACGTGCAGCTATAGAATACCACGCGAGAGGTGAGAGCTAGGTAGCGTGCCTTCTTGCTTCATGGACGCGAGACATCCTTTGCTCCGGCTGTGTGCCTTGGCTTCTTTTGGATAGGGGTAGGTAGGTAGGTAGGTATATGTAAGGAAGTCCGCTCTGCTTTCTTTCTTGTCCTGCGCGCTATAGGACTGGGGGCACTTGTATCGCCTAAGGCGGTAAGGCCTGACTTGGTTTAGCTGACTGTGTTGCCAGGGGGGAGGAGGCGGGGGGCAAAGCTCCAAGTAATGTGCGTGCTAGGTTCTTATGGCCGTTTGGAATCGCCGTCGTCGGCGCCCGGCGTGCTGGAGAGAAGAATGTACCTGTTGAAATAGACGCAGGTTATGAGGGTTATCTTGTATATTAAGAAGGTTAAGTTGTATGTGTAAGTACAGGTTCATAGATATTACATATATGCTGTTGTGGGTACAGAGCGTAGGCTCCCAGCCACCTGATATTCCGACAGTACCTACCTACCTACCTATGAGAACTGGGCCTTGGTTGCTCGGCTTTGAAGATGGGTTGGAGATGTATTAGGAGGTAGGTACCGTAGGACTGGGTCTGTTGAGGGCTAGTAATGCTTTCTTGCTCTATGCCTAGGTGGCTTATCTGCTCGCTAGGGCATTTCGATCTGTGTACGGAGTAGGTATAGGGTGGAGTAGGGCGGCTTGATTGTTAAGGGGTATAGTAGACTTACCTCTTACATTTATGAGTGTAGTTGAAAGATGTATGCTGAGAGGTACAGTATATATCTGCTTACGTAGGTGCCGATGTTCGGCTAGTAGCCCCCGTTGAGGAAAACTTGAGATAGGGGGTGAGATGACAGAATCTGTTTAGGGTCATCGTGTGGGTAACTGATGGATAGAGGAAGTTCCTTCTTAGACGACGAGATTATTCGAAACTTTACTGAGTATTATAAGTCTACGGGCAGCACGAATATTTTCTTGTTTATTTTTCCTCGTGCCGGCCATCTTTAGGTGATATTGTAACGGTAAAACACGCCTGCTCAGCACAGTCAAGAATTATTCTCCCCCTTTTTGAGTGGAATGGAGACAGGTTGAGCTGCCTCTCGTATATTCGTAATATTCTAAGTACCTCGAGGTTTATTCTATAATGAGCGTAGCTTTCATCTCTGAACCCGATGAAACGCGGTAGTAGTGTCCAACATGAGTTAAATAGCAACATGAAAACCGAAAGAAGCGAGTGCTAACCCAACCACCGCCCAAACGAACGATATCTTCTGTCTTTCTTCTGTCTTTTAGACCGTGAGGTCGCATTCTAGGGTCGCCCGTCGTCTACCGTCCGTTTTGAGAGCTGGCGTATGTTGTCGGCCAACTCTCACATTTTCTGGCAGGAATCGCATATCATATGACCGCAGTGTTGACACAACGCGTCTCGCTCGCTGAAGGCGTAATTGAAATAATCCTCCACATAGCACTCGCAGCACCTGTACATGTCGGATGTGGTGTTGTAAGGAGTATCCGCAGAGAGGGCTTTGTTGCTCCTAAGGTCCCTATCAGTAAAACTTCACAAAATTGTCGAAAGGGGTTCTCTCACATGGTGGCGAAGGAGTAGACGCTTGGTGCCGTTAGGATTTAGATAAGTGCTCAAACTCGAAGACGACGATGGGTTAAATGTGTTAGATCTGTTGATGGTGTGGGTGTAGTCTGGTAGAGCCTGGCTTTACAATCCAACCGATCGTTCTGTGGACAGGACAGTTCTTTATAACCCAGCGGTTCATGGCCATGGTACCGTCGATTTCGTGACGTGAGAGCCTCATATTCCAGGATCCGCGGGCCAAGAGCTGTGATGTGTCTCTTTCCATCGCCAAACCTCACAAAGCCCCAGAAACCTGCACACGATGTCCACCGCTTCTGATGTCTATGCGTTTCTTCGGTGACGGCTGGGGCGGTGATTAATGGGATCGAGTTATTACTTGGCACGTTCAATAGAGCCGAGAGGGTTAGGAGTGATGGCTGTGCTATGACCGGGGGTTCTCAGAACAGAAGAGACAATGCTGTTATAGATTACTTGGGGGTAGGCCGAAGATAGGAGGGGACCGGTATGTGAGACCGGGAAAATCGGAGAAGGAACCTTGAATATCAAGCCAAGTCGCGTGTCGATAATGCTATGGACTAACCTATGTCATAGACCTCCCGAGGCGCAGGAATCTTGGGACGACGGGCTGAAAGTATAAGCGAGGTCGAAGGGCACGTCTTACCGGCGCTGTCCATCAAGGTTAAGTCGAAGTGGGAGGAACTGTTATGAACAGATGCCAGAGATATAGTTCATGATATCGCTTCGTCAGGATAACCCAAGCTTGTGCTGCATCAGGGGGGGATGGGTGCCACGAGGTTCAGTGATCTTGATGCAGGCTGATCCCCCAAGACGGACAGATAGCGTAATGTGTTCATCACATCACTCATCCGAGTTGAGAAGGATGACGACAATTCATCAGGAAAGGCACACCGAGTACTCGCTGCTGAGGTAACAGCACCCATGTCTCGTCAGAGTATAAGATGTTGACCGCATAGGTTAAGAGCATATGTCAAAGGTCTCGTGAGCAGCGAGATCGGCATGTAGACCCGAGTTATACTTGTTATTCACAGCTACCTTGTTAGCGATTTTGATAGTCCTCCCCGGAAAAACTACCAAGATTTCTTCGGGTATAATGTTACGATCAAAGTAGAATCTGCGCCCCCGTGTACTGCCATGGCCGCCTCAGATATGGCCCAACATCGACCGTTATGTGCAGTCGATTTTCTGTATAAACAGATATTTGATGAAATAACGAAGACTATGAGATATGGGCAACTTTGAGACTGAGGAAGGCTGGAATTAGCATAACCTAACATCTGACCTCCAAGCCTCACAACGGGCACATCATCTCGCAGCCCAACTACCCCCATATCACAATAAGACGAACTAATGCCGAAAAGGTGGATACTGCCTGAAGGCACTCACGGAAATGATCATAACTGTCTGCCAAGTCTAGATATCGGTGCTCGTTATAGTATATTGTTCGTGAGCTGCTGAATTTGTGGACCCCCAAGCTCTGGCATCGCTGCTCAGACTGGCGGACATGGTTGAAAACGAGCGGATTTTATACAGGAAATATTCGAACCTGTAAGTGGAGATTAGGCAAGTATCGAAGATGGGACGGTATCGGCCTGGGGGTGCCTTATGAGATCGATTATCTACTGCAAGGGGACGGACATTTGACATAAGGTCTGTCTCGCTACGACGCCAGATCGTGTCTTTCACCCGATGACGTGGTAGCAGATGTTACTTTCCGATCCAAAGGGCAGGAATCTGTGTCACTTGACGAGTATCCTACAGGAAAGGTAGGTAAGGTATCATGATTCATGGGCCTGGGACTTCCTTATGGGCAACGTCGGTACTCGCGAGGCACATCTGAAAAGGGGGCGGGACCAAGAGAAGTTAATTACCTTCTAGTGTTCGCATACTCATACCGTCTGTCGTGGAACTCGCGAGGGTTACACTTCATATGGGATTCTCACAGCGACTCTATAATTGCGATGGCGGAAGAACCGGAACTAGGAGAATGACGAACTTGTCGGCCCTACGAAATGGCGGCGGGTAGGACAAGAAACCAACGGGGAAGGCGAAGGTGAAGATCCTATTCGCGTTTCCGTCGAGGGCATCTCGTCGCGGCCCTTAGCGAGCGGCTGCCAGCTAGACCGGGGGACGCCTTCGAGAGAGCTATGATGTTGTATAACGCAAAGTACCTACCTCCTCCCATCGCCACAAGCCACGGATCGTTGCGATATAGCAGCCGTTTCCCGTACGCTTTGACATCAGCCGCCATTAAGGTGGGGGAGGCTCACGTCGGCCACGTTTATTGCGTACAGCAGCTCCTAGGAGAACGTGCTCAGCACGAGGGACTTGGTCTATCCTAGGCTAAAAATTGCAGATTTAGCGTTTGTTTTCAGCTCAGCCTGGCATGCACGTAACCCAAGATTCTCGGTGGAAGCCGAAAAAAGGCTACTTACCTTACCTCTTTCCCCTTGCTACGACTAAAAAACTTTTCCTTCTCAGCCAAGGTACGCTTGCAAGCTGGGCGTCTATACGGCGGGCTACGGCGGGCTACGGAGGTGGTAGGAGGTAGGTTAGGTAAGTATACGGCCGTCTTGGTCGATGTCGCTGCCGCGTTGGGCTCTAGACCCCCCTCCGGGGTCGAGGACTACGATCTACTACGGCTTGTACAGAAAGGGGAAACTCGAGTCGGGCTGGAAAAGCTGAGTCATGGTGAAATTTTTTTTTCTCTTTTTTATCAGCGCTACACTTTTCCTACCCTACAAGGTATGTTACTGGGGAAAGAGAAAGGAAGCCTCAGCTCTAGACAGAAGGATGAAAATTCTTCTCCGACATAGCTGCATACCTCCTGACTCCGCGTTCTCCCGTCCTATGTCCTGTAGGTTCCTAGACGAACTTCGACCCGGCCCGGAACCTTGTTTTTAGGCGACGGCGAGGACGGCTTAGAGATATTACCAGGGAAAGGTATGCAGCGGAGAAAGGTTAATCTGGCCATTGGATGGACAACACAATGTGATATCTCAGGGACAAAGAAATGTTCGTATTAACTACATGTTATCGCTCATACCATATTGATGACGAATAGAAGCTGTATAGGAAGAAGTGATGGCACGATGTCTTTGCGACAATAGCTTGTGAAGTTACATCGTGGTAGACGATGAGATTAATCCCGGCATCCGGTTTTCGGGAGGACATGCTGGAACAGGGAATCATTCCTATTTCTTTTTGCTTTTTATTTACAGCTCGACTTTTCGACTTGAAAAGGGGGGGGATGAATTGCTATATATATGGAGAGGTAGGTATGTTTATAAGTTATAAGTGTAGTTACGTGGTACCTAAATTATATATTCATATTTGTGTGTAAGTAGGTAGGTACGTGAATATATCATATGCTTCGTCTCTTACACACTCCTATTTTGAATAGGATATATATATATATATGTGTTTTGAAAAAAAAAAAAAAAAAGACGACGATCCTGTCGCTACATAGGCGAGCCAATCATAATGACCAATCCATTTGTGAAGGCTTAGGAACACAACATCCCAAGTCTTTTATTCGTCCTCGGAGTTGTGACAAGCATTGATCTGATATCACGGGAACATAAGACGTTGGCCGGGGAGATGCTAGCCGGAGAGATGCTGACCGGGGAGATGCAAGGAGAAGGATGAGGAAGAGGAAGAGGAAGAGAAAGAGAAAATGGATACAGGCTTACAAAGTCTTAGGTCATGTGTTTACGAGCTGAGGTAACCAACCCGTTCTTTTATTATTTCTCGTCTTCTTACATATCTAACATTTAAAGTACTAGATACTTTAGTGGTTATGCGACTATCAAGTATTTAGTCTCTTAACGAAGGGTACATGACCATAGTACGAAGCGTGGTAGCGCGTTTCTAAGCACTTAAACTTTGCTAGGTACTTCATCGACCCGCATCCGCGTTTTTTGACCTGTCAACCCGTCACCTCGTCACTCCGTCACTCCGTCATCCCGTCACCCCGGAGTAAATCTTTTCCACCTTTACTAAATCCGGTATTCTATCCTCCGTTATCATCACTTCTACTAATCCTATCGGTGCCGGACCGAATACTTCTACCTGCGTCACTTATAAAAGTGTCACAAAAAGCCGGACACCCGGTTCGGAAGAACTCCATCTCGGTTACACACCCGCATCTCTTATTCCCCGGTCATGAAGCCGCCTTGTCTTCTTACTCCGCCGTTCTCCCCGATCTGAGAGCTGCCGAGTACCGTGTTGATCTATCGTCTACGCCGTAAGTGAATATGGCTTCGTCACAAATCGGGATGTCTTCACCCATTCATGGTACGGGGCGACGTAAGTCCCAGTTTACGTACAGACAACTCAGTCTGTTGGCTTCTTACTCAACTTCATCTCCCCTGCGTGTCATCGCCCATATCGATCTAGATGCCTTCTACGCCCAGTGCGAGATGGTGCGTCTCGGCATCGCCGAAGATCAGCCCTTAGCAGTCCAACAGTGGTACGTATAGCATTGACGCCTTCACCTATCTCCGACTCCTACCACTGCCGACTTACAAGATAAAAGGCAAGGCCTGATCGCCGTCAACTATCCTGCGCGATCTTTCGGCATAGGTCGTCACTGCACCATCACTGACGCAAAGAAGCTCTGCCCAAATCTCATCGCCCAGCATGTTGCTACCTGGAAGGAGGGTGACGAGAAGTGGGCCTATCGCGACGATGCCGCCTCCCACATCGGCACTCACAAGGTCTCTCTCGACCCCTACAGGATTCAGTCTCGTAAAATTGTCGCACTCATCAAAGAGAGCCTACCGTCGAACTTACAGAAGGTCGAGAAGGCGAGCGTAGACGAAGTCTTCCTTGACTTATCCGCGCATGTCCATTCGATTCTCTTACAGAAGTTCCCAGAATTGGCTAATCCTCCCCCCTACGACGACCCCTCAGAAAATTTGCCTCTCCCTCCGGTAACTGCTCTTGACTGGCAAGCGGATGCTCTCGTAGACCTCGAAGACGCAGAAGCCGAGGTCGATGATCCGGACTGGGACGACGTAGCTATCCTCATTGGGTCGGAGATCGTCCGAGACATACGCGCCCAGGTTCGTCGAACACTAGGATACACATGTTCGGCGGGTGTAGCTGGTAATAAGATGCTCAGTAAGTTGGGCTCTGGCTATAAGAAACCCAACCAGCAGACAGTCATACGCAACCGTGCTGTACGGCACTTCCTATCCGACATGAAGTTTACTAAGATCCGGAACTTGGGGGGCAAGCTTGGCGACCACGTCGTGTCGACTTTCCAGACGGAGACGATCAAGGATCTGCTCTCCGTCTCAGTGGATCAGATGAGACTTAAGCTGGGTGACGACACCGGGGTCTGGCTGTGGAATACGATCCGCGGCATCGACTCGAGCGAGGTCAACTCGCGCACGCAGATCAAGTCGATGCTGTCCGCCAAATCCTTCAAGCCCAGCATTAAGAGCCAGGAACAGGGCGTCAAGTGGTTACGAATCTTTGCAGCCGACATATTCTCTCGATTGGTCGAGGAGGGTGTTCTCGAGAACAAGAGGCGGCCGAAGACGATCAACTTGCATCACCGCCAGGGGGGTCAGACCCGCTCGCGACAGAGTGGCATTCCCCAAGGGCGGATTCTCGATGAGGCGACTTTGTTCGAACTTGCCAAGACGCTGTTCAGCCAGATTATCCAGGAAGGGAGGGTCTGGCCATGCGCGAATCTGAGCCTAAGCGTGGGCGGGTTTGAGGACGGGGTTACCGGCAATAGAGGTATAGGCGCCTTTTTATTGAAGGGAGAGGAAGTACGCGAATCAAGAGGCACGTCTCCCAGAGCGTGGGAGGAACCCACGCATGAACGACCGGAGAAGAGACGACGGGTTGACACTCCCGGTATCCAGCGTTTCTTTTCTAAGAAAGGGAGTTCCTCCGGTGGAGATGCTGGGGTGGACATGGACGACAACGCAACAGGTACGGGTAAACCCCAGGCTCGGGAGGCAGAAGCTTCGCCGAACCGAACGGGAAGTCCCCCACAAGAGCCAATCATGGACTACATCAAGGTGTGTACGCGATGCGATGCACGGTTCGAGGGCGCCGAGGCCCTACAGAGCCACCTCGATTGGCATCTCGCCAAAGACCTTCAGGACGAAGAACTTGGCAGACAGAGATTCGCCGGCCCCCACACCACCGCATCACGAGGCCAGAAGACTGCAGCTGCGTCGTCGTCTTCATCATCATCTAAGAAGCTTACGAGAAATAGCGCCTCTAGCAGTAAACTCGAGCACGGGCAAAGTAAATTGAAGTTTGGATGAAGTTGATAGCTAACATGCCACCCAACCCGAAGCGAACGCTACTGTGTGTTCCTTGTTAGGCTCTCATTTCATCTATCCGTCCAAATGAAGTGCTTCTTCTAAATTGTCTCGCGTTCATCTATGGCGTGTGATATAGGGGGAGGAAGTATTAGTAGGCCCACTATCATGCACATTCCCCTATCTTTGAAGTTGAACGATATGATCCGAAACCGCCTATGGCATTCTATCCTGGGCATCGATGGCTTATGCCGTTGATTTAATGTTAAAGACAGCAAATCGCTCGGGCATCCGGCGCGGGACGGAAAAGAACAACAAAGGACAGTAAGGGAAAGGGGGAAAAAAATCATGATCCAACAAAAAATGTCGGTCTGCACGACCCACAAACCTAAGGCACAAACAACTACTTCGGTCCTAGAACGTTATGTAGGTAGGTATAGCGCCATGGTGGTGCGGATAATTTGAGTGGATTTGACCATGAACTGACGCTGATAGCTCAATTCGAAGTTTCGAAGTCAGTCGTTTAAGTTCCAGAGAAATAAATACATAAGTCGGGAGAGGCGTGTGTAGGCGTGTATGTGCGTGTGGTGTATGTGTGTGTGTGTGTATGTATGTGTGTGCATGTGCGAGTCGGCGAGACTGCCCATCGGTCTCACGAGCGCTACGACATACTGTGCCACCATCTGCCACCATCTGCCCCCAATCATCATCACATGCGGCATAAGAGGTCTGACTCTTATCTCACTCATAACCTGACGTACTTATCATAAGGTACTACGTTAAAAAAAAAGACCAGAAAAGATCTCAGGAGGCTCTAATAATCAGATGTGTGTACGGCATGACAGAATAAGCAACGGCGTCAGTGCCTGGTACGAGAAATGACAAGTTGGAAATTTTTATGCCGCCACCCGTCCTTACAGTTTGACAGGTACGTATATGCCTAGGCGTTGGATGGGATAGGATAGGAACAGGAATAGGAACAGAAATAGGAATAGGAGAGAGAAAGGAGTTGGGATGAAAAAATGTTCAATCTGAAGCGAGTGATGTCGCAAGGCGACCTAACAGGTAAACAACTTACCCTGCCCTTTTCGCCCTTTTCAACTTAGTGAAGATTGTGTATTTGCCATTGCCGTCATGTCACAGGAATGGGCCGAAGATGGTATTGATTGGCTGACCGACGCTTTTAGGCATCCAACGATGCAGCAGACGCTACTCTTTTTGGGCTCGGGTGCATTGATACCCAACCGCGCGAGAACAGGCATTTCCAGATTTTTGTTTTTTTGACAGCCTGCTTTTTTTTTGTGTAGTGTTGTTGCCCATCCTTCTTTCTATTCACAGTGCCACGTCTCGTTACCCATCCATACCGTTCAGAGCTCATGGACTGATTCTTTCCTTTCTATGTCTCTCTCTCCCTCTCCCTCTCTATCTCATCTCTCGCGCCTAATCGCTTCAAGCGGGATGAGACCATCTGTAAGTGGCGGGACCTTGTCCCAATATATCTGGTCACTGAGATTGGGTTCTTTTTCTTTCTCTTAGGTACGTCTCGACCATAATGACGGTGTCGGTCCAGCCAAAACGACGCCAATTCCGTCTCCGTAGTAAGAGTAGCAAGAGTTACTCTCTCTCCTACATAATATGGTACCCTCTTTTTTTTTATATTTCATTTGGAAAAGTGCTTGATCCGTAGGGTGTGAACCCGAACCACAAAAGTATAGGACAATGCCCCTCGAGTGGGTTGGATTTTACCCAAACCTAAGGGTGGGACGTGTGCGTGTATAATAGGAAGTGTAGAGAACCGCGTCCCTTCTGCCCAGGAGGTCATTTTTTAAGAAAGTTTCTTGGTCTTCTCCCTAGGCGGATTCCTGAAGCTCACCAAGCCCGGTGCGAGAAGAGTAGGTTTCCTCAGAAACGGAAAATATTTTTTTATTATAAGCCAAAATAGCCCAATCCATAACGGGCGACCGACGAAATAATTTCTCCACCGACGGCTTCTTTAAGTAGTAAAAAAAAAGAAATTGCAACACACATACAAGTCCAGGATCCCCAAGTCTCTTCCTTGGGTTAGCTCCTCCGTCGATAAACAGCCTTCTTCCCGGGAATCATCGTCGGTCAACGTCAGTTTGGCCAGGACGAGAACAGGAGAAGCACGGTTATATGTACGGATTGGCCGATCACGACCAAGCGTTGCATCGAAGAAGAAAAAGTAGCAGCAGCAGCAGCAGCAGCAGCGGTGCGGGTGTTTGTTGCCTCTTAATGCGAGACATACGGACACCACCAGCCATCCATCCCTCCCACATTCGGAAATCCTAGACGCTAGCCCTGTGTTGCTGTCTTGTCAAATTGAATCCAATCCTATCACCAGCCACATCTTCTTCCAGGTTACCCTGGTACTTTCTTTTACCTTACTGCATGGTACCCAAGTCTAGAAATTCGATTTGAGATTCTGGATTTAACGATAGCGACTTATTAGTCTAGGTTCAGGTTCTGGCTCTGGTCCTGTCTATACCCCAAGCCTTCCTCCTAAGCCCCCTCCTCCCTCTTTCGCTGGCTGCTGCAACAGACGTACCGTTCCCGACTTGTTGGACCCCGTCGCTGCGCGTCACTCACCATCCACCGGGGGATCGTTTCTATCTCTTCCGCCTCCACCAACTCGCGGTAATCAGGGGCGAGAAAGCCTTGCTGAAGGTTCCCCTTCTATTAAGCTGCATCTCGAATTGAACACCACTTGGCCATTTAGCCATTTGGCTCTACGTTACGCTACTACGTACATACGTACATATTGTACTTATTATTATACGTTGGTTGCCGTTCTTCGGTAACACTCATTATTCGGTTCGCCTTGTTACCGTTGCCTTATGATATAACCATTCGTCTTATTACTATTATTATTATTATTATCATCACTATTACTATTATTACACTTCTGTTATTCTTCCTCTTCTCACATAAGGCTTCCTCTCGGCCAACCATACTCTCCCACGAGCATCCGTACTGTATCAGTGACACCGCTCCACCGTGTCCGCAAACATCGGTAGCTCATTGGTCTTGCTGCCTCGCCCGGAGAAAGACATCTTACCCTCTCAGCTGATAGCCATTCGCTACCCCCCCTTCCTAATAATAAGTGGCTTATCTGTCCATACATCCTTGACGTTTTTCTACTGCTATTACATATCTATACGCACTTCCAAGTTCCCAACAAGTGGAAGAAGTGGCCTCTTTCTATTCTATTTTTTCTACAGTACTACAGTACGGTTCCATCGCCAAGCACACCGTATTATTTCATTATCCTACACGTACGGCAAAATCACCTCAGGTCCAGCTGTTCGTGACTCTGCAAAAGCCCTGTAGGTCACCATCGCCACCCGTTAAGGATTGGTCCGCACGCCCGCGCCACCATCCCTGCCCGGGCCAAGCTGGTGTCGCCATTGCGTGTGCTTTTTGGACCCTTTCCCCTAATAAGCCCCTCCTTTCGCTGCCAGTAGGACTTTTATTGTACCGCAGGTCCCATTTCTACAGACCCACCAAGTAGAGAAGAGGAAGAAGAAAAGAAAAAAAGCGTCTGCCGCCCTTTTCTCCTCCCCACCACCCAACTCCTTCCGTCCTCTCCAACTTCTCGACCGCTCGTTCCTCCAGTGTTCGCCCTTTAACGTTTGCTGTCTCGTCTTTCTATCCTTCCTTCTCTTATCCTCTAATCGACATCGACGAGTAATTTCCCTTATTATCTCCTCTCCCACACGCAAACGCACACGCAAACCATGTCTAGAAGACCGGCGGCGTCGGGCAGCAGTGCGCTGCCTCCTCAAAACCGTCAGAATGAGTACTTCGTGCCGAGAGACGGCATCGACCGTGAGGTTATCACGGCCGATATCTGCCGTTACCTGGGAAACGATGCTCTCGTTCGACCTGGCACTTATGAGGTAAGACTTGTCTGATCTGCATTTATTGCGTTCTTGTCGAGGTCGACGCTGACTTTTCATGCGTTGCAGAACCCTCAGAGCGGACAGATCATTCAGGGATACTACATAAATGCCTATCGTAACCTAACAACAGTAAGCTTCCTTGTCCTCCTCCTCCTCCTCCGCGCGATAGAAATTTCCGAGGTCGAAATCGCAATCACTAACCGGGCGTCGCTCCCAACGTTAGGCAATGATCGAAGATTTGAAAGCAGACTCCGCGCGATGGGATCAAGAAAGGCGGCAGCAGTCAGCGAGCCGTAATAACCCCTCCGGAGGTACTATTGCCTCGAGAGATTCGAACGGCGTATATGTCAGACTCTCTAACTCCCCTGTAGTCCAGTATCGCAATTCGGATACGCATCAGTCCCGTCAGTACTACGGACCAACTGAGAGCGGATTCTCGTCGGCGAACCCGAACAGGGATCCGTACGGTGATGCTACGCCCAGATATCCGGGGACCGGTTCCGCAGGATATACGGGAGCCGCTGGCTCCTACGCAGGACAACAGTATCCTCAGGGTGGGTATAGCGCTCAGCAAGGATATACTACTCAAGGAGCACAATTCCAGTCCCCTTCTGCAAGTGTGGGTTATCCTCCCATGCCCCCGGCAGGATTTGGCCAGGCCGGCCCGGACCCTCCCTTCCAGCTGGTTGGAGCGGACTCTAGAGTGGCCTCAAACCCGCAGGCCATGTACAATGATCCGTACTCGGGCTCAAGAGACCCCAGGGATGCCAGGGATCAGAGGACTCCTATTACCACAATACCTGCCAGTAGGACAGCTTACGCAACTTCAGGACCACCGGCAGCACAGGGCTACCCACCTTCGGCGTCCGCCAGTGGCTATTATCCGTCGAACCCATCTCCGTCGAACCCTGCCGGTGCCTACGTCCCTACCGTTCAGCCTGGAGATCCGTTCCTCGGACGCGGTGCGTACACCACAGGTTTCTGATTTACCTCCCTATTCCTATTTCTGATTGTTTAGCGTCTCCAGCAGGCACAACGTCCTACAATTCAGCACAAGATCCACAGTATGAGACAACCCCTGCCCCTTCTGCCCGCAGTTCAACAGCAGCACCCAGTACTCAACTCCAGAATAGTGGACAGTCATCAGCAGCAGCAGCACCGCGGCACCGTGACAGGGATAGCGTCGACCGCCATACCGATTCCAGGCACTCCCACCGGCCTCGTCGAAACTAAACCTCCCTGGAGTGTATGCGGCCGACTTTTTCCGTCTTGCCTGTGATACTTCATGACTGGTTGTTTCATTATCTGAGGATCCCTAGGATTTGGAGTCCCGTTTGCCGCAATCCGTGGTCTTTTTTTTCCGGAATTTTTTGCCATGCAAAAAGAGAAACGAAAAGAAGAAGAAGAATGAAAGAACGAGGAAAAAGATACAACCGGGTTTTGAATTTGGCAGACCTTTCTGAGTGTCTTGCGCAGTTGCAAAGTTTGCGACTTATGAAATAATGTGTTAAAAAACCCGAATATCTTTTTTTTCCTGAGGACCTCCTGGATCTGGATTCTGGATCTCCCCATCCCCCCTTTTAAACCACCACCACCATCACCATTATTCTACCATACCAGGGAACGGCTTTTTACTACGAATAACTGCGCTCATGATCTATCTTTCTCTGGGGACCAGAATGGATAACGGCGTATTATGACGGGGACTTCGTTACGATTTGCATATGGGTGGGCCTCAATTGACTTGACTGACGACGACCATTGTTTTCTCTCTGCTATCTCTATGCCCTCTGTACGGAGTTGGCCTTCTGCCACAACAAATTTTTATACCAGGCTCAAAGCCGGCAGGGAAAAGAAGTTTTTTCTTTTTTTTTTTCTTAAGTATTACTTTTTTTTTTAAACTATTATTGGTTAGTATCTCTATCTACGGATCATCATCTCCTGCCAACTTGCTGTCCGGGTCCAGCCGATGGAGAGGCTATTTTGTTTTCAAAAAAAAAAACTTCCCAAAGGTTTTTTTTATTGCGAATTCCATGGCCAGTTCGCGGATGTGCATTACGGTGAGATGCTGGAATGAAATTTCTACTAATAGATAGGGCTCGAGATCCGGACAGCAAGGTGAGCACTGGACGGATTGTATATATATGCCAACCATTCCTGCGAAGGATGACTCCCAAGACTTCAATACTCTTATTTGCCTGGCAATCCCTTTGCGGACTTCTTTCTCCTGAATCGCAACGTGCATGTGCTACTGACATCAACAGGCTTTCACCTGGGAAGGGGAAGAGAGACCATCCAACGCACCAATTCCAAGGGGCGCACTGCTCAAAGGGGACATCACCGGAAATACCAATTGGAACACCACAGGATTGATTGATTCCAGGACTCTCCAGCAAATTTCTCAAGTGGATTGGCACCAAACTGGACTCAACATTCTTGGACCTGACCTCAGAACCGCGGAGGCTCAAGATCTGGCTCATGGACAATTGGCATGCCTGCCATGTGGGATCGCTTAGTCTGAACAAGACTAGACACCCGCCCTCCCCCCCCAAAAGAAAGAATTTTCGAAGTCGCTGAAGAATCTTCATCATCAGCTTGACGACGTACAGGTGAGACCTCACGCCCTAAGCTCTGCTGCTGCAAGGACTACCCGTTTCTCCAATCTGCTCTCCCGTGACTCGTCTCCTCATCAACCTCTACCTACCTATCTATGACTTGAGAACCGAGGATGTCTCCGGGACCCGTCGCGTCCGCCTCGTCCAGGTGAACATGAACGTGACGACACGCGGGTGAGTTAAGAATGGCCCGCCCGCCCCCTCGACTTCCGCCGGACTCTCAGACGCGGGCGCTGCCTCGCCCCTCGTCTCCTGGGACAAGGAGGGGATACACCCGGCGCCGGACGCCACGGATACTCCAGGTGCCTGACCCTTCTTATGTTGGTACCTACCTAAGGTATGCACTCATCCGCACCACGGGACCCGCCGGAGACTCAGAGTTGTGCGGGTACGGGCAGACCCGCTGGGCTGCCTTACCTTGCCTTACCTTACCTTACCTTACCTGACCGTGCCGTGTCGTGTCGTGTCGTGTCGTGTCTTACCTCGGCTACTCTCCTGGACAGGACATCTCGGATCCGGCCTCGCATCGGCAGAACTACTCCCCGGCCCGGGGGGGAGGGGAAGGGAAACCAGGACCTGGTCTTCGTAGCTTTTGACCGGAGGAGCGACGGCCCGCGCGGACGACTTCTCTTCCTGGCCCAGCTCGGCCTAGACGCTAGATCCGGAACCATCCGTCCTCGCGACACATGAAGAAGGGGGGCATATATATGTACCTGGCGGAGTACATGGCTTCCCCCCTCTCTCTCCGGCCCCCCCGGATCCGACTCCTGGAGGCTTCGCTTGGTTTTTGCACCCCCTGGTATCCGGGCTACGGGGAAGGGGCTCTAGCGCTTTCCGACTGGCGGTGCGAACGAAGGACTTGTTAATCTGTCTGCGCGGATGTTTCCTCGACGTATGTCTTGATGCTCGCCGCTTTCCGGACTGGGACCGGAGCTTGACTACGTAGGGTGGGGGAGAAAGTGCATGGTGTGTGTGTACGTCGCTGGCTAGCGGGTAGAGTGTAAGGCCTGTCTGTCTGTTTGTATGGGGAATGGCTGGCTGGCTGGCTGGCTGGCTGATGCGCGCGTGTTGTGTCGTATCGCCTGTCTGGGACATTTAGGGGGGGGGGAGAGAGATCAGTGTGTGTGTGTTGGTTGGTCGTACAGAGAGTATCTGTCTCCTAGCCCCGGACGGAGGCTTCCTGGTTCTGCGTGGACTTTGGGTGGGTTTAGGGATCGGGCTGGGGATGTGTTGCCGCTGCTTTGCTGCTTTGCTGCCTCTGCTCGAGCTTGCTTTGGTGTTGTGATGGATGGCGGGTAGGAGATTCTGAGAGCGTGTGGTTTTTCATATGCTTCTTTTCCTTCCTACGGCGTTTCGTTTCTTATGTTTTCAGGGTGGCGATGGGTGAGAGTTGCCGACTTGTGTGGGAGATGAAATGGGATTGGGTCTTGGGGGGGTGGGATGAGGAGGTGGTTGGTAATGTCTGTTCATACCCGTGTATGTGTATGTACGGCGTGTTGCGTCTGGTATTGCTTAGATGGTTTAATTCATTTGCCCTTTTTTTTCGTTGCTCTATCGACTGGGTGGATAGGTATGTATGTATGTATGAAGATGTATGAGCGTATACGACTAGCCTCTTAAGGTACCTAGACTGCTTGCCGTCTTGAAAAAGACATGAGTATAGGTATCGTTTGTCTTTCACGGTGTTGATATATCCTACTGTATCTGCCCTCGTGTCTATGTAATTCATGCCTTCGTCTATTCTTTTCTAGGTACTGGCTATTTTTTCGTCTGTATATGCCTTGTATCTGCTTGTAGCGTGTTTGGGACGTGGTCTTGCCCTGGGTGTACAGGTACTAGATCACTGCCACGTAGGTACCTACCTAGTACGCTTCGAAGTAAAGAAGTGCGACGAATCGACAGAACTGGCAGTGATGGAAATACCTGTCTCTTTCTACCTCACATATCTATTTCGACGCCTAACATTTATACGCATCATCTGTCTATTATCAGAGCTAGTGACATTATAGATCTATCAGACACTCTATATGCATATAGTCTTTCTATCTTTTCTGAGAGCGTTAGAAAAGGGGAGAGGAGAGAGGCACGGGAGACGCCGAGTGGTTTGATCGGGAGTGAGTGGTGATTCTAATATGAGGATGTAAATGGACGAAGAGTTTCAGCCTCGGACTTATTGGGGCAGGTATGTCACATCCATTTTTAAGTACTATACTTATGTTATACGACTATCTGCCTATGTTAATATCAGGTACTTACCTCTTAGCAAACACGGAGGAGAAAAGTTGAACATGTAAATGGTTTTATCATGCGTGTTCAATTTGGTTCTGTGTTCAAGTATCATCTGCTGTTATTAGCTGTGTCATTTCGAATAACGTTAACAGGGTAACTAATCGCGCTGTGTAGACAAGTGGTAGATCTATCGACGCAACTATAGCTCGAAGCCTGGAAACGGCGTAGTGATGAGGGATAGTGATCTTAGGACGAGGTGAACGTGTTATAGAGCATACTTCTGTTGAAGTTGATGTTATAGTCAGGTACCCTGCTTACTTGAAATTTGCACTTGAGTAATTGACTGAGCCATACGGAGCATCAGGAGTTAGGAGAGGGGATGGGGGCAGAGAGAAATGAGATGGGTGGTGTGTATACAGCTCAGTGCAAAGGGCGTGTAACTTGTGAAGCTGCGGTAAGTGTGTGGCCTAGGGTAGGTATACACCGAAGGCACCACGTAGTTGGTCAGTTTCTTTTCATGGAATAGACTGACTATGTTCATTTGGTAGGTACCTTATTAGTTGGTCTATATATCACTTTACATCTATACGAATCTTTAAATTGTACGTCTTCCTCGATCAACATTGTGACATGACAAAGAAGTGAGATACCCCTTATGTGTTACCCCCCCCTAGTCTTCGCCTACCCATGACTTGTGTTGCCAATAGAGGCCAAAAGAATATGAAAATGGGCAGCTAAGGCTAACGTGACGTCTCTAATGGAGATAACAGGTAGGTAATCTAACTTGCTGTACTATATCAATCTAGGATCCGTCCTCGAAGGGTTGCTTAGGGGTACCCTCCGCGGGCGAGTATACACTCAGCAAATAACTTGGATCCGAATAAGCAGTCTAATTCAGGATCTGAGATATTCAAGTGAGATCTCTGTGTGTAATACTTGCTCCTGTGGTAGTCACCGAACTTTACCTGGCTACCCCTAGCACTCCGCGATGTTCTTACAAAGGTGACTTACAGCCAAGGTGGTGTCATTCTAACATCCTATCCACGAGAGATGATTACGTGGGTGGCAGGTTATAACTTATATGTGTGCCTAATTATCGCTACTGAGCTCGAAGAGCGAGATATATAGGAGGTAGGTTATCTCGTGCCTCATATGCTCCGTTGACAGCCTAACGCAGCGAGGCTACCCAGGTATGCTCTGTGTGGTTCTAAGATGAGGACTTAAAAGGATTGGAGGTAGAGATGTGAGAAACATTTCCGTAGATGTGGCCGTGAAATTTAGATAGCATTTCATAATATACGAACTATAATCTACGGATATACCTGTAGCTATTATTCGGGTGTATGTTTGTAGATGAAGTCCGGAGCCTTACTGCAGGGTTTTGAGCCGCATTGCCATGTCGTTGCCCGTCCTTGTAAAAAAGTGAGTTTTTATGAGAAAGTTGCACATTTAAACATGACAAGAACTGATGGAAGCCTCGCCAGTTAGACTGAGATCGTCACTGGTGGCTTTTTAGGCTTGAGCGAACTGGTTTGCCTGTACATTTCGGTGGCGTTTTGCCACCTGATATACCGAGCTGGCTGTTTATTCCTCCTCGTCCTCCGAGGGCTTCCTCGAACTATCCCTAGCCTAAGGTATCGTGACGTAGGTACGATTGTTGACGCACGACTATTTCTACCTATCAGAAAGTCGGTAAGGGCAGGTTAATTCAATGGGCAAACGGGCACGTGGACTGTCTATCCCGTCAGCTATTCTGCATCTCTCGTGTTGTGTGATAGGTAGAAGTTGATCTGTCAGCTGACACTTTTCGAGTAGCTAGGTCGTTCGTATTACCTAGGACTAGTTCACGGAATATTTATTCTGTGGTGTTCGAGGGTTGATAAGCCCTGTGTCGTCACTATGGGCTTTCTTATTCTAGATCCAATAGATCTCAGATCCAATGAGAGCCCGATGAGTTCTTAACACCATTTACATAGACCTCATCTCATAAGCCCAACTTATTCTCAGTACTGCTACCAGTAAGAGTCCGTAACTAACACATGGATCTAGGCGTCAATATATCATACGTACCAGGCTATATATAACATAATTCGTTCCGGCTCTTAAACGATACCATGGTGAACACGCGAGCAGGGCCGACCAATGATAGATAAAGGTATCCCATTGTCATTGTGGTGTTTACAGGGCATGTAATGTAAACATGTGAATTGATGGCTTGTTACATTGTATAATTGTTAACGCTCAAGAGACTCGAACAGGGGAAGGCGAGCAAAGGATTCCTATTAGAGAAGCTAAACATAGGGAACCATGGGTTCGAATCCAGCAAACTTAAGGTCATGATATCAACTCGCATCCGGATGGTCACCCCCTACTTGCTGTATAAGTGAATACGTATATAGATCTCTGCAAGACCGGGGCACGGGTAAGACTAGGAAGTATCAAGGTCGGGCACAGTTAGAGATTGTCAGGGGGTGATTGATTATAGAGAATGTTTGGTATGAATTGGATTGCAAGGCATAATAAATGAAAATAAATAGAGAATCTTGACTCGAGACCTGCAAACATGACCATCCAATCAGAATCATGCATAAGGAGAGAAATGATTTTGGGTAGCAAGTGAATGATTTATTATGTTGGGCATTGTTAATAGGAAATCTGTATAGCATCACTTTTATCATTTATTACTATGTTAGAAAATATAAAGTAAAAAGAAAAAGGGGGAAAAGGGAAAAAGGGAAAATTATTTTATTTTAAACAAAGTCTTCGAATAAAGTGTGGGGGAACATTGGCAATATTTCGAGGGGAAGGCGGCAAGCGTGGTAGTAAACTGAGTTACGGTTACCTGGTTACTTCATTCAGACCTAAGGGGTACATAACCTATAAGGTACCTGCCTTGTTAGATGTACTTCTTGAACATTTAGGTAGTACATACTCCGTACATCAACATTGAACATAGAAGGCGGTCTGTTTCCGACTGCCTTCGGCTTCCCATGTTCAGCGGGCTTACTTCCTTCCGGGTTAGACCCTGCTTTGCTTTTGTTGTCTTTGTGTACATGCCACAGGACCCTTCAAATTGTAGTTATCAGGTACATAACTAATGCATTTATTCACATTCTCTTCGATCAATTTACTATGTACTCTTTTAATCGCCATGTCTTATCTTCTACCATCCATTCCAACTCTTCCACTTGTATCTTACCCTGACGAGAGCGGAACAATACATTGTAGTAAGAAAAAAAAAGAGATAGGTCACAAAGTTGTATTTTTCTTTTTCTTTTTTGTTTTCTTTTTATTTACCTTTTATTTCATTATTTTTGCAGTGTTTGAGACTATAATGGATTTTGCCCCTTATGTCGGGTTGCCCTATCAAGAGGGAGACATTCCAAACACGTTTTCGGTTGACATTCGATGTCACCCACAAGGACAAGCATATTATACGATATGTATGTATTGTGCAACGCTTATACTATGTATAAGATCCATCATGTATGTATATATGTATATATGCATGTTCTTCATGATCGGACTAGAAACTTCTAAATATACAATGGGATAATTACCTACTTTTGAGATGGAATATGTCCATAGTGCATATGTACATATGAATGTGACATAAATGATAACATGAAGTTGTTGACATTATGTATTCTAGTATCCGTATATCTATCTATCGATGTATTCAAAACTGAGCAAAGTACCGTTATATGAATGCCTACCTACCTGGTACGGTATGAAAATGCCTATAACTAATTTTCCAACATTAAACTCTATCAAGGTACACCTTGGAGGCAGTACTGTACTTTCCTTTAGTCATTCATCATATTTTAACATACGAATAGAATTTAGGCCATCAGGTATCTACATAGGAATTCTATAGGCAACTACATCATACGTCGTAGCCTGACCCTAGTGGCCCTTATGTATATATCCTACATAAGATGTAGGTAATTCCTATACTATGTACCTATGTATACAGGCAGTAAAGCAGGCTGCATAGGTACCTACCTAGGTACATTTCTTGTCATAATACTAGCGCCAGTGCCGGTTTAGGATGTAGAATTTGAACATTGAAGGTACGACATACAGATGTATACCTTAGGTATACACTTAATTCTCTATCCTCTATGCCTACCTCATACATACATCCACATATGTTGCACGTAGGTACATACATAGGCTTCAAGAGAGACATGTACCTTATAGGTAGACGCATACATCTTCAATCATGCTTATGCATACATACCTATGTATGTATTTATAAAAGTATCTTAAATATACTTTTACTTAGGTAGGTAGTTATTGCATTATAAAGTAAATGTATACCTAATGTAATCAAGGTACCTATATATGGGGTAGATGTAGGTAGGTAGTATGTAGAAAAGAGAGTTCCAAGTTACATGTAGGTATTCATCCGCAACCTCAAAAAAAAAAAAAGTGCCCCGCCATTTCTTAGACGGCGCAAAAAAATAACGAGCCGTCAAATCACTGCGAGTTTAACCTCAGATAATTTTTTACACCACAATTGGATGCAGCAGCATTTTAGCTGAACAATCACCATCATCATCCATTCAGAATAAATCTACATCTCGGGCTGATCACTGCCATTTCTTCTTTTTTTTTCTATTTTTAATTTTATTCCCTTCTGTTTTTATTTTTATTTTTTTTTTTCTTTAAAACACTCTTCCTCTTGATATACCACGTCCTCGTCGATTTTGACCCGGTCGAACGGGCATCCCGAGTCCTTGCCGAGCCAAACAATTTACGTAGCATAGACGAAGTTGAACGTCATTTGCATCCGCATTTACCTTTGGTTGTTATCCTCTCAACTTCGACAAAAGTTAGGAATCAACCTATATCGAGGAACGTCGTCTCAATCTTTATCATTCTCAACCCATACAAGAAATCAATCATGAATGTCGAAGCCGTTCGGGCTCGTATCGTCGCCACTCTCTCACCAGACGCCAATGTACGAAGAGCGGCAGAAATCGAACTGAAGCAGGTATGTTGTGTTTATCATAGCCGAGATCGAGGTCAAGGTCAAGGTCAAGGTCAAGGTCAAGTTCAAGGTCATAGCCATGATCATGATCATGACCATGACCATGACCATGGCTATACCCACACCTATACCCATTCACCCATTACCTATTGCCCATTACATATTATCCTATAAGAATTGTTTGCTTTTGACAATCTCATGCTGCCATGCTATGCTATGCTATGCTATGCTATGTTATGTCATGTTATGCCAGCCGAGGCCATGTCGTGTCGTGTCGTGCCGTACCGTGCCGTGTGTGCCTTGTGCTAGGCTACGCAATGCGATGCGATACGATGCGATGCGCCAACGCTCACATCTTACATTTGACGCGTCTTACTACTAGCCATAATCGTTATTATCACTCAACTACCTCCCTGATCGACTACGATTACACCTGCTAACGAAGTGGAACCCACTTGGGAAACAATAGGCCGAAAGTCACGCTGGCTTCATCGATGTCTTGCTCGATGTCTTGACTGCTGAACCCGACGATGCGGTCCGACTCTCTTGTATGAACACCCTCATATCTATATCTATGCCTATACCTACGTCTATACCGATACCTCCGAGTTCGCCTTGCTAACACCCTTTGTTGCCTTTTCTTATAGCTGTCATCTACGTCAAAAATCGAACAAATCGAGCATGGGCGAGAAGCGATCACTATCCCGATGAGCAGCTGATAGGAGAAGATGAGAAGCAACGATTCCGCGACCGTATCCTGCCTATCCTCGCGGCGTCTCGCGGACTCGTTCGCCAGCAGTTGCTGCAATTAATTCAGCGCATTCTTCACTTCGACTTCCCTGGAAGATGGCCCAACTTTATGAACGTTACGTTACAACTACTACACGCAAACGACCCCCCTTCAGTCCTCGCTGGTCTACAATGTTTACTGGTCACATGTCGTGCCTACCGATTCAAAGGTGCCCATGATAGCAGCAGGGTAGAATTCGAGAAGATTATCGAGGCTAGTTTCCCCAGGCTTCAGCAGGTTTGTAATGAATTAGTCAACCAAGAAAGCGATGAGGCTGGGGAGATGCTTCACATCGCTCTAAAAGCCTACAAGCATGCGACATGGGTATGTAGCACATCACTTGATATTCCGACGTGTCTCGCTAACCCTAGATACCAGATGGAACTCTGGGGTTACTTAAGACGACATGACGTCAACATCGGCTGGTGCACCATTTTCCTACATACTGTCTCGAAGAAGATGCCTGCGTCGGCCATGTCTGACGACGTCGAAGAGCGGGAGCGTCATCACTGGTGGAAGGCTAAGAAATGGGCCTACTTTAATCTTAACAGGCTCTGGATCAGGTTTGTATTACATTTTCTGCGCAGTTCTTACAGTCTTTTCTCTCTCTCTCTCTCTCTCTTGCGGAATGAGCTGCAAATTCTTCGAGAAGTTGCTGACGGATAATCACTAGACATGGTAACCTAGCAATCGTCACCGGCCCAAAAACTGACGAGGCGACGAGGTACGCCAAAGAGTTCGAGAACACCATCGCGCCTGAGATCTTGAAACACTATCTTCAAGAGATAGAGAAATGGGTTTCTAAGACGGCCTGGCTTAGCAAACCTTGTTTATCCTATACACTCGTCTTTCTTGACGAATGCTGCCGGCCCAAGTCCATGTGGAGCTTGATGCAACCTCATCTCACCAGCCTCGTTACCCATCTCGTCTTCCCTGTCATGTGCCTTAGCGAGGAAGATGTGGAAAAGTTCCAGGACGAACCCGAAGAATACCTCCACCGAAAGCTCAATTTCTACGAAGAGGTTTCGGCCCCTGACGTGGCCGCAACCAATTTCCTTGTCACTTTAACCAAGTCCCGCAGGAAGCAGACGTTCGATATTTTACAATTCATCAACGGGGTCGTTAACGAGTATGAGCAGACTCCCGACGACAAGAAGAATCATATCGCGAAGGAAGGCGCCTTAAGGATGATTGGCACTTTGGCTCCCGTTCTCCTCGGCAAGAAAAGCCCGGTTGCCGACCAGATCGAGTATTTCCTGGTCCGCTACGTTTTCCCAGACTTTAAGAGCCCTCTAGGATACCTACGGGCTCGCGCTTGCGATACGATTGAGAAGTTCGAGCAGCTCAACTTCAAGGACCAGAACAATCTACTCCTAATCTACCGGCATATCCTCGACTGCATGGCTGATTCTGATCTTCCTGTTAGGGTCACGGCGGCGCTGGCCCTGCAACCCCTAATCCGACATGATGCCATTCGTGTCAGCATGCAGCAGAGTATTCCTACCATCATGCAACAATTGTTGAAATTGGCCAACGAATGCGATATTGACGCGCTCGCTAACGTGATGGAGGACTTCGTCGAGGTTTTTGCTACCGAACTTACGCCCTTCGCTGTGGCGCTGAGTGAGCAACTGAGGGATACCTACTTGAGGATCATTCGCGAGCTCCTGGATAAAAACGACACACGTAACGGTGATGACGATTACGGAGATTATCTAGACGACAAGAGCATCACCGCTCTAGGCGTCTTACAGACCATCGGCACCCTCATTTTGACCTTAGAAAGTACGCCGGATGTGTTACTACACATCGAGGCTGTCCTAATGCCTGTCATTTCGGTCACTCTAGAGAATAAGCTATACGGTAAGTAATCCAGATATATTCCGCCTTGAAGAATTCAGCCGACTTACACTCTCATAGATCTCTATAATGAAATATTCGAGATTATCGATAGCTGCACATTTGCGGCGAAGAGCATCTCACCTACTATGTGGCAAGCATTCGAGCTCATCCACGCAACATTTAAATCCGGCGCCGAGCTATATCTCGAGGACATGCTGCCGGCCTTGGACAATTTCGTGCAATATGGGGCCGGTCAGCTGACCCAGAAACCCGAGTATGTCCAAGCCTTGTATGGGATGGTATCGGACATGTTCCAAGACCAGAAGGTCGGAGGGGTCGACCGCATCTGCGCCTGCAAGCTCGCGGAAGCTATGATGTTAAGCCTCCGCGGTCATATCGATCAACCTGTCACCGGATTTATCTCCATGGCTATGTCGGTCCTTAGCAGCCAGGAGGTTAAGGTCAAGTCGTACAAGATTCATCTGATGGAGATGGTCATAAACGCCGTCTACTACAATCCGATGCTGACGCTGGCCGTGCTAGAAGCCAAAGGTTGGACCAATAAGTTTTTCAGCCTCTGGTTCAGCAGCATGGACCACTTCACTCGGGTGCATGACAAGAAGCTGTGCATTGTGGCCATCGTCGCCTTGTTAAGTCTAAACGCGGACCAGATCCCCGCCAGTGTTAGCACTGGTTGGCCAAGACTCTTACAAGGGATCACCTCTCTTTTCAAGACGTTACCAAATGCCTTGAAGAACCGCGAGGAAGCCCTGAAGGAGGATTTCACCTACGACTCGAACAACTATGAGTACGAAGATGACGACGAGTGGGCTGACGATGAAACCGCCTGGAATGCCGACGACGGCGTAGAAGTCGAGCATACCGATGTTCGGGATGACAGCACGGCATATCTCGAGTTCCTTAATGAAGAAGCTGCCAAGTTTAGTCAGATCGATTCCCACAATGCGGACTTGAACGACGAATCAGATGACGAACTCGGCGAAGATAGCGTCTTGCTCGAGTCGCCTCTTGACAAGATTGAGCCTTATCAGCTCTTACGATCCGTCCTAATGAGTAAGTTCCAGTCTATCCGTCAGCTTGTTCCGATAACTAATCCATTTTCACTGTAGAAATGCAACAAGAAAACCCGCAATTTTACTCCAATATCACATCCAATCTCTCAGCCGATGAGCAGGCCGTCATTCAAAACGCCGTCCACCAAGCCGAGGCCCACGCCCAGGCCCTTTTGCAAATGGCAGCACAGGCCGCGCAGAATCCCCAAGGTGCTCCCGGGGGTCCCAACGGCGGAGCTCGATAGGAGCACGTTCGGTTGCGTCGAAAAAAAGAGCTTTGATGGTCGCCTCAGCACTGTAAAGCTCACAGGCTTGTGGCTCCTCAAACGTGGCACCGAAGAAGCAAGGTTGACTCTCCCGCAATCGTCGAGCTGGGTGTATGGACGGCAACGTTGATGGATAGTCAAACGAAGGCTCAAGTTTGGTGACCCAGAAGCTGTTACTATAATGGGTGGCGTCTTGGGTAAATTTCGAGTACGATAGTCGCGGGTCGTGCACGATTCCTGTAGGTAAAGGTAGGTTCAGTGGAACGCCCAGTTGCTATGTTAGCTTGGTAAGTGGTACGACCTCCCCTCTCGAAGCCTTCCGTTTTACGATGGAAAAGCGAAAGAGGGACATTTAGGTTGAGAGGGAGGAAAGGCTATATCTGGAGGGAGGGCGACGAAAGTAATAGCTATGGGCTGAGAAGCGATTATCATCTTTTTACTGTTGTTGCTGTTGATCTGAGAAGAGAATGGCGATCGATCATGCACTCCCCCAGAAGTCAGAATTCGAAATCGAAAGATTTCAGACCCGTGCAAACAATGAAACAATTACCCAATATCCTCCTTTCTCTCATCCTCATCTTCATCCCATCTTATCCCCCCCCCCCTCCTTCCCAATTCCCCCAAGCGTTCGCAGGGAGACGGACGCAGAGACAGACGAAGAGACGAACAAATCATACCAGATCAGATCAGAATAGATCAGATCATACAAAGACAGATAGGCCATCCGAATTTGACAGTATAAGTTCTTTTTACCTGTCCTTCTTTTTCTTTCCTTCTTATTTTTTGTGTTTGCTCTTTTCCCCCTTATCTTGTGCTCGTGTGGGTTCGTTTATGCGATAGGCTAGGATGGACAGGTAGGTATTATGTGGTTTTGTGACTGTGAGTGATGATGTGGTTTAGGAGTTGATTGCTGGTAGGCACTTATGAGAGTGAGTGATGCTGCTGAGAGGTTAGTTGTGTAATATTTAATGTTAGTTGAGCTACCTATACCATCAACCAACTATGACGAAATCTCCGGCCTTTTTATACGAGTTCATACAATTATTACCTCTCCCAAGTGTTTTATTATTATTCTTATAAAAAGAACTTGAAGGCGTGTTACAACTATTAGACGAGACCTCTAGAACTCGATCAATACCTACCCTTACAAATTACAATACACCCCTCAGCTTCGCCCTGCCTTACAGGCCTCTCTATATGTACGTACGTACGTACGTACCTACTTTTAAACAGCGAAAAGGAGCAAGCCTGGTTCAGAACGGAATACTTAGGTAGGTACCTACCTAGGCAAAGAAGATATTATTGTAGGTTACTCAGGAAGAGTTCCTCATAGGTAGGTAGGTAGGTAGGTATCTTTGACGCTGCCGTATGTCTCCGTAGGTCAACCTACCAGTACCTAAGCCTTAAGGTACACAGTAGGTAGGTAGAGACTCTGAGTCACGTGATGAAAAGCCATCTCCTCCCCTTTTTTTGCTCTTGTGCCTACCAAATAAGGGACGCGTTTTAGTCGACCGTTGGGTTTATTAGATGTAGGTATTTCCTAGGTAGGTAGGTAGGTACAGCCTACAGGTAGGTACAGGTATAAATTATAGGAAGGATTGCACTTGTGTCGATCATGGGGTTGTTATGGAAGGAAGGTACAGGTACAGACAGGTATCTGGAGGAAGTAGGTAAGTACCTAAGTAAGTCTTTTTTTTCTATGGCGGAAGTGTTTAAGAAGGTATAGGAGATATAGGAGGGTAGGAGGTAGGAGGTAGGTAGGTACCTCTCATCGTGAGATCTCTGAGATGTGTTTGGCGTGCAGTGGACCAGCTGAAACGTAGGTGTTAGGTAAGAGTCTTCGTCTACGTCGATCGTATGAATGAGACTCTGACGAGATGATGTTTTGAGAAATAAATACCGTACTATTGACCGTAACGAGTGTGTGTTGGTTAAGAGAGGTTAGCTACCTAACTTACCTACCAGGTATATTGAGATGATTTTCGAGCTTGAATAAGGTATGAGCCCCTAGATAAATAAGGGCCAAGTAGCTGTCTCGGATATAGGAAAAGCTGCGTAAACGTCTGTTGTCAGATTGTGTACTATTTGGTTATTCAAGTCTAAAGTCTTGACACCACCATTTATGATATAGGTACACATCACTCTTATAAGTTATAGTATAATCTACCGTGTACGCCAACTTCAACATCGACGACACCAGTCAACCTAGCTGCTGCATGGTTGCCCCGAGAATCTCACAGTTACATACCTCATACCTACATAATAGGACTAAAGAAGAGGGATCTTCGCCGTATACCGAAGTCATACGAGCATGGTCCATGGTTACCTGGAAGGATTAGACAGGATGTCTCCCCCTCCCCTTTTCCTTTCCTTTCAAAGCCAATCAGGAGAAAGAGAGCAGGCTGAGAAAGTAAGAGTAAGCATAGTATATAACCTTTTTTCACCCATCCCTTCCCATACAGCAAGACGATCGGGGAATGGCTCAGTTGGTTCTCGTCCGTCGCGGTTCATAAGCGCATCGGTAGTTTGTAAGTCTCACCTCAGCTCTCCCTCCTCCGCAGCGCACAGCTAACCAGGTATGATATAACAGAGTGGTAAAATCCATCGCTGCCAAAGATGAGTCCTACGTTCGATTCGTAGCCGATGCAATGTTTTTTTCTTATTCTTTTTTATCTTAGTCTGATTATATATTAAGGGATCTTTAACGATGGGATAAGGAAATACCTCGATAGAAAAACTTAAGTAGAAAAAGCTTTGTAATCGACACCCGAGTATAAGCAATTTCCTCTTTCGGCGTTACGTGCTCGTTTTATTGCTCGGTCATTGGTTACTCCTTAGTATGTAGCCCCACCACGCCTTTAAGTACTTTTACCTATTCATTTGATACTTTGAGTGTACATTATTTAAACTTTCGAATGTTTTTAATGAAATGTTATTATGTATGTTTGTAAAACGGTAACTCAAAGGTGCTTGGATGTTACGTGTAGGAAAGAATGGTAAGATGTTAAATTCTTAGCCAGTTCATTTTATAGCGGCGATATACGGAGTAGTTATTAGATGTACATACAAATTTAATACACTTGGCTCCCCGAATAATTAACTGCCAGTCATATATGCGCTGCAACATAAACTGCCAACGCCGTCAAAAGGAAAGACTATAAAGATACGAAAACACGTAATAGTAATTCAAGACTTGTTATAGTATCAGGTATTCTTAGAGTTATCTTGTAAAAGCATAGTTATCTATAAGTCAAAAGTAACGGTACAAAAGTTAGGATGCTCCGAGGTCTTTTGTCTATCGATACAAG